>OZ009955.1:16429635-17030206 GCA_963932025.1 Erebia epiphron
CCTACCAGGTGTTTAGTCGATGTTTTTTTGTTTATATTTTCAACTAGACTGGACGATGCCCGCGATTTCGTTTGCATGGATTAGGCTTGTCAATTCCCGCGGGAACTCCTTAATTTTCCGGGATAAAAAGTAGCCTATGTCCTTCCCCGGGATACAACTTATCCCTGTACCAAATTTCATTAAAATCGCTTGAACAGGTGGCCGTGAAAGCGTAGCAGACAGACAGACAGACACACTTTCGCATTTATAATAATAATTAGTATGGATTTTAACATAATGATTATTTCGTGAAAAAAGTTTTTTCTTCGAGTCAAGCTGCCTAGAATATTATAACATCATTAGGTAAGTAGGTACGTTATATGGCGAAGCTACCTTGATGATCGATATTAAGCTCCCTGTGTAGAGTCACTTGTGTACGTATAGGAAATGGTTCTGCACTGATGCAATTGCAGACGAAACGTAATTTTGTAAGTGGGCGGTCCTGGTTTGTTCCTCGGCAGGGTCAATTCTATAAAATTGCTGAATTTTCCAGGTCTGGTGGGAAGTTCCGGCCGTGGTTAAATACCACTAATAAGACATTTATCGTCCCGGTGCAATGTCGTGGAGAGAATATAATCAGTACTCCCATACCAGCTTAGACCGCTACTATCTTAGACTGCATCATCACTTACTTCCTGGTGAGATCGTAAGTGTAGTAAAAATACGACTGAATGTTATACAGTGGCATTAAGGGTGCGTTTCCACCAGAGACGTGACATGTTGCTAGGCTACGAATGTGTGCCACCAATGTATTGGCTACTTATTTAGAATCCTCGCTGTCAATACAAAACAAGATCCAGCCGGGCGACGGCGTATCTTTTTCATCAATCATTGATACATCGCAATCACCTCCGATTGGATTAATTTATGATATTCTTGCTGCGTCAATGGATTTCGTCCAATAGTGGAAGAGTGTTAACCAATCAGAGGTGAGGTGATTGCGATGTATCAATGATTGATGCAAAAGATACGCGGTCGCCCTGCTGAAGCCCATTTGGACCAAGTCTCGCATCCGACTTATTGGGACATTTTCTTTGAAGGCGACAATCTGACATTAGCGTAAAAGAGTTATGTCAACAAATAAAAATTAGGACACAAGATGTTCGGACTTTCGAGTAGGTATAGGTAAATCTACTACCTGCGATGTAGAAAAAGAAAGCTTTAAGAAAAGATGTTCGGACTTTCGAGTATAGGTAAATCTACTACCTGCGATGTAGAGAAAGAAAGCTTTAAGAAAATAAATTTATCAGAACTTCAAAACATGAACTAAGTAGGTTCCTATAGATTTCTTTGTTCTGTACTTTCAAGGTCAGATGTAATAGGTAACTGTAGCTTGTGGCGGCCTTTTTTTTGTATAACGGGTTGCGAAGCTCTGACGACAATCGTCTTGCCTAAAACTTACGATCTCTCTGTTCTGTTGCAAGGGTATGCTAGCATTGGTTATAGAAATTGGATCTTAGTAGGTATCTACAATCTATTCTGGATACTCTTTTTCCCATATTCTTATATAAGTAGGAAGGTGCTTGATTTAGATAAGTATATCTATTTGATTATATATAATATTATATCTATTTTATATGCCTAATATGTATATTTATTTTATTTCATTGTATGGTCGGTATTCGGTACGTCAGGGTCAGTCGGTCAACTTTTCTTTGATTGGTCGGTAGTCGACAAGCGCATGGCACAAAGTGGCTCTATCTTGAGAATTTTTTTTTTTACAATCTGGATCCCACCTGAAATTGCCGACCCCTGCCTAGACCAAGAAACTGCCCTTGCCGACACTGACCGACGAACATTTACCGATGTAAACGTACCATTAGACTATAACACTGGTGGTTGATACTCGATAAAAACCTTAAATAGGTACTAGCACAGCCTAGTATGTCGTTAAACTGTGGTACTAGGTAGTTCTAGTAAACCTAGTATCTACAAGTAAAGTTGGAGGTAGAATGGGTACATAGCCTATAGTTACTTACACTATTATAAGAAAGATTGAACCTTATAATATTATTACATATAATATAAAACTAGTACCTACAGTTGTTTCTAACTGTAGAGTAGGTATTTTTAAAAGTATGCATAGAACATAGATATACAACAGTCATGATATGACGTAGGTAGCCGATAGGTTGAGCGAGACCTGTCGAGTTCGCCTACCAGAAAGTTGCAAGCCTATTGAAGCTCCCACATCAAGGGTGAATTTACGATAGAGTAGGTAATTTTTCTTCGGTTAGAGTCCCCAAGCAAACAATTTGTATTGCAACAAAGGGCCTTTAAAGTGCGCCTCGAGTTATGATGAACCTCGAGAACTAGATGACTATCACCATACCAAATTTCATCAAAATCGGTTGAAAAATGGGCCGTTAAAGAATAGCAGACAGACACTCTTTCGCATTTATAATATTAGTATTAGTATGGATCTAGTTGGCTTTACCTTCCAAATGATTGCGGAACTGAACTTCGCTCGATATCTCAACACTGAGGATCCCAATGCTGTTAGATGGAGTGTGAGGGGAGTATTCTGGAAGAAGTGTTGTAAAGGAGGACTGTTATTATGTAACAAGTTATGTATGTACATCAATATGAACACCGTGATTTTAGACAGTAACTTCTTATATTAAATCCTAAGATAAGTATCTTACTGCTTCCCGTTATACCTTACGCAGACTGCAAAAATGTCTGTTTAACTGTCTGTCTGCTACGCTATCATAGCCCATCTGTTCAATCTGTGTCCTGAAAAATTAAAGAAAATCCCGCGGGAATTAGCAAAACTTATCAATGTTGACTAAGTCACCGGCGTCATCTAATTTTAATGTTTCTTTTATCATGTCGTATTATTATTAGCTTACAATTTTAGTGAACAATATTAGTAATATTGTTCCCGGTTTTTTCCCAAATTTTGTACCTACAAGGTTAAGGAAAGTCATCAAACAAAAGCGAAATTTATATCATTGGGCTGGTATAACCAAGGTATAACATAAGGCGAGAGACAGATCGCGCTTGCGCTCGTTCGACGGGTGAACGCGGTGTTGAGGGTCGCAAGGCCGGGGGGAGGAGTGAAGGGGGAGGTAACGTCACGTCGAACAACGCGAGCTATATGCGACCAAATTGAAAAGCCCATCCTAACCAACGCTTTCGACCACGCTTACTAACGTTTGCATTCGATCGTATACAGACTAGCCTGCGTCGTCCGAGAGTCGTCGTGCACGGTTACGCGAGTGGGAACGGCATCAAATGTGTTGTAAAAGTGGCTCTCTTCGACCAATTAAATTGTGTTGGTGTGACTTTTAAAAAATATTTCTACGTCCGATTGCGAATGTCGAATATTTCAAAATTGGAACTGACAAAAGTGTCTTATCATGAAAAATGTTAGTGGGCCGATCATCAAAATAAAGCAGAAAATAAATAAATAGGGAACGATACAGCGCGTCACCAGTGAATCGCAAGTGATAAAAACGATCTTATGGCCTTTATTATTGGAGTGACATTTGCTTAATGAGTGAACTTTGATAACCAAATTAATAAAAATTATGACTCCTTGCTTGAATGTTGACTGCTGATCGGAGCAGATTGAACTACATAATCACAAATCTCAATAATGAATTACAATGGACTGGAGAATTCGAAGACATACATTCGAATGACGGTGAAGCCCGTTGAGGCCAGGGGCTTTTGAAACAGGTACCGGTTTTATACTGTTTTGTATTATCATTTTGTTTGATTTATATTGCCTCTCGTTTAAGCCCGATGGGTGCCTTCATCCGAACTTTAGTTGCAAATAGTGTTTCGTACGTTCGGCCTATAAACATTGTTAACATTATGCTTAGGGATAAATATGTAACCTATACATATAGATTTCTAATTCTAAACCTTATCAAATTATTTTCAGATACAAGTGGACAGCTTTGCTTCAAAAACTGCTATAATGGCAGACGAGCAAAATAAATCATCAAGCAATCAAAACTTTCCAGTTCCAATCAAAGAAAAGGAATGTGAACCTGTGATAAAACACGACAAAAGTAGTGACAGTGACACTAACAGTGAATATCTTAGCTGCAATGAAGAACCAACTAATACAAATAGTAATAGCTCTCCGTTTTATGAGAGCAGTGATAGTAAGATAGATTATGCTGTTAAGTTAGATGACAATGATACCTTAAGTGACGCTGAGGACATTAAAACAGATACTGCATCAGCAGACAGTGAAGACTCAGCACTCGGCAGTCTTCCTTCCGATAGCGCACTTAACGACAAGGAAGAATTCGCCCAGGATCGATCTGATGGCAGTGACTCGGGACTTGGGTCTGAAACACCAGAGGATATAAAGCAACCAAGCTTTAACCTATTGCTGCCAAGTGATAGTGAACAAAAGTGTCCAATACAAGATGAAGAGAATATACAAATCAATTCTTCAACTAACTTTAACATTCAAGAAAACTTGGAAGAGAATGCTATCGCAGTAATTGAAAAGCCACAAAAAAGTAGCCTCAAAAGAAAGAGGGAGGAGACACTGGAAAACGAACCCTTAAATAAAATAAAAAAGCATAGCATTCAATTTGATAGTGTTACAGTCTTTTATTTCCCCAGGGCCCAAGGCTTTTCATGTGTTCCATCACAGGGAGGCTCCACCTTAGGCATGGAATGGGAACATAGTCATGTACAGAAATTCACACTACCAGAACATGCAATGGAACAAAGAAGATTGCACAGGCAGGTTTTACAGCAGTTAAAAAGTGAACGTCACTTGCTTGAAGGAGTCTCTCTTTCTTCAAGTGAAGATAGTGACACAGAAGAGGAAGCCAGTGACATATCTGAATCTGAATTAGATTTGGACAGTTATTATTTTTTGCAACCTGTACCTACTAGACAAAGGAGAGCATTGTTAAGAGCAGCTGGAGTAAGAAAAATTGAAGGCTATGAGAAAGATGAATGTCGAGACATACGCTCCTCTCGGGAATTTTGTGGATGTGCTTGTAAAGGTGCATGCAACCCAAATAACTGCTCATGTAGTTTGGCCGGCATTAAGTGTCAAGTGGATAGATTGAACTTTCCCTGTGGATGTACAAGAGAAGGCTGTAGTAATACTACCGGAAGGGTTGAGTTTAATCCTATCAGGGTGAGAACACACTTTATAAATACTCTTATGAGACTTGGTCTCGAGAGGAAAAATGAAGAAAATCAGGAGGCTGCCAAAAGGAAATGGGCTGAAGCACACAATGCAATTGCTGCTTCAACTTGTGTATCTAACTCATATGAAAAAGAAAACTGCCATAGTCACCATGAGGCCATACATAACAATAGCCTACAGAAATTGGAAATGGATTCTTGTTCAAGCACTTTCAATAACATTAACCATATAAACTCATCAAACTCACAAACTGACACAGCATTTGCATTCAGAAGTGAAGCTGTAGAGCATAAAAATATTATGAAAACAAACATATTGGAATATGAGAATAAATCTGAACATAACATGCACAATCCTTACACATCTAACATCTTACAAGGGAAAGGTCCACCTTATCCTGCTACAAATACAATAGATTTCAATCCGATATCAAACAACATGCAAATATATGCATGTGATCTCAATAGTTATCCTTATGACCAGGTACACCCACCTAGCAACCAATTTAAGAGTTTGCAAAATATTTCAGCCTCTAGTTTTGAAGAGTTTGCTCACAACTCTCAAATGTCTATGCTTAACCAATATGGCCACATGTATGATTATATGCATAAACCAAGCTCCATGTCTGAACACAGCACTGTTCAGTACCAAGCGATGCCACATCATTATGAAATGTACAAAAATACCCCAGAGTGTGTAAATACTGAAAACAAAGCTGAGACTCAATATACAACTTTAATAACGATGCCATATCAGCAAAACAATAAGTTGCAAGCTGTTGAAAATGATGAAAACTGGTTTAGTCACAATACCCTCTTGAACTTGGACAACACCTCGCAGGCAACTGCAGACACACCCGTTTTGCAACCCGAGGCAACAGCAACTCAAGTGGAAGGTGAAACAAGTGACACTACTGAAAACTTTGGTGAACTTATAAAAAAAACTATGGTAGAATCTGTTACAGTGTAGTTGAATTACTTGTTGTCTTTAATCCTTTCAATAAATTATCATGTTACTAAGTTAATAATACTTAATTATATTGATTGGAAATATCATAATAAAATTTTATTTTTTTATTTGTGCGTACAAACCACCTTTAGATAAAATGAGTTTTTAGATAATTGAAAAGTAGTTAGGTAGGTATATAGATATTTAAATTGTTAAGTAATGATGCAGTATAAGATGGAATCAGGCTAACCAGGTTTTTATTACCCCCATTATTAAATCCTGGATATAGGTACCTACTATAAATCCACACCCATAATCGTTTACTGAACGCTAAATCATTTGACAGCACTTATGTGCCGGTAACTTACCACGACCGAAGCCGCCCACCACACCAGAATATCCAATTCCCGCTTAGAGTCCGGTTCAAGCAGGTTGGCTAAATAGTGATATTAAAGTGATATATAATAGTTAGACGTGAATTCTGTGGCTATAACGTACCTTCGCCAAGCAATTATCACAACCTCTAGCGATGGCGAAGGGCGAGTACCTACCTATACAAAATATTTATTTTTACTTAAAATAGGTAATTAATCTACACACACATTAAAATGTACCTAATTATACTTCATTTTTGCTAGGTACTCTACTAAAAAGTAAAAAACTACTGAAAGTGAAAAACTTTTTGAATATTTTTTTCTAAAACTTGAGAAATAAATAATGTTGCCCCTAACTTGTCTCTGAGTTGCCCTAACAAAAAAATCTTACGTCAGTAAGACCGAAGACGCTCTATAATTATAGCTAAATAGTTTTTTTAAGGCTCCATATACTAAAATAGTAGGACGTGTTTTAGCTAAGTATGAACTTTTAGAACGCTGATTAACCTGAATAAGAACAGATATAGCCATAGAATAAAGTGTTTTGTGGCGCGCTCTAGAAAAGGTTCATGTCCAGCAGTGGATTCATACAGGCTGATGGATGGATGGATATCCATAGAATAATTTAATCCTAATAGCTAACTAGCTAACGAGTAAACTACAAAAACCCCTGGGAATGTTCTTTATTTCTTTCCCTAGGTACTTTATTACGGCTGTGGTTGATTGATCTTACTAACATTATAAATGCAAAAGTTTGTGTGGATGTATGGTATATGGATGGATGGATGTATGGATGTTTGTTACTCAATCACGCCCCAACAGCTTAACGGATCTGGCTGAAATTTGGCACATAGATAGATTATAGTCGGGAATAGCACATTGGCTACTTTTTATCCCGGAAAATGAAAGAGTTCCCGCGGGAACCAAAAAACCTCAATCCACGCGTACGAAGTCGCGGGCATCAGCTAGTCTATAATAATATTCTTGATGATCTACGGCAATGGCCAAGTGTGAAGTGTGCGAGAGGGACACCAACTCGTAGATCTGTTCTCTCTCAGGACCATAGAGTTACGATACGTCTGTTGTTCAGGACACGATCAAGCACGTTCAGGGCCATTTTAAAGGTTTTTTGGCATTGTAATCGTAATTCGTAGCGAGCTATTCTATTCTGATTGAGGAGGGTAGAGAGTAAGGAGAATCATCTGTTTATGACATGTGCGGGTCGAAATGCATTAAATTGGGGGCGCTACATTAGCATCAGGGTAAATTAAAAAGGAAGCGTTATATATTATTCGAGTAAGTTTGAGAAATAAACAAGGAAAGAAAACATTCGTCATTATTTTGTGCAGCGTAAGTTGCTGAAATTTTTAAGAAATAACTACTATATTCGACAATCATATTAATTTTTTTATCTCGGCATACTTCACTTCATCTACAATAGGCATGATGACAGTAATCAAGAATCAATGAAATTATGAATTTATTTAATGAAATAGGATTCATGTATTATAAAAAACGTATTTATTTTTCTATTTCGAGTGAGATTGCTATTTATTTTGATAAAATAAAACTATAAAATACATCAATCCGCCATATTGGATGAACCACCAAGAAGCGAATGACGTCACAATTGTTTGTTTTCGAGCTTTGACAATCACCCTATTGTTTACTGCACACTGCACAGAGTACATTGGTAATAACAATAGTGACGTCACAAACGACGCCATGACACTGCAGAACGTTTTGGCGTGAATTTTAAAATTTAAATTTCAAATGCCAATTTTATCTACTACACCTTATTTTTCTGCTGAAATAAGATATTTTTTCGAAATAGTTGATACTTCCGAACATAATCTGACCATTTTTCAAAATCAGTCATCATGCCTATTGCTACATTCATACCATACGCTTTTCCTACACCAGCGCCACTGTGGAAGGTTTTTGAACTGTTTAAAGCAACCACTGGACACTTTTCAACTTTCCTTTCCTCTACCACAGAATAATAACTAGTACTAACTCTACCTCTATAGCGCTCACGGTCGCACGGCGTTAGGCGACGCAAAGTCGCAAAATGCGGTATGAGTGCCCGGCTCTATACATCCTACTTTAAGCCCGGCTCATTTGGCGCACTGAATTTCGCCAACGTGCGGTCATACCTTGCGCGAGATAATCAACTATATCTTCGAATTTTATTATTAGAACTTGTATGTTATTAAATATTTTTAAAAACTAGACAAAATATGTTTATTAAATGTTTAAAAATAATAGTAAATAAAAACAATCCTGGATAACGTAACGGGATTCTAGTGATTTTTTCGTTCTTGCACTTTAAAACCCTTAAAAATAAAACATATTTTACCTACACTTCTATACTATTTTTTACATTATATGCAAAGTTTAATACCAGGTCTACATGAATTACTTACATAATTAAATCATACAGCGATAGAACTATTAAAAAAACAATGGGGTTGGTGAATAAAATTACCTACATACTTTACGCTCGGCCCCTCTATATTAAGGCTACATTTGTTGTTTATCTGATAATTATTATGTATTCCCTGATAGGTCAAGATACTATAGAACAATACATAAGCACTATAATCGTTTAAAATAAATATTACGAGCATCGATATATATGTAGGTACTAGATGGGCCCTTTCATAGAAAAATGGTGAGCGCCCGACTATGAGAGCGCGTTCCGAAACTGTCATAACTCATAAGCCTGTCTTTGTCCCCGTCGTAGCGCTGTCACGGTCGCTTATCGTGAAGATAATTTGTTATTATTAAGTTATCATCTAAAGTCTAATTAGTTTGGCTTTGTATAATTTTTATTTTAAGATAAGTGTTTCAATCCACAATTATACATTTCCAAAAAAACGTTATATATACTTCCTATTTAATATTTTTATCCATTACGCAATCATTTAATTTCCGCGGCAAACTGTATGATATTTTTTTTACTTACTGGTCAGTTAGTAAAAACTTTGGGCTTTGGGTTCCAGCCGTAGAATAGTCAGCCCAGTACGATAAAAAAAATGCTACCAAGATTAGTTGAAGCATAGACGGGCAGAACGGACAATAGGCATTAATATTAAAAATTCACGTCAATAATAAAATAATTCGTCTTTTTTATAGTAGTACTAATAATTATTTTTGAATTATTTCATTTGCAATAAGGTTTGGCGAGGATTATTTTAAACTGTTCCAAATTTCAAGTTTTTAGCATTAGTAGTTACTGAATTATGCAAAGTGTGACGGACGGACATGTCGCGCCTCAAGGGTTGTTTTGTTATCATTTTGGTACGCAACCCTAAAAATGACTATTTCTGTTAATTTTTCGACATAACTTCAGTATCAATAACTAACAAATAATAAAATTTAAAAAACCCACGACGTACTGCAACGCCCCATTGTGTGGACTTTGACCTTAAAATATATCTAAGAACCTTCTCACAAGCTATATATATATCTAATGCAAAAAACCGCATAATAATTGGTCCAATGGTTTTCCAGGAAACTGGTAACAAAAAAGTGGTAAAAATAACAACATCATACTAACATTTATCGTTTACCTCAGAGAGTACACTGATGTAGATATTATTTTCAACAAGCGCATCTGTACTAATCTATGACCGAGTCATACATTTTCAAGATGGCGCATATGTTGCATGCAAGTTCCCGCTTTTCAGACTAGATGGCGTTGTTAAACATAAATCCACATTCTTTGTTCGACAGGGCCCGTCTATGTAAATTGAGGTCGTTGATTACGAGAGTATAACATCTCAACAAGAAACCCTACCATCCGAACATAACCTCCAGCTTTAAAACCACGTCGTGCGACAGCGGGCGCTCCATGCTTTACTTTCAAAAATAACGTCGCTGGACCGATAGCGGGTGGAGAAGTTTCATGATGTTGTAAATGTCATATTTAACACAACGGAAGTAAAATATAGATAAAAACTAATAAAGTGTGTGTGGTTTTTTTTTAAATCCATCAATAAATGACTGAGAAATGACGATTTATAAGTCTTATTCGAGTGAGAAATTTTGTGAGTGATACCTAGCCGAGATTTAAAACTTCAAAATTATCTTTACACAAAAATTAAGTGCTTTTAATTCAATTATGTCACGTTAAGTTCATTTATTTCTTTTATTCGGCTCTATAAAGTCGGTTGATAGGGAATTATGACGTCACGTCTCCCGTCTTACAAGCGCAACTTTAAAGTTCCCCTTTTTCATTTGTTGAGATATTTTAATGATTCTTTCATATTTTTGTTTTATTTTGTCTTACTCTTCATAATAAGTAAAAAAAAAAGGTAAACTTCTCCATTCTGATATTTTAGATGTGCACTGCAGTGCCATTTTATTCCCACTAATATTTTAATATTAATAGTATGCAATTTGCAATAATTAAGTATATTACATACACTATAGTGAAACCATGGATAAAAAAAGACGTGTGGCACTCGGAGACTGCCGCGGTAAAGCTATTGCAATTTGCATAGCCTGTAGTCCTGGTAGTCAGGAGGCGGTGCGGGTAGGGCTAAGCTAAGCTTAACCCGCTTGTCCTCCTGATTTCCGGACGAGCCTGAGGAGGAGGAGCTCGGACGTGCGCGCTTGGCCAATTCGAAGCCAGGCGTAGGTACAACTACGCGGGCTACGATGGGAGGCGTATCGTCGTCGCTGTCTTCGCTTGTTTCCGATTCTATCGGCGAGGTGGTGGTGGCGGTAGTAGTAGTGGTTGGAGGACGACTGACGAACTCGGCGGCAGGGAACGGGGTAATGGATTGGTCCATTATATTCCAGCGTACCACTGCGCGCGGAATCCCTGTTCGTCCTCTTCCGTTTCGGCGGCCTCTGGTCGAGCGGTTGCTTGTCGGCCATGGCGATGCGATTGAAGTACGTTTAAAATGTATTTAAAAACGATGAAACGATAAAACGATAAAAATAATGATTTAAAAACGGGTTAAAACGGTTAAAACTATTAACACTTAAATTTTTTTTGGTAAATCAATTTAAATTAAATTATAATTTAATAAAAATAAAAATAATAATAATCGAAAAATAAAATAAAAATAATAATAACCGAAAAAAAAAAATCGGACTGGAGACATCTGGATTCGAACCGGGGTCTTCTGATATCGTGACCGCCCATTTTCCACCTGGGCTACTTTAACCTTGTAGATAGTGGCGAAATTTACCTTCGTATTGACAAATTGTAATATTTTTTTCGTTACGGAATTTCTGGATTCGGTCTCCCCGCTCAAGGCCCGCGATAGAAGCTATGCAATAGCTTAAAAATCTCAAGCTCGATTTCACCAGTAGTTTACTGGTGAAATTTAGGCTCTACTGGCGGTAGAGCCTAAATTTAAGGACCACCTAATAGGCCTATTACACTGCACTTTTCACAGGGCCCTGTGTAAAGGGTGGGCGTGGCCGCTAGTTGTGGCGTTGTTTATTTCAAAGTAATAAGGAGCAAATTAGGGGCCCTTCCTCCCTAACTTATTACACTACACTAATTCACGTAAGGGTCCCTGTGAAAAGTGCAGTGAAATAGGCCTATAAACTGTTAAGGTGACAGTTAGTAAGTGAAAACTGTCACAGGCTAGCTGTTCCTTAGGGGGACGTCGATGAGAACTTTCAGGTTCATCTATGATGAGAACGAGCATATTATTATTATCTTAAGAGCTTGTGGAAACCCATATTATTGTAAGAGGTAGTGCTCAAAATACCCGTGTTTAGAGACCTAAATATTATAAACAACCTTTAAATTTCATTATCACTTTATTGTCTTTAACTATTATTTACTTAATTAATTTAGTTTTACCACAGAAATCGGAATACATAATACTTTTACAACAATATATTACTGAGCCTTACAATACATACACACCAGCATATTATTATTATTATTATAAAAGGTTATGTAATTAAATTGTATTGATAGGTCACGGGGGAAAGGACAATAATATACCCGAGAATGGTATTGGAAAATTGACCAGAATGAAATAATTACATTTGGATAGAGATAAATAAACTCATATGAGTTACTACCAATCACAGGTGATTGCGATCATTTACACTGTGGCTAGTTTGGCTAGTGAAAGCAGAGTGCAAAATCAATAAAAATTCTTTACAAAACACCGACTTCCAACGCCACTGTAAAGTACAAAATCATTTTGATTTCTACCCACTACGTTGAAGTCGGGCGAGTATTATGCGTCAACTTTGCTTATCCTTGTTACACCCGCCCGACTTCAACATAGTGGGTAGAAATCAAAATAATTATGTACTTTACAGTGGCGTTGGAAGTAGGTTTTTTGGAAAGAATTTTTATTTTTAACTTTTTAGTGTCAGGGTTGAGGATTTGGAGTCGGAATTTTTTATGGGACCACCTCGAGGGACTTTCTCTAGACGACTAACGAAAAAATTTTCAAATCGGTTAAGAAACCACGGAGATATGCACCGACATAGGTACATTAAACAAAAAAAAATACGCGCCGAATTGAGAACCTCCTCCTTTTTTGGAAGTCGGTTAAAAAAAGGCCGAGTATACCTTGAATTTTTTATGGCACAGTGTTGCCAGTGTCTATTTTAAATGATCTGCTTCTCGGATATTCTCGGGTAAAAAGATATTTTTTTCATACAAAAAAATTACACTCTTGCAAGGTCTGACTACCTCTATTTTCTATGATCTGCTCTCAGCGTCAACTGACGAGGCTGTTTAGACAGATGAGAATCTCTCATGAAGTCATGAATACAGAAAAATAAAGCCAATACTGATGAAAAAATCTAATGTAAGATAATGTCAGGATATCTGCGTAAGCTGCCACACTTTAATCGACTTATCATCGCTAGCCGTGATTAGGGTCTTCGAAGTGGAATCAAAGTGTATACTCCGGATCAAGTCTGAAACAAACGTTATTGCTTTTTATTTGGGAGTATGTTATAAATATTTCGTGTTTTAAATGGCAATAATGCATGCAGATGTTATGACTTAATAGATGATGCCCGCAACTTCGTCTGCGTGGATTAAGATTATAGCCGTTGTCCTTCCCCAGGATGCAACCTATCTCTGTTCCAAATTTCATCAAAATTGGTTGATAGGATGGACCATGAAAATGTAGTAGACAGGCAGGCAGACAGACGAAGAGACATACATACACACTTTCGCCTTTATAATATTAGTATGGATATGGATTTATTTCTAGCTGATGCCGACACTTCATGAATTTATTGCGCCATATCTAGCGAAAGGCCCATCCATATGCGGGCTGACTTTCACTTTTGACATAAGTAGAGAGCCCTACACCCACCTAATACTGAATCAGCTTTTCAGGCGATAGTTACAAAAAGTGCCGCTATCTCTTATAATATTACAGTGGGCGACACTAGCTTCTGATACACGTGAGCACAGTTATTGTTACCGTCGTGAGCTTCGAGTTCGCTCAGCTGCGCGACCGCGGTCATGTTCCACTGCAGCAGCGAGCCCGCGCCGCCGCCGAGCCAGAGCACGCTGGCGCCGTCGCAGCACAACGAGGTTACAGTGGGCGACACTCGCTTCTGATACACGTGAGCACAGTTATTGTTACCGTCGTGAGCTTCGAGTTCGCTCAGCTGCGCGACCGCGGTCATGTTCCACTGCAGCAGCGAGCCCGCGCCGCCGCCGAGCCAGAGCACGCTGGCGCCGTCGCAGCACAACGAGGTTACAGTGGGCGACACTCACTTCTGATACACGTGAGCACAGTTATTGTTACCGTCGTGAGCTTCGAGTTCGCTCAGCTGCGCGACCGCGGTCATGTTCCACTGCAGCAGCGAGCCCGCGCCGCCGCCGAGCCAGAGCACGCTGGCGCCGTCGCAGCACAACGAGGTTACAGTGGGCGACACTCGCTTCTGATACAAGTGAGCACAGTTATTGTTACCGTCGTGAGCTTCGAGTTCGCTCAGCTGCGCGACCGCGGTCATGTTCCACTGCAGCAGCGAGCCCGCGCCGCCGCCGAGCCAGAGCACGCTGGCGCCGTCGCAGCACAACGAGGTTACAGTGGGCGACACTCGCTTCTGATACACGTGAGCACAGTTATTGTTACCGTCGTGAGCTTCGAGTTCGCTCAGCTGCGCGACCGCGGTCATGTTCCACTGCAGCAGCGAGCCCGCGCCGCCGCCGAGCCAGAGCACGCTGGCGCCGTCGCAGCACAACGAGGTTACAGTGGGCGACACTCGCTTCTGATACACGTGAGCACAGTTATTGTTACCGTCGTGAGCTTCGAGTTCGCTCAGCTGCGCGACCGCGGTCATGTTCCACTGCAGCAGCGAGCCCGCGCCGCCGCCGAGCCAGAGCACGCTGGCGCCGTCGCAGCACAACGAGGTTACAGTGGGCGACACTCGCTTCTGATACACCTGAAAAAATAAACAATATTTATCAAATAATAGATTTCGTACAGTGAAAAACGGAACCTTTAAAACATTTTTTCAGTGCATCTCTTTCTACTCTAATAAGAGAAGAATACAAAATATATTGATTATTTTTATCACATATGATGACTAAAGGTGTAACCCACTTTGTATCAAGAAATATTTTGTTAACTGTCATCCACACAGGTCTGATTTCTTTGATATCACCGTATTCTAGTATAACTAGATTGAAATGAAGCATATGAGAATGGAAGTTATATGAGATATAGTATGATAGAATTAACTCACTGAATTCAAAACAGTCAAATCTGTAACAGTTAAGTCCCCGTTGTCACTGACTGTTATTATCCTGTCTTCAGATAGCAGGCATACGCCGTTCACGGGAGACGAATGTACGGCGATTTTGTTTATCAGCTCCTTGGTCGAGAAGTCCCATATGAACACTTCGCCGTCGCTTGTGCCTGCTATTATGTCTAGCGAGTGTCGCCTGTGCCTGAAAAATATATGAATAAAAAACCGGCCAAGTGCGAGTCGGACTCGCGCACCGAGGGTTCCGTACAAACCTGTAGTAAGTTTTAAATTAATAAAAATATTTTTATTTTAAATATTTGAGTTGATTGTACGAAAGGTAAATTGCAGTTTACGATTTATGACGTATTAAAAAAAAAAAAAATTGTAAAAGGTAGTTATAGCTAGGTACTTTTAAGATTCGTTCGTAATACTGTAGATGTAACACGACTAAAACTGTAACGACCAAAGATGTAAAACGGTAATAGGAATTACCTTTGTTAATGAACCGCAAAACTAACTTTGTTTGTAGAGGTTTACTGTTAATATCAAAAAAGCTATGCTAGTTAGAGCATTGGCTATAGTTTTCCTGTAAAATATACATAAATTCCTATTGACCATAATTATTTCAGATTTTTCGATTGGTAAACTCCGGAGATAAGGGGGGGGGGGGGGGGGACGGTATTTTTTTAGACTTTTTCCCCGATAAATCAAAAACTATCATGACTAAAAATAATTAAAAATATGTTTTAGAATGTACAAAGTAAACCCTTTTATATGATACCCCACACAGTACAGTTATCTCACTTTTAAATTTCAACCCTCCGATTTTCCCCCCTTTTTAAATAAGAACAAAAATAATTTCCAATTTTTTTAAATTCCAGTGTCTTTGGGCCACTAATATACACAACTATTCCAAATTTCATGTCGATAGCTTCGGCAGTTACTGAAATAATCGAGTGTGACGGACGGACAGACGGACAGACGGACAGACAGACGGAGAAAGTCGCACCATAAGGGTTCTATTTTACCTTTTTGGTACGGAACCCTAAAAATGATAAATTGATTTATTTATTTCACAAAGGACAACTTGTGTCACTTATGATATGTCAAGACTCTACCACCGGTTCGGAAAGAGCCGTCTCTACTGAGAAGAGTCGGCAAGAAACTCAGCAGTAAATCTTTTCTCAAAAAAAGAAACAGGTTACAATATTTAAGCAATACAATACAAACGTCACAAGTATTACACTGACTTGTGGGTCACTGGATGCGAGGCCGGTTGCTTCCATGCTACTTTGTCTACTTTGTTAACTTGTTAACTTTGTTTGTGTAGCTTATACTATCGATGATTTTATAAATAAAATCATCGATCGTCGATCGTGAAATTTTTAATAAATAACTACTTTAGTCGATTAAATACAGTCACTTAAATGAGATGATGATGATATAGTTTTTAGGATTTTTGGAAGCTTATTGACTAAATTTTGGAAATAAAATGGTGATATAAAAATCATTATAGTGTAGAATAATAGATTATAATGTATTAATAATAATAATAATAAGTCGACAATTATATTCTTTTTTTTAACTCGGCATACTTCACTTCATCTACAATTATTGCTACATTCATACCATACGTGGCGCTAGTGTAGGCAAAGGTGCCTATACCAGCGCCACTGTGGAAGGTTTTTGAACTCGACAATGCACGATTGTAAAGTCGAAAGTTCCGGCTTATATACCTTTTTGGCATGACTCATACTGAAGTAGTAGGGGGGAGGGGGCGGGGCTTCAGTTAGAGTCATGCCAAAAAGGTATACATAAGAATTTTGAACTGTTATTTATAGCAACCACTGGACACTTTTTCAACTTTTCTCGCATAAGAGATGATTCTCCTTACCTCTAACCTCCATAATTCGGATGACACGCATTTAGTTACCTGTCAGAAACGCAGCTGATTTTGCCCTCGTGGTCGAACTCCGCCTTGAGCCCGCGCAGCGCCTGCCCCGCCTTGCCCACGCTGCCCCACACGCGCACCACTCCGTCCCAACCGCCCGACACCAACAAACGCTCTGCAACACAATTCAAATGACTATTTACACCAACAATTTGCCTCATTTTATATAACTAGCTGATGCCCGCGACTTCGTCCGCGTGGAATAAGTTTTTTAATTCCCACGGGAACTCCTCAATTTTCCGGGATAAAAAAATAGCCTATGTAACTCTCCGGGTCCTCAACTATACCCATGCAAAAAATCACGTCGATCCGTTGCTCAGTTGCAGCGTGATTGAAGGACAAACCAACAAACAAACACACTTTCGCATTTATAATGTTAGTATGATACTAGCTGACTAGCTGATGCCCGCGACTACGTCCGTGTGGATTGAGGTTTTTTGGTTCCCGCGGGAACTCCTTAATTTTCCAAGATAAAAAGTAGCCTATGTGATATTCCAGACTATAATATATCTCAGTGCCAAATTTCATCCAATTCCGTTCAGCCGTTCGGGCGTGATTGAGTAACAAACATCCATCCAAACTTTTGCATTTATAATATTAAGCGACTGCAGCCGACTAGGTCTCCCGGGTCGGCCCATAACAAAGATTGGATTTTCTGGCAAGAAATTCTCAGTACTAGCCCAGAGTTAGGAAACTGGCGGTGTCTCAACCCCGTATCTCGGAGAGCACGTATCTCCTACTAGGCCCCCTGATGACGTCTCAAATTTGACTGATTTTATAAAGTAATTTAGGCTATGCTATAATTTAGTAGGTATACCATAATATGCCAGTTCATTATCTCTCTTCAGCAGAGAGCTATACTTTTGCTTGAGGTTTTATTTACCTTTAGGTAACCATTTGAGACAGGTGACGGAATCGTCGTGGGCTCGGAAACTCTCCACCACTCGACCGTATTCAACATCGTAAAGGTAGCTGGAACAAACAATCGATATTTATAAATAACTAGATGATGCCCGCGACTTCGTCCGCGTGGATTAAGTTTAATGATTCGCGCGGGAACTCTTTAATTTTCCGGGATAAAGAGTAGCTTATGTCCTTCATCGGGATTCGGGATACAATCTATCCCTGTACGAAATTTCATCAAAATCGGTTGAACAGATGGGCTGTGGCAGCGTAGCAGGCAGACAAACAGACAGGCGGATAGACATAGAGACACACTTTCGCATTTATAATATTAGTATGGACTAGTTTAATACTCGGTGTGCGAATCGACTTGCGCGCCAACTATTTGTACGTCGATGGTATTACGTTAGGAACTTTCACGGAAGTGTCAACAAAAACTGTGCAACGTTTCAAATCAATCAGATTTACGCATGCGCGAGCGCACAGGTTAAGAGGGAGCAAAACACAAAACTATGACTATTTCAGTACTAAATCCATACTTATAATATTATAAATGCAAAATTGTGTCTGCCTGTCTATCTGCTACGTTTTCACGGCCCAACTATTCAACCGATTTTGATAAATTTTGGTTACATCCCGGGAAAGGACATAGGCTACTTTTAATCATGGAAAATTGAAGAGTTCCCGAGTGAATAAAAAACTAATCCACGCGGCCGAAGTCGCGGGCATGATCTAGTCTTAGATAATATTATAAAATTCATGGGCCTTTCTTTTAGTGGCTTTTAAGTTTAATTACTCTAGAATATGTAACATCATCACAAAGAAATAAAAATCAAGAGGACCTCACATTTCATTATCCCAGGAGCCAACAGCGACTGTATGCTCATCGACCAACACACAACAGCTCAGGGGTGTCGAACTCAATATAACACTCCGAATTTGCTTCCTTTGCACCATATCATACACTTTGAGCGTGCCATCCTTACACACGGATATAATTCTACCCTCATTCCTCAACACGCAATTCACCGCTTCTTTATGCAACCGAATAGTATCTATACATTCTATACTATACTCCTTATTTTCGTAATCATTCGTAGATAACTGTTTGGTGATATGGGGTATGATTTTCCTGACGTGCGGTTGGGTGAACAGTTGTTTGGGCACTTGGCCGAATTCCATTATTTGCACCTCCAGAGCGTGACGGTCGTTCATGTCGTAAATGCAATCGAGATCGACGGAACCCTCGTAACAGACGTGATGGAATACTGTGCGTCAAAAAAAAATTCTCTTTTTGTAAAACATTAAATAAGTTTACCTACACAAGTAAATACAAGGAATATAAAAAAGATGCGACAGTTACAGGGACGGACGGACCAACAGTCAGACACAGTGGTCAGATAAGATTCTATAGTCCATGTCCACAATCCAAAAATTAATGGCTGCTATATCCCTGGACGAACGCGAAATAAATAAATAAGCAAATGTTATAAAAAAAAACCACGAGAATGCAGCAGGGCGACCGCGTATCTTTTGCATCAATCACTAAACATCGCAATCACCTCCGATTGGCTGAATTTATGGTATTCTTACTGCGTCAATGGATTTCGTCCAATAGTGGAAGAGTGTTAACCAATCAGAGGTGATTGCGATGCATCAATGATTGATGCAAAAGATACGCGGTCGCCCTGCTGGTGATATAAAGTTGACATAATTAGTTTGAGAGCCTTAGAGGCTTATACATTCTACCAATTAATGGTGTATGAATATTTGATACTTTTGCCTATAGTATTCAAAGTAGTGTAAGTACGGATAGACGGGCGAACAGACGGAATACGCCCTTTTTAAATATTTTTGTACGGTATTGTTATAAACCCTAAAACGGATAAAATATACAAGCTAAGTAGCACGCGCATAAGTTCGTATGTGCGTGCTACTTAATAAGGCATTGCTACTCAATATGGCAGCCATTTATCTGAAATCATAAAGACATTTGCAATCAGAGGCGGCTCGTGAAAGATCATATTGGGAGTTCACTAAAAAAAAAGAAAATGCTTCCCAATTATTTGTAAATGAAGTCCATTCGGCGGTCATTACGTTATATTGTTCCATTTTAATCGCCTACACTATTTACATAAATCAGTCTTTTTCACATAAATACACAACACAATATGTACACTATTTAAAACAACAATACAGATTTTCCAGCCACTGTACTACGATCCGACGCACTCGCGAAATATCAAAATAAATTTACTTTCGTATTTTGTGTTTTGTTTACATCTTACCGGCATAATACGAATAAAAAAATACTCGCGAGTTTTAACTCTTTCTTCGTGACAACCAGCCATGTCATTTAGTCGGTAATATCGCGCATGCGTACTTCGTGTCCGCCGCTCCATATTTACCAAATTTCTCATACAAATCTTTTGTCTCATGCGCCGCTCGCATCAAATGCTCTCTTTTACTCTCATTACATTTCAATAAGAACGTTGTACTAAACTTTCGTCTATAGGAGCGTTGTTCTAAGCGCTCCACTTAACAAAAATACCATGTATTAAATTTGTGTTGATTGATGAAATAAGTAGTAAAGTAGGTAGGTAGGTACTTATGGATATTCATGATTAAAATGACAATGGGAATAGATTTATATAAAAATATTTATAACGTTTATAGCAAAGTTTATTGATTTTTATACCTACCTAGTACCTATGTAGTTTTTTAAATTTTGTGGGAGTTCACTGCACCAGCGCTCCTTTGAGCGAGCCGCCTTTGTTTGCAATACGTGCCGAATTGAGAGCCTCCTCCTTTTTGGAAGTCGGTTAAAAAAGGAAACAAATATCTTTGGTGCCATTTTAGAGTTAGTAGGAGACAGCAAAAGTTAGGATTTAACTTACAAACCATTATTTGCTTTGACAGCCTCTTCACCCCTCTGCTTGTACCCAAATATGAGATCTATCCACAAATGTAAATATCTAGACACGTACTGGGACTCTAGGGCTTCCCTTAGTTTCACCACGAAGTCCTCAGGCGAGTTCGCCCACGGCGGTAGATTCACATTATCGACTTTACTGCCGTCGTGTCTCACACCAAAATCTATGTCGTAAATGTTTACGAGGAAATCTCCTTTTGCACTTATATCGTAGAATTCTGGGACCAGTTCCTGGAAACAAATAATAGCATTTCTTAATACAAAAGATAGGTACCTACTCTATGAAGATAAAATAATGCTGCCTTTCCACCAGAGATTTGCGAGAATTCGTAGCCATGCAGAAATACTTACATGACCTTACATAGCACCCAGAGCACTATATAATAATTATACGAGTATACTAGCTGATGCCCGCGACTTCGTACGCGTGGATCGAGGTTTTGTGGATCCCGCGGGAACTCTTTAATTTTCCGGGATAAAAAGTAGCATATGTGTTAGTCCAGACTATAATCTATCTCTGTGCCAATTTTCATCCAGATCCGTTCAGCCGTTCTGGCGTGATTGAGTAACAAACATGCATTTGAGGTTTTTTGGTTCCCGCGGGAACTCCTTAAAGAATAATGGCATAACCAGTGTCGCACAATTTAAGAAGCGAGAATGAATGAAAGTATAATTATTTTAAAGAACGATTAAAATACTATATTTTAATAGCTTTATTTTATTTTTATTTAATGGGATAAAGAAAATAAATAGTTTAAAAATATTTTGTGTAATCATAGCCAAGTAGCATTAACAAAACGAAAAATAGACCATATTCAATACCAAACTACCAATTAGCAGAATATCGGTATAGACTTGGATATAAAACTCGCTTTTATTTTTTTGTACGTTCCAAAAACATTTTTCATTTTATTATTTATAACAACAGCAGGATATTACCTTAATTCCGACTTGTTGATTATATCGAAAAACTAGATTTATAATTGATTCAAAATAATATTATAATGGTATGTTTGTAGAGATTGTAGCTGGCAACATTCAAATGAAGTGATTTAATATTGTCACTGTCACAAGGTGAAGGAGGCTTTGTCACTTTTGACTTTGATGTGATCTGGATGTGATTGTGATTTGTGGGTTGGAATGAAGCGATTTATATTATTAATTCTCGTTGCTGATATAACTTTTTCTTGTAATCCGCGTTAAGTTGAGCTTTCCTTTCGAGTTTGAGAGATCCTGCGCGTGCGGTTTTGGCGCACGCGTCGTCGAATTTCTGACGAAAATGAAGACCTTGTTATTTAAAATATGTAAAGGCTATGGATTTATCCAAGGTAGGTTAGTAAAACTTAATCAATAATCATACAAAGTACCTAACTACATAATATATTCAAGTTCTTGTCAAAACAATAATTATATTTTGTAGGTCCGGATTCCTAAAGGCAGTAACTAATTACTGTTATTCATGTAGATAATGGCTGAGACAAAAACACTAGAAATACTTCTGCTGCAATTAGATTTTGGATAATAATAGTATCATTTTAGTTTGATTTGAATCACATTGATTAAGTATTCAGTAGTAAAACATTATACTTTCATTATTGGGTAGGTATTTATCATTCAGATATTTATTATTGTGTTTCTTGCAGATAACTGACACTGACTCAGTATGCCAGGCTTGTTGGGACCTAGCAAACATGCAAGTGACGAAGTAGTTGTACTGGAACGTCAAGTTGACCATCAACATGTATGTGTTGGTTGTGGACATCATTTTGGGAAGCAGAAATTGCAACATGAGGAAATTGAAGATCCCTGCATGTCAACTGCGAAATACAGCAGCTGTCTGATGAAAATAGACATTGTCTGTCTTCAGAAAGTAAACATCTTATTAGTATTAATTGTAAGTTACTATGTTGTATAAAACAATAAGAGTATACATATAATATTCTTTAAATAGGTCTGTTTATATAAGTAATTTTAAACTTATTTTGAGTAAAGGAAAATGTACCTAACTATGTTAGTCTCTATCATCTTACACGTCACTTACAATCAGGTGGGATTGCAATCAAGGGCTTAAAAGAAAAGAAAGGTATTTTTTCGGTTTTAATTTATTAAATGAATCTAGACTTTTTTTATTTAGAGATTAGCATTTCCATAGTCAATAAGAAATAAATTGCACATTTTTTTTAGATATTGGATATAGATTCCATATGCTATGCCTGCTGGGAACTTGCTAATCACCAGGTGGTGTTCGGACTCGAAGATGTAGAGAATACAGTGCAGCGAGAGGGAAACCATGAAGTACCACTGCAACGGTATATTACACTGCCAAACATAAGGCGAGCTGCTGACAAGACTACACTGCATGTTGGTTGCAAGAATCCTGAGCGATACCATATTCCTGATGTTGTTCACTAACAAGTGATTGCAACTTTTAAATACCGAGGGATACTTGCATATTATGCAATTACCATATGGGAAGAAATATATTTCATGATCTTTACACGTCTGAAAACCATTTGAGTCACTAATACTCATCATATTGAATGTCAATATGATTTGTATATTTTTTATAATATTGTAAATTAAATAATAATATTGTTGATTGACGAGCGTTTCATTTTAAACCTAATCAAAATAATAGATGTACAGTCAGTATCAATTGATAGGCAAAATGCCTATCAATTGATCCCCTTCTCCCCTCCTCCCCTCTCATCTCATCTACAACATGATCATCATAATAATATTATCATCAATATCACAACTAATAGAATATGTCATACTCCTTTGATACATAGTTATATACTTAGATATATTTCTTATAACTATATTTATTATTTATTCT
The DNA here is from genome assembly GCA_963932025.1 of Erebia epiphron. Lineage (NCBI taxonomy): Eukaryota > Metazoa > Arthropoda > Insecta > Lepidoptera > Nymphalidae > Erebia > Erebia epiphron. The sequence continues at coordinate 16,453,459 of OZ009955.1, forward strand.
ATCCTCTGCCTATGAGAACATTAAGCAGAACTCAGGCATGCAGGGTTCTCACGATGATTACCGATTACCTTCGCTATTAATCCACCAATCCACTATACCTATCCCATTAATGCCCCACTGCTGGGCACAGGCCTCCACTGTCAAAGGGGAGAGGGAATTAGCTTAGACCCACCACGCTGCTCCAATGCAGGTTGGCGGCTTCGCTGTTAGAGCCAGTAATATTTACTTAATTGCAAATCGAAAAATCAGGTGTACTGTGTGTGGATTCGAACTCTGAACCTCTTGTAGGTATAGAAAGCCAGTCTTATTACAAAACTATCATGGCTTATACATGTCACCGTAAGATTGCAAAAACCGTTAGATTGTAATCTAACTAGCGAAATTGTAAACTGTCGACAGATTGTGAACCGTTCAATATTCTGAGTGTCAGTTTTTGAAATATTCATTGTATTTACGTTTTCTTGTCTCTTTCTCGTAGGTTAGGTTAGGTTAGTTACATAAATAATCAAGTAGTGTCTTATGTAAAACTTAGGGTTTGTCGGGTTTATATGCCAAACAGATTACAATACCTATACCGAAAAATAATGCGTTAAATTGTAATCTGCCGACAGTTTACAATTTCGCTAGTTATATTACAATCTAACGGTTTTTGCAATCTTACGGTGACATACATAATATACCATACCCTACTACACACACACGTTCCAGATTGACCTCCCCAGCTCACTACTTGCATTAGAAATGCTTAGTAGGAAAGTACATAACCTAACCTACAATGTGGGTCTTTGACTTAGTTTATCATAAAAATCCCATTTTAAAAAAATATGCTGTAATTAACTTTTCTTTTAGTAATCCTAAGATCTATTATTTCCAAGTATTTGTACTAATGTACGCGAAGTATAAGTGCGACACTGAAAATACATGGGGTCTTGCCGTTCTTCTTTCTGGGATAAAAAGTAGCCTATGTGCTATTCCAGACTATAATCTATCTCTGTGCCAAATTTCAGCCAGATTCGTTCAGCCGTTGGGGCGTGATTGAGTAACAAACATCCATCCATACAAACTTTCGCATTTATAATATTTATATTTGACGAGCGGCCCGTCCCGGCTTCGCACGGGTAGACATAAATAGGTACAGATATTTTTCATTTTGGTGCACCCCCTTCTCCCGCACTGCCCCTCTCACGAAGTGACGAAGACGGAAGAGTTAGTTATGGTTAGTTACTCGATGCGCTGCGTGGCGGCCGCCGCCGGCATGTATTTTTATTTTAATTTCATGATATCTTTTGAATGGAATGTCCGATTTCAATAATTCAAAAAGTAATCATCAGGTATTGAGACAGTCTTGAATATTAAATTATTTATTTGGATAAAAATTTATAAATGGTATGGATAACACGGTCTGATTTTGATCGGCATTTCTATCGATTTGTTAAATGTAAAAAAGTAGTTATAGTGACGTAACTACAATAGTTAGACACATGGTCTCGCGAAGTTTTTTGTAGATATTGATATATTCTATAATATTGTCGAACATTTTTTTGTCCTATCATTAATACTCTTCGCAGCGTATGCGATGAAAGCATCGATATATATGTAAGTACTAGATGGGCCCTTTCATAGAAAAATGGCGGGCTACCAACTATGAGAGCGCGCTCCTATAACCTGTCATAAGCCTGTCTTTGTCCCCATCGTAGCGCGATCACGGTCGCTCATCGTGTAGATAATTTGTTATAAAGTTAACATCTAAAGTCTTATTAGTTTGGCACTGTATTATTTTTATTTTAAGGTAAGTGTTTCAATTCACAATTATACATTTCCAAGAAAACGTTATTTAGTCTTCCTATTTAATATTTTTATCCATTTCGCAATCATTTAATTTCCGCGGCAAACTGTATGATATTTTTTTTTACTAACTGGCCTTACGGCTTTGGGTTCCAGCCCTAGAATAGTCCAGTCCAGTACGATAAAAAAAATGCAACCAAGATTAGTTAATGCATAGATGGGCAGAACGGACAGTAGGCATTAATACCTTCCGAGACGCAATATAATTATGCTATTGTAATAATATGATAAAATTAGTTATCGACGTGAGTTTAATGTTTAACCAACTTCAATAAATAAAGGGTTTTTATTTATTAAAGTTGATAATTTTTATTTTGTACTAGCGAATGCCCGCGACTTCGTCTGCGTGGTTTGAGGATTTTTGATTCCCGCGGGAATTCCTTAATTTTCCGGGATAAAAAGTAGCCTATGTGCTATTCCAGACTATAATCTATCTCTGTGCCAAATTTCAGCCCGATCCCTTCAGCCGTTGGGGCGTGATTGAGTAACAAACATCCATACATCCATCCATCCAAACTTTCGCATTTATAATATTTATATTATATATTATTATTTTTGATTTGATTGACTGATATTTGATGAAAAATAAATGGTTAATTCAAAATTCAGAATTTTATTATTTCGTTGAACAAAAGTTGTTCAGTACCTATTATGTACAGCTACCTACTTACAAGTGTTTATTACTTAATCGTATTTTTAAATGCACACTGTATAAGTGATTTATCTCAAAATAACTTTTAATATTTCTTTTGATGGCAAGTAGCATACTTAGAAATGTATAAAATAAAATAATTTCAAATGAAGTATTTTTCTGTGACTCGATCCATTAGTACTCTTTCACCTCTCCCATTCCAACCCCTTTTTATTATAATAGTACTAATAATTATTTTTGAATTCTTTCATTTGCAATAAGGTTTGGCGAGGATTATTTTAAACTGTTTTAGCTGTTATTATTGTAAATTTCATTAGTAGTTACCGAATTATGCTAAGTGTGACGGACAGTCATGTCGCACCACAAGAGTTGTTTTCTTATCATTTTGGTACGCAACCCTAAAAATGACTTTATTTCTGTCAATTTTTCGACAAAACTTCACTATCAACAATTAACAAATAATTAAATTAAAAAAACCCACGACGAACTGCAGCGCCCCATTGTGTGGACTTTGACCTTTAAATATATCTAAGCACCTTCTCACAAGCTATATATATATCTAATGCAAAAAACCGCATAATAATCGGTTCAATGGTTTTCCACGAAACTGGTAACAAAAAAGTGGTAAAAATAACAACGTCATACAAACATTTATCGTTTACCTCAGAGAGTACACTCATGTAGGTATTATTTTCGACAAGCGCATCTGTACTAATCTATGACCGAGTCATACGTTTTCAAGATGGCGCATATGTTGCAAGCAAGTTCCCGCTTTTCAGACTAGATGGCGTTGTTAAACATAAGTCCGACATTCTTTGTTCGACAGGGCCCGTCTATATAAATTGAGGTCGTTGGATGAAAGACATTTTATGGCTAATTTTTTTACACCTTCGGTTGGTTTTAATAGGAATTTCTAAAGATTTCTATAGTAATCTAGTACTAAATATAGCCTATGTTACTCAGTGATAGTGTAGCTTTCTAATGAAAAAAGAATTATTAAAATCGGTCCAGTACTTTTTGAGTTTATTCGCTACATACAAAAATACAAAAATACAAATCTTTCCTCTTTATAATATTAGTGTAGATAGCTGCTCGTGCTGATTGACTCATTGATCACCTCTTCTGTAAAATTTTATATGAAAAACTTTTTTTTAACTATCATTTCGTATACTTAGAAGACAAAAATTCATTCAGAGGAAAAATACGGAGAGAGCTGATGATTGAGGATTTCGAAGACGGATGAAGAGCACAGCCAGGGTATTGAAGATAGGTGGGGGGTGCTCGACCAAATGTCACTCGAAACTTCATCCAATTGACAGTAAGCTGAAAAAAAATTCAAAATGGCGGATTTAGGATGGCCGCCATACAAATTTCGCCGGTGTCTATCTCGGAGAGTATAAAAGTGGATGAGTGGTTTCTTGGCAAAAGATGATCAGGACATGAAGGTCTACTTGATGAACAGCAAAAAAAAATCAAGATGGCGGAATTTATTTTTCCATAGAAAATGTGTGGCGAATATTGAAGAGGCTACAATTTAGTGTAGAACTATTTTTTCAGAGAAAAAAATATATGGAGAGCGATGATGATCGAGGGTTTGAAAGATGGCTTGATGGGATTGAAGAGGAACACGGCCAAAATTTTATAGCTGTGTCTATTTCAGAAAATATACTAGATGGAAGAGTGGAAGTACGGAATATGCATGACTTTGATATGGTTTTTTTTACAAGATTTGTTCTTTAGGGAAGAATTGTCGGTTTGCCGTTAGGAAAGCCAAGATGGCGAAGTTCAACGGCACCCAAAGGTACCCGATCATCAGCGATATGATATTGATATTAATCAACTAAGGAAGGTTTCTTTGTGTTTTTACTTCAACGGTATCTTACTGGTACGGTAACGGTATACGACTGTATGCATGTCTGGAAAGTTTTTTAACATTTAAAGGCCCTTTTAGATTCTTAAGGGGGTCTCTGTTTTATGTTTTCTTATGCGATTTTTTTATGTGTGTCGGACGCTTGGCACGCTGGCGCTTCCACTGTGCTCGCTAGCATAGCAGTGTTGTTTATATCAGCACACATAGGCAGTAAACACTAAGATAGAAGGAGAGCAAGTAAGTAGACAGTGAGCCGCGCGGTCTACTACGTGGTCCGCTTTAGCGGGCCACGCACTCACGCGCCCTACTAGTTCTCATATATATCTGGTGGAAAGGCAGCTTTCTTTTTGAAAATGATAATGTTTGTTAACAAAGAAGTCCTTTGGTAAGTAATATTTTAATACAAGTAATTAAGTTCTAGAATCATCCGTTGCAGTAGATTTGTACAGGGCTTCACTGTTTGAGTAATCAATATATAATTATACCCATAAACAGTGTACTTTGTTCTTAGCTAGATAAATTTGGGGTGCAAGTGGCCCAATCTCCACCTTAGTGGCCAAAGTCAACCTCACCTGCGCGTGGTGCACCCTGCTAATTAACAAACGAGGCTCTGACGTCCCCAGTCCCCCCCCCCCCCCCCCCGGGTTGCTGTGACTGATACCGCACGGCATAATCCGCCTGGCTAGCGACCACACTCCAGTCGTAATCAGCCGCAAAGCATTCAACGCGTTCCGGCTGCGAGCTGAAGAGCCAGTTCCCCCCCCCCTCGAATAGTGCAGTGTGGGTGGCCTTTGGGTCCGTAGTGGGGCAGAATGTCCTTCCCGCTTGCGTAGGCGTGATATATTGGCGCGGGGTCCAGGGAGACCCGATGAAACGGTTGTCCGCTGGCCGCCCGTTGGTCCGTAGGGGACCCGAACCTTGGATGTCCCGTCTTAGGAGGCTGTCCCGCCACCGACGAAAAAAGCCCGGTGAATGACCGGAGTGCCGGAGTGGGAGATCGGAGTGGAACCCGCCGGTCATTCAGCGGATCGGATTGGGGGCCCTTCCGTCCCCCGTACCAGTAACTCACACAACCTGAGCAATCGAGGGCGGCTGGTTCCTCTTCTTTGACCTGGTGACCACCAGCACTGCACGGTTCGTTCGTCCCCCTTTGTTTTTGCCCCCATTAATAATGAAATTTAAAAGCAGAAAAAAACGTTCTACAGCGGCGCCTCGTTCCACACTCTGTGTGAACTTTTGTAACATCAGAGGCTTACACTCCAACCTTAACGCCGTTCATCACCACCTTGAAACGGTAAAACCCGCCTTACTCTTCCTGACCGAGACCCAGATTTCACCCCCTGACGATACATCATATTTGAACTACCCCGGTTACAAACTAGAACATGCCTTTTCGCCGCGAGCAGGTGTGTGCGTGTTCATCAGAGGGGACATTTGTGGTCAACGATTGCATAGACTTGAGGTCGGGGATCTGTCCTTTCTCTGGTTGCGCGTGGATTACGGCGGTCAAACCCGGGTCTACGCGTGCCTGTACAGATCCCATAGCGGTAACGCTGTACGGATCGACTTTTCGAGCACATCCAACTAGCGATAGACTATGTGCTAGAGCATATTCCCTCCGCGGAGGTGGTGATCCTAGGGGACTTCAACGCCCACCACGTGGAATGGCTAGGATCGCGTATCACCGATCACGCGGGAACGACGGCTCACAACTTCGTCCTGGCATATGACCTCACTCAACTAGTCTCTGTACCAACTCGGATACCCGATATCGCTGATCACACTCCATCAATTTTGGATCTCTTCCTCACCACTCACCCTACCGGCTACCAAGTGGTCGTCGATGCTCCCTTGGGATCATCTGATCACTGCTTGGTACAGACATCCGTGCAACTTCCATCCACCGTTCGCACCCCTGTGGCCGGTACCCGTCGAGTGTGGCACTACAAGTCAGCGGATTGGGATGGACTACGTGAGTTTTATGCCTCGTATCCCTGGGCGCAGCTTTGCTTTTCGGATGACGACTCTAACACCTGTGCTGAAGCCGTGGCCGACGTTATACTCCAGGGTATGGAATGTTACATTCCCAACTCATTAATACCCATTGGAGAACGTGCTAAGAAGTGGTTCAATGGGATGTGCAATAAGGCTAATCGCCAAAAGCATAGTTCCTACCAATCTTGGTCTTCAGCACAAAGTAATAAAGATCCTAACGCAGTTAATCTGAAGAAAAGCTATAATGCTGCCTCCAGATCATATAAAAATGCCATCGCCAGGGCAAAGTTTCTGAGGGTAGGCGCGAAATATATACTACACATTTTGAAATTGTTCTTAGTTTTAATTAAAATAATTTGAATTTTGTGGATGTTATTACATATTTATTCTAGATTATGTATAATTTGTGAGTGAAAATACCTACCAGCAAACGTTATCCTTGTGATATTCACTTTTTTTAACATAACTTTTTAATGTGTGATAATCACTGACACAATGGAATCATTAAAACAGTCTTTTTCTGCAATGTCTGAGATGTTCCACGCAAAAATGGATGAATTCCAGCAGGATTTGCAAAAGAACTCTGCCACCAAGATCCCTGCAACTACATCGTCACTGGCTGCTGACTTTCAATCTTTCAAAACTTTTATTGTGGCTACATTAAACACCCTACAGCAGCAAATGGAATTTTTAAGACTGGAAATGGATCGCCAAGAGATGCGGACAAGACGAAAGATATTGCTGCTGCATGGCATGCCTGAAGCGAAGACAGAAGACCTCACTGCACGAGTCACCACAGCTGTGGTCGAGCACTTGGACCTGCCAAACTTTTCCAGTTCAAGTATTAGGTCAACTTATCGCCTCGGCCGGTTATCGGATGGTAGGCCCAGGCCGATAGTTGTAAAGTTTGCTGATGTTGCAGTTCGTAATAAAGTGTGGTTTGCCAAAACAAAGTTCAAGGGCACTGGTATTACGCAGTCTGAATTTTTGACAAAGCCTCGACATGATGCATTTCTGGAAGCTCGGAAGCGGTTTGGTATTACGAACAGCTGGACGCGCGATGGATACATTTATGTCGTAGGCCCGGATGGGAGCCGCCATCGAGTGGAAACTTTGAGTGAACTTGACAACATTTCTGCGGGGTCGCCGTCATCAGTAGGTACAGCGAAAACGCCTACTCAGAGCCCTGGAGTGCCTTCTAAAAGTCCAGACACTAGATTGCCCATTTCCCGTTCTACTAGACGAGCAGTAAAAAAATAATTTTATATGTGTACCTATTGTTATTTTAACTTTGTTTACTTTTTTTTTTTTTTTTTGTCTACCTGCGTAAGTTTACATAATCTTCTTACGTTATTTGTGTTGTGTGAAACGTCAATGTGTCAATGTGACATTGAGGTGAGGATGACAGCATCAAAGATAGCCATAGACTAATATTTTACTATTAAGTAGGAGCTTGGCTATCAATTCCAGTATTTTAAATATTATGTTACGGTTTTTAATGCCGGTTATTTTTGTTTGTGGTTTTACCTTTTAATTTAATTTTGTAATAATAATTCATAGTAATAATTACTGTATTCATTTTCAGCATAGCTCAAAAGCGACTTATTCATAAGACATGCTTTCTGAATATCTGGTCTGTAGTAATGTGTACCTCACTGTTATGTTATGTTTGTGATATAATAATTATGTTTATTGATTAATTTAAGAATATTTTGCTGGTAGGTGGATTGCGAAGTATCGCATTTACATAGTTATATAATTTTATATATAGTTACATAACTTACATAACTTTATATATAGTTGTATATTATATATTTGGATAATATTTTTATTGGATATGGTATTTGGAGATATAAGCCTAGAAGACTCATTTTTTTCACTTTCTTCTAGTGATGGATTGAATAGTAACGACAGTTTTTATAGTATTCCTTCTCTTGCTGAAACTCTTGACTCACACTTCTCAGACGTCCCGAAAAATTTCAATATTGTTCATATTAATGCTCAAAGTATTCCTGCACATTTTCCTGATATGCTTTCGTCTTTTGATAACAAGAATATCCACGCCATTTTGATCTCTGAATCATGGCTAAAGCCCTGTCTGTCATCCATGTCTTATGCTCTTCCTGGTTTTCACCTTATTCGAAATGATCGTGTCAATCGAGTTGGTGGTGGTGTTGCTATATACCTTCGCTCTAACATACCGTTTACGATCGTCAGCGTATCAAACGTACAGGCTGTTCCAGAGGCAGAGCATTTATTAATTGAGGTAATTTTTTCCAATGTAAAACTCCTGCTTGGCGCTTATTATAACCCGAGCCTTACAATAGACTACTACCCTGGATTTGAAAGTCTGTTAGATAAGTTCATACCGCAATATGAGCACTCGGTTATTATGGGTGATTTTGATACATGCCTTTTAAAAAATGATGCACGAGCATTTCGTTTGAAGTCTATAGTGCAGGCATCAAATTTACATATTCTTCCTCTCTCTGCAACTCACTCATTTCCTAATTCTACTCCATCACTTTTAGATCTTATTCTTGTTTCCTCTGTAGACTATGTAGCTAAGCATGGTCAGTGTAGTGCAGATGCCTTTTCCTATCATGACTTGATCTATTTATCCTATAAAATACGTCCTCCCAAAGCTAAATCAAGAATTCTTCTCAGGCGTAATTTTAGTGGTATGGATCCTGTCAGTTTGCGAGACGATGCATCTCAAATTGATTGGACTGAAGTTCTAACTGGAAATAATATTGATGATCGGGTAGAAATTTTTAATTCTCTTTTAACGAAATTGTATGATACCCATGCTCCGATACGCCCAGTTAGAATTAAGCATCTTCCTGCTCCTTGGCTCACTGATGAAATTAAAACTTTGCAACATAAGAAAAATGTAGCAAAAGCAAAATACAAATCTGTTGCCAGTGACGCCAATCGGGACAAATATAAACACATTCGGAATCGATGCAACAGGTTGTGTAGAGATAAACAACGACGCCATATCCATAAATCTGTACTCGAGGAAGAAGATTCCGGTAGGGTATGGAAGTTTCTGAAATCTCTTGGAGTTGGGAAAGCGAAAAGTAATAGTCAGTCAAGAAATATTGATTTTAATCAGCTTAATCAGCATTTTTCCACGTCATGTACCATTGATAGTACAACAAAATTAAATACAAAAAATCAAATTCTGGCTTTGCCCACTCCTGATGATCCCGGTTTTATTTTTAGTCAAATTGACTGCAGTGATGTTAAGAGAAGTATTAAGGAAGTCAGCTCTGATGCTGTTGGTATTGACTGCATAAGTCGTAAAATGGTTATTCCTCTTCTTGACCTTCTAGCTCCTGTCATTGCGTCCATATTTAATCATTCTATCTGCACCGGTGTTTTTCCTTCTTCTTGGAAGGATGCACAGGTAACTCCTATTCCAAAAAAATCAAATCCATCCAGTTTTTCTGATTATCGTCCTATTTCCATTTTACCATTTCTTTCTAAAGTTTTTGAGCGTGTAGTTCATAAGCAAATGACACTATTTCTATCGAGATGTAACCTTTTAAATCCTTTTCAATCCGGTTTTCGTCCGGGCCATAGTACAACTACTGCATTAGTCAAAATTACCGACGACATTCGTTCCGGTATGGATAACCAATGTGTAACAGTGCTGACTATACTTGATTTTAGCAATGCTTTCAACAATGTTGATTATGAATTACTTTTAGCAATTCTAGTTTCTCTTAACATATCTCCTGGGGTCGTTGACTGGTTTCATAGTTACTTGCATGGGCGCAGGCAGCGGATATGTATCGAAGAAAGTTTTTCTGATTGGTGTTCGCTAAGTGCCGGCGTACCGCAAGGTGGCGTGTTGTCTCCTCTCCTATTTTCGATTTTCATAAGTTCAATCACTCAGCAAATATCTTCTCACTACCACCTGTATGCTGATGATCTCCAAGTGTATGCTCAGTCTAAATTACAAGATTTACCTAGGACTATTGATTTAGTTAATAAAGATTTAGATGCTATTGTTCAATGGAGTAAGTCTTACGGACTTAAAGTAAATCCAGTCAAGACACAGGTCATTATAATAGGTAGTCAAAATCTAATATCACGCATCGACTGGGCTACTCTTCCCCATGTTGTTTTTGATGGGGTCCAATTACAGTATAGTGACACAGTTAAAAACCTAGGCATTGTATTTGACAAGTTTCTGTCTTGGGTTCCCCAAGTTAGTGAAGTAAGTAGAAAGGTGTTTGCTGCTGTCGGCTCTCTCCGGAGATTGAGTAACTTTCTACCCATACCTACTAAAATTGCGCTTGCACAATCTCTCCTTTTACCAATTCTTGATTATGCTGATGCTTGTTACTTAGACTTAAGTGTGGAGCAACTAAACAAACTCGAGCGCATTCAAAATCTTTGTATACGGTTCATATTTGGGCTTCGTAAATATGACCACGTTTCTGAATTTCGCAATAAACTCGAGTGGCTCCCAATTCATCTTCGCAGGAATACTCATCTTTTATCTCTCTTGTACTGTGTTATTTTCAATCCAGCCACTCCTCCTTATCTGAAAGAACGGTTTGAGTTTCTCGGTGATTCTCACTCGGGTCGATCTCTCCGCTCTGAGGATAATCTAACTCTTAGAATTCCTTCTCATAGCACTGCTTTCTACTCTAAGTCTTTTTCCGTTAAAGCTGTTCGTCTTTGGAACTCTCTCCCTCTTAATATTAGGCAGGCAAAATCTTTGCCTATTTTTAAGAGTCTCTTAAAAAAACACTTTTTACCTCCTTAGTTTTATGTATCTAATTCCTTACATTCTATTCCTTAGATAGAAAGCTTATATCTAAATCATTGATACCTATTATATTCGTTATATATTTAAGTTGTGTGTATATATTATATGTATATATATATATGTATGTACATTATTTATGTATTATATATGTATTTTATATGTACAGATTTGTGTATTATATACTATAATAGTCTTTAGATTTGCTACCTGTGTTTAAGTGTTTTACCCCTTAATTGTATTACCTACTTTGTGTACACCCTCATTCAAATTTTCTGTTATTATTTCCTTTTCTAGGTTGCCTGGTAGAGATCGCTTCTCAGCGATAAGGCCGCCTATTGTACAGTCTTTCACAATTTGTATTTGTTTAAATGTGTTTTATGTATGGTGTACAATAAAGTATATTTTCATTTTCATTTCATTTCATTTCATTTCATTTCATTTCATTTCATTTCAAAGTTCCTGCACATTGACAGAATTGGGCACAGACTTGCCGCATTGCCTTCTGGCACCCGTGCATTCTGGTCCCTTGCCAAAGCCATACAGGGCAACTTCTGCCGCTCAACCTTTCCACCTCTACGAAAACCGGACGATACGCTGGCCCACACCGCCAAGGAGAAAGCAGATATCTTAGGCTCTCTCTTCGCTGGTAACTCGACACTTGATGATGGAGGGAGAACACCACCATCCATCCCGCGGTGTCAAAGTTCGCTCAGTGACATTCGCTTCACTCAGAGCGCTGTGCGTAAAACTCTCCTTTCTCTCGACGTCAACAAGGCGAGCGGGCCTGACGGTATCCCTGCCGTAGTACTTAAAATGTGTGCTCCCGAGTTGACTCCGGTATTAACGCGTCTGTTTCGGCGGTCTTACTCCTCCGGCACTGTTCCGTCTTCATGGAAGACTGCCTTAGTCCACCCTATTCCAAAGAAGGGTGATCATTCAGACCCATCGAACTACAGGCCTATCGCGATAACCTCCCTGCTCTCTAAGGTTATGGAGCACATAATAAACACCCAAATGCTTCAGTACCTGGAAGAGCACCAGCTGATTAGTGATCGTCAGTATGGCTTTCGCCACGGTCGATCAGCTGGTGATCTCCTAGCTTACCTTACTCACCGCTGGGCGGAGGCAATCGAAAGCAAGGGAGAAGCTTTGGCAGTCAGCCTGGATATTGCAAAGGCCTTCGACCGGGTTTGGCATAAGGCACTTCTGTCCAAATTGCCTTCCTACGGACTTCCCGAGAATCTGTGCGATTGGATCGCCAGTTTTTTGAACGGGCGCAGCATCAAAGTCGTAGTTGACGGTTTTTGCTCTGAATTGAAGCCCATCAATGCTGGCGTTCCGCAAGGATCTGTGCTTTCACCCACGCTGTTCATACTGCATATTAATGACATGTTACAAAATAACAATGTTCATTGCTACGCGGACGACAGTACGGGCGATGCCTTATATAAAGGTCGTGCTCAGCTTTCTCGCGCTCAGCTGGAGGAGTGTAGAAATACGCTTGAGTCGAAAATAGAGTCTTGTCTCGACCAAGTATCACAGTGGGGCTCACAAAATATTGTGCACTTCAACCCCACCAAGACACAAGTATGCGCGTTTTCGGCAAAAAAGACCCCCTTTAACACCTCTATACTCTTCCAGAACACTCCCCTGAACCCATCTAACAGCATTGGGATCCTCGGTGTTAGTATATCGAACGAAGTCCAGTTCCGCGAACATCTGGAAGGTAAAGCCAAACTAGCCTCCAAAAAACTCGGGGTGCTCAACAGAGCAAAAAGATACTTTGCGCCTAAGCATAGGCTTCTGCTGTATAAAGCGCAAGTTCGGCCCCACATGGAGTACTGCTCTCACCTCTGGGCCGGAGCACCCCAGTACCAGCTCCTTCCATTTGACCGGATTCAAAGGCGGGCAGTTCGACTCGTAGATAATCCCAATATTACTTGCATGCTGGAGTCCCTAGAGCACCGAAGAGACGTTAGTTCTCTTTGTGTGTTCTATCGTCTCTACAATGGGGAGTGTTCTGAGGAGTTATTCAATCTAATACCACCTTCCGTGTTCTCCAGTCGTACCCTACGTCGCAGAAACAAATTCCATCCTCACCACCTGGATGCCTGGCCCTCTTCCACCACCCGTTATTCCAGGTCATTTCTGCCACGTACCCGCAAATTGTGGAACCAGCTTCCATCGTCTGTGTTCCCTCATGATTATAATATGGGGCTCTTCAAAGGGAGGATAAACAAATTTCTCAAAAGCCAGCAACGCATTGGCGGTTCCTCTGGTGCTGCAAATGTTCATGGGCGGCGGTAATCACTTACCATCAGGTGACCCGCCTGCTCGTTTGCTAGCTATACATATAAAAAAAAAAAAAAAAAAAGATAACAAGGCGGTAGTTACTATGAATATAAGATTAATCATACTAATATTATAAATGCCAAAGTCAGTTTGTTTGTTGGTTTGTCCTTCAATCACGCCGCAACGGAGCAACGGATCGATGTAATTTTTGGCATGGTAATAGTTGAGGACCTGGAGTGTGACATAGGCTACTTTTTATCCCGGAAAATTAGGGAGTTCCCGCGGGAATCAAAAAACTTTAAACACGCGAACGAAGTCGCGGGCATTAGCTAGCCTTGAATAAGAAGAGAAATGTTACCTTAAAGTCAGACATATTCTTTAAACAGTTGTTATAAACATCTTTGACTGAATTAAACATTCTATCTGGATGGTCGAATCTCCCGTTTTGCAAACATAACATGTACTGTGGATATTTTCTTACCTAGAGAGAAAAAAAAGAACTTTATTAAAATTCCAGTATGCTTACAGAACAGCATATTGCTTATCCATTTATTCTGCTGGAAGCACGATTGCTCTCTTTATAGCCTCATTAGCATAATCAGTTGGCACAGCATTGCAACACATAACACAACCATCTTGTTTGTAACATGTTTCTTTTGTATATTTCTGGTGTACAATAAAGTATATACATACATACAATCAGAAAGAACAGAGAAACAATGGCTTTATATGTTATCCAAGGCACATCGATACAACATGATTTCATGACAGAAAAATCTCATAACTTATTTTTGAGCCCAACCCAAGAACTGTAGCTAAATTAGCTTAACTCTAGACCAACGAGGCAGACAGTCATGGGCAAACGTGGAGATATTATAAGACGTGTAATATGCAAAAACTCACAAGATAAAACAAAACGAGACCAGGTGCAGAATAATGGGATCCGTATAAGAACTTTGGATCTGACATCTCATGATACCTCTCAAGCAACTTTTCCAGTCTGTCCTGGTTAAGAGCGCCCATTGGTCTGGACAAATCTCTAAATGTGTCGGCACTTTCAAAGTCTAAGCTATCAGAAACATAGTCTGCCACCACCCATGGGAATATGGGATATTGTGTGAGATCATTTTTGCTTCTATCTGATAGGCTAGAAAGAATAAAAAATGTATAGATTAATCTCTAAGATCAGTAATTGTTAAGGGGGCAATCATGACCCTACATGGCCAAGTGTTGATGTTGATAACTCAAATTTCAGGTATCTGTGGTATGTAGACTCTTCTACAAGCTTGCTTTTTTGCCTAAGATTGAGCCTGTTTATAAGTCTTTTGACCTTAACAGGTGATTCAGAGCAGCAATAAATATGCCAATTATTACATTAACTGCTGATGCCTGCAACTTCGTTCGCGTGGATTGAGTTTTTTCGGTTACCACAGGAACTCTGCAAATTTTCCAAGATAAAAAGTGTGGATTTAAATTTTCCAAAATAAAATGTGTTATTCCAGACTATAATCTATCTCTGTGCCAAATTTCATCCAGATACGTTCAGCTGTTCTGGTGTGATTGAGTAACAAACATCCATCCATCATCCAAACTTTCGCATTTATAATATTAACTAGATGATTCCCGCGACTTCGTCCGCGTGGACCAAGTTTTTTCGATTCCCGCGGGAACTCTTGAATTTTCCGGGATAAAAAGTAGCCTACGTCCTTTCTCGGGATACAACCTATCCCTGTACCAAATTTCATCAAAATCGGTTGAACAGATACATTTTTTTGATTCCCGATTTTTTGATTTTTTGAACTCCTTAATTTTCCTGGATAAAAAGTGTCCTTCCCCGGGATATAACCTACCTCTGTACCAAATTTCAGCAAAATCGGTTAAAAGGATGGGCCGGGAAAGCGTAGCAGACGGACAGACAGACAGACACACTTTCGCATTTATAATATTAGTATGGATAGTATAGTATATAGATTATAAAAATTGAACCAAACTATACATAGACCAGTAATTCAGTAGTATATATTATAGAAATCATTAAAAACTTCTTTATGAACCTGAGACAGCCAGCCTTGAATTTCAAGAGTGTGAAACTAAAGTTATTTTATGCTATTTTTATTATTACTTATTTAGGAGGTAACTGTAACAGTTAACAATTAGTTAATGGAGTTTTAATTACACTAACCATATTATTATTTACATAGCTTCATATTTCTATTCCTAATGATAGGAGCTTTAAGATATTGTAGTAAAATTAAACTATATTTACCAGTTGAGATACATTAAATAATCATAATTGGAAACAATTCCATTCTGCCACTGGAGAGTCATCTCTTCTATGTGTACTCTTTCTAAATGAACATTTGGTGACTCTTCCAATATCTGGTAGACTCTATCTCTTTCATGTTCACTTTGAAATGACAAATACAAATGAGATGTAGGACTGTCTTCTGCACAATATATTTCAAGACCCTAAAAGTTTATAACAATTTAGTAAGTATAAGTAAATAGATTGTAGAACACTATAAATTTTGGCTTTATTATCTTTTTTTTGGATAAAAATAAAGTATGAAGTCCAAAATAATCTCATCAGAATAATTTAATATAAAAATGTTGAATTATAATAAAGTAGCTAAAAAGCCAACATGTAACTGTAATTTGTTGCATTTATCATAACTCTAAGCTTTTGATAACATGGAACAACAGTGAAAGCTGACTAATAAGCACAGAGCCAAGCAAAATAATGAACAAAATAAATATAACCAAAACTGATACATACAACTTGCCTTAATAAAAATCTTCTCTTGTATATCCTTCTCATTTCATCAAGTTTCATTTTTAAAATTGGACTCTGTAAATAATCATGACAATCACAATAAAAAATAACACGTCAACATATATGTATAAGCCACTAGTGGTTGCCGGCGACTTCGTCCGCATATAATCTGATTTCCAATGAGCCAAAACCTGAATGCCGATTTTCATGTCTCTAACTTCAAAAACAAAACTTTCATATAAACTTCCAACCCTCATTTTCTGAAAACCGTTTCTTAGCTGATATCTACGCTAAAGAAAGAACCCACTTTACATAAGACAACAATTTCAAGTTTGTAAGCTTTATAGATATTGTAATTAATGAGCAAGTGAGTGTTATTTTCCTATAATATATTTTAATTTAAGTAAGAAATAGGGCCTCTGTATGTTCTATGATACTAAGTCTAATTATACTTACATTTTCTATATTACTGAATGGCTGGAAATAAAGAGTCGTACATGTGACAGCTAGTTTGCCATGATGCCTAACTAATGGAGATATTTTCTCCGTCTGAAATTCACATATAATCTTTTCAGTGTAATCGTCCATCATGACGGGGTCAAACACCATCCTCATATACCGTGAGTGAAGAATAGTAGCAATCATACTGTTGTGTTCTGGAGCATGTAGTGTTGATGCTCTCAAAAGTTGTTGCATCTGACTTAGACATTCTTCAGCTGATGAGAAATCAAAGAAGAAGAAAAAGTCTTTGCTCTCATATTGGAACTTATATGGTGCTAAAATATTTTCCTCCAACATTTCTGCATACTGTCTGACACTCACTTTTATCACATTGCTTGCATCACGTGAGTTTAATGTATTGATGTCTATGCACTCTTTAAAGTGTAGCTTTATTAGCGGATGATCCCATTCCCTCGGTTCAAAAACTAAGGATTTAGAACACAATTTTAAACGACCCTGCTTTGCATCTTTAGTGCCTTGTAAGTTTACTGTGTTCATTGAGCAGGAATAATCCTCAAAATATATCTCACCAGGCTCCAACAATAACATGGAAAATCTAAAAAAGTTCAATACCTACTATTAGTTTAACATCATTATACCTAAATATTATTAAAGAATGGATTATAAGTACAACCCAATTAAAAATCACAGTGGTTTGTTGACTCATATCCTTACCTTATTTTACTCATGTTCGCTTTATTATTATTAACAGATTTTTGGATTTCAAACAAGTGCGTTTGTTCAGAAAGTATAGCAAACAGTTATATAGGTATTACTGTTTGTAAATTATGAGTCCGAACACCAAATCACAATCTAAAATAATAAATATGCATTTAAGTAATCCACTGGTTTAAATCTCTGGTTACTGGATCGCAAACGAACTCAGAGAACAAGGTCATGAAACCAGACAAATATAAAAAGACAAAAGAACCGTTGCCTCTTTTCTTTGTAGATTTAGAGCCTAGTGCAAACAATATTGGCAAACAAACAATATCATACTAATATTATAAATGCGAAAGTCACTTTGTTTGTTGGTTTGTCCTTCAATCACGCTGCAACGGAGCAACGGATCGACGTGATTTTTGGCATGGGTATAGTTGAGGACCAGGGCCCGTATTTTCTAACTCAGTGACTATCAAAAATGAAAGCAACTGACATATATGTAATATCCATTGAAGGTTTACTATGAAATAAAAAGTAACATTTCATAGCAAACCTTCAATGGATATTACATACATGTCAGTGGCTTTCATTTTTGATAGTCACTGAGTTAGAGAATACGGGCCCTGGAGAGTGACATAGGCTACTTTTTATCCCGGAAAATTGAAGAGTTCCCGGGGGAATCCAAAAAACTTATTAAAACGTGTTTCAGGCTTGGCCTTTCCGATGTGTGAAATGTGGAGGAGATCATCCCACAACAACGTGTACGAAAAGTAGAGAAACTGAGGCGACATGCGCTAATTGCCAAGAAAAGCACCCCGCTAGCTATAGAGGTTCATCCCAGTATAAGCAATACAGGGATGAAATTCTAAATTTGAATCCAAGATCAAAAGTAAACCGCCAAGAAGAAGCAAAAGAGCCACCACCAACAAGTTATTACAAAACCTTTACTAAATCTGCCAGCTATGCCGAAGTGGTAAAAAAGGACCAAAATCACTCAAAGGGACCTGGTACAAAACCAAATAATGCAAATTCGTATGAACCAGACAGCCTCCAGGCAATGTTAGACACCATGTTTAACAGATTTCAGCAAGTCATGACTAACATGATGGACAGCATGATGGACCGCATGATCCAACTTATCAAGATAGATTCTCTGCGATTGGTAACGTGGAATGCAAATGGACTAAGAGAACACCGGCTTGAACTCGAAATGTTTTTGAACACTGAAGATATTGATATAGCACTAATCTCTGAAACAAGGATTACAGCCAAAACGTACATATCAATGAAAAATTACCAAGTATATACTACAAAACACCCATCCGGAAACACACATGGTGGAACAGCAATATTAATAAAGCAGCACATAAAACACTTCGAGCTTGAAGCCTTCTGTACAAAAAAAATTCAGGCAACCTGAATTAAAATCCAAAATGACAACATAGAGACAGCCCTCTCATCTATCTACTGTCCACCCAGTCACGCTACCACTGCTAGTGACTTCGAAACATATTTCACAGCACTTGGCCCAAGATTCATATGTGGCGGAGACTGGAATTCCAAACATACCTTCTGGGGGTCAAGATTAATAACATCTAGGGGACGTCAGCTATTTCAAACAATGCAAAACTAATCACTGGAACATGTCCAGTGATAAGAAGATAAGAAGCTGAAACAACTTATAAAAACGTTTACAAATGACGACCTACAAAACTACCTATCCGGACTAACACCTACATCAAGTACTGATTACTCAATATAGAAAGCCACCAGGAAGATGAAGCGTCCTAGCACACGTATCCCACCGATTAAAAAGCGAAATGGAACCTGGGCTAGATCTAACTTAGAGAAAGCAACGGAGTACGGAGACTATTTGGAAACCGTTTTTAAACCACATGACAGCTTAGATAACGATCACTGCAACGAATACGTTCTTATCTCCAAACCCCACTCCAAATGTGTCTTCCACTAAATAGCTGTTCTCCAAAAGAAGTATTAAAATCAATAAGCGCCCGGATACGACCAAATAGATGACACCTTATTAAAAAAACTGCCACACAAAGGTCTCATGCTGCTGGTCATTCTATTTAACGCTTGCATCAGACTAGGTCACTTCCCAAGTCAGTGGAAAATCGCACAAGTCGTTATGGTACCAAAGCCTGGAAAACCACCACAGGAAGCATCATCATACCGACCGATAAACTTGCTACCAGTAATCGGAAAAGTATTCGAAAGAATTTTACTTAACCGGCTTACACCCTAGCTGAAAGAGGTGATTCCAAGTCACCAATTCGGTCTCCGCTCCAAACACAACACCATTGAGCAGATACTCTTCTGCTGTCTTTATAGACATTGGACAGGCTTTTGATAAGGTTTGGCACGAATGCCTTCTTTACAAAGCGAAGAAACTCCTACCACACTCTTTTTACCGCCTACTTGAATCGTATCTTCACAAAAGGTGTTACGAAATAAGATTCAACGACGAAATATCACCATTATACGAAATAAAGTCAGGAGTTCCTCAGGGAAGCATTCTGGGACCTTTATTGTATCTTTTGTTTACTGCTGACCTGTCCACAGACAATAGTATTACGACAGCTACATACGCAGATGATACAGCAATATTATCGGTACATAAAAACCCAGACGTTGCCTCGTTAAAACTACAAAACCACCTAAACTCAATCGAAGGGTGGCTCACAAAATGGCGTATTAAATCGTACCAGAGCAAGTCCACGCATGTTACCTTCACTCTCTGCAAAAAACCATGTCCGCCTGTGAAACTCTATAACGAAGAGCTACCCCAAGCAGAAGACGCAAAATATCTGGGCATGCATCTCGACAGAAGGCTCACTTGGCGAGAGCATATCTGGTCTAAACGCAAACAGCTTGACATGAAGTTGCGAAGTCTGTACTGGCTTATTGGCAAGAAATCACAGCTTACCTCCACCAGCAAAATAGTTGTCTACAAAGCAATACTTAAACCCTACGGTACCCACGGTATCCAGCTTTGGGGTACAGCCAGCTTAGGTAATATTGAGATCCTTGAAAGATTCCAAAACAAGGCTCTCAGAATTATGTTCAACATCCCGCCATATACATAAGTAACAAAAACATTCAAAAGGATCTCAACATTAAAACCGTCAGAGAAGAAATTGAGGCAAATAGTAAACAATATCAGGAGCGACTCACGGTTCATGTCAACGACCTAGCATATAAATTGGAGGGAGAAGGCAGCCTCCGATTCTGCCGATTGAAACGAAATAGTATATTTGTAAAGACTTGGATGAATGCTACAAAGTATAGAAATAACTAAAAATAAATACTTATTTACCAATATCTCATCAACAAAAATATCGCATCAACACTATCGCTATCTCTTTCTCTTTCTACGATATGACTAGAAAAAAATATAATATTTTTTTTTTACGGCCCTGGATACAAGTCCTATAAGGTCTATGGTCATATATACGTCACCGTAAGATTGTAAAAACCGTTAGATTATAATCTAACTCGCGAAATTGTAAACTGTCGAATGATTACAATATAACGGATTATTTTTCGGTAGATTGTAATCTGTTAGGTTTATTAACCCGATAGAACCTATGGGCACTACTTGATTATTCATGTCGAACCCTAACCTAACCTACAAGAAAGAGACAAGAAAACTTAAATACAATGAATATTTCAAAAATTGACACTTAAGGGGGCAAGCTTTCAAAAAATATATAGGCTTGGAGATAGCTGCTGATGTGATTTTCATATAATATTGTTATATTGGTATTTCAGTTAATTTGATTTTTATATAAAATTGTTATGTTGGTATTTCAGTAAAAATAAATTAGGATTAGATACGTAGGCATTGTTTAAATATAATTACATATAAAATTATAATAAAACTAGATGTACTTATAATCTACATTAAAAAATAAAAGGGAAAGATGATGTAAATTTTATATAATATTGTTATATATTTCAGTAATAATAAATGTCAGTTCTCATCAAGTGCTCGTATCATTCACAACAGTAACTATCGTCTGGTGGAATTTGTGATGGTCTGCCTGCAAGCGGCTGGGGACCTGACTACTTATCGCCGCTCAAAGACGAGTTATTGTTACCAGAAATGACCAATAACTAGGAAGGCTTATTCTAGTATAGTATTAAAGTATGCGCTATACCTAAGTAACCAGTATAAAAACTGACTCTATTCATCGGGGCGTTTACTAGATATTGCCTCTCAAAGACGTAATACGTCGTTAAGTACGTCAAGTAGTACGTCAAGTACCTAATAAAATTAAAATTTAAAAAAAACCCACGACGAACTGCAGCGCTCTACTATAATTTGTGACCTTATAACTTTGCAACAACAATTAGATCTTCGAAGAAGTAGTTTTATCAACACAAAACTGCATCTGGTAATGAGTAGAGGTGTCAAATTGTGTTAAACTTTAATATTCTGATAAATAAATGTTAAAATATATCAGTTCAAAAAATACGTTATAAAATATAATGGATAAAAAACTGGAGTTCCTGTGACCACAGCATCTAGGTTAGCGCTTGTCAAGACAAATCAATAGAGTCCAAACACGACAGGTTTACGATGAGAAGGAGTTCCTATGACCACCTACCAAATCACGATTGCAGCACAGCTTGGTGGACTATGGCCCTAAAACATATCTAAGAAACTTCTCAGAAGCTAAACATATTTTTTTTTAAACCGCATCTAATTAGCAAAGTAGTTTTCCAGAAAAAAGGTAACATAATAAAAAAACACGATAGCAGCGCGCACGATAGCACGATAACTTAAAATATATCTAAGAACTTTTTCACAAGCTAAACGTATCTAATGCAAAACACCGCATCTCAATCAGCCTAGTACTTTTTCAGAAAAATGGAAACATATTGAAAAATAAAAATCAAGATAGCAGCTCAGCTTAGTGGACTATGGCCCTAAAACATGTTCAAGAACCTTGACAGAAGTTATGCATATCTATTGCAAAAAACTGCATACTAATCGGTCCAGTTGTTTTCCAGGAAAATGGTAACTAAAAAGTACACAAACAAACAAACAATCGCACAACCTCTTAGGGCAAACACATAACAATATATACCGTCCGTTCCGTCGTGGGTAAAAAATAGCTCAAGTGTCGCCGCTTTGATGTGATAATGTGTAGTGTTTAAATATCTCCCATTTAAGTTACGAGTATTTTAATTTTTAAGTATTCAAAATAACTCGTATATCACCTCTTAGACCACCTGTGATAATACTAACATAAATCTGAAACATGGAAATTAATAGTAAGGAGATATAATTATTATAGTTACCAAAAGATAGTTACCACAAATACATTATCTCTTAGGCTATAAGTTTTGGCATTTGAGTTGGACGAGCCAGTGTAAATTTGTATGAAAAATTCGTATGAGGGATCTTTGGAACCAGATTGTACAAAAACTTTAAGTTGTATTGAAAATATTGTTTAATTAAAGTGTTCCTTGATCTTTAATGATTAATTTGAAATAACTTTTGTTTAAATACGGGCTCAGATTAAATCACAATAGTCGGAACGCGCTAACGTTTTTTTTTTGAGTTTTCCATGAATTTCTCGATAATTTTCTGCCGTTACTATACGATTTTATGACCACTGTTTTTAATTACGTCATACTTCATTTAACTGAGTAGCGAATGGTATTAATTTAGTAATGAAATTTTCATTTTTCCTATCCTAAAACGTCGGAACAGAAAACAATGTTTCAGTACTTGGGCCCTTAAAACATTGAACGGTTCACAATCTTTCGACTGTTTACAATCTACCGAAAAAAAAACCGGCCAAGTGCGAGTCGGACTCGCGCACCGAGGGTTCCGTTCAAACCTGTAATAAGTTTTAAATTAAATGTTTTTTTTAAATATTTGAGTTGATTGAATGAAAGGTAAATTGCGATTTACGATTAATGACGTATTAAAAAAAACTACTTACTTGATCTCGTTCAAACCAATTTTCGGTGGTAGTTTGCATGGTAATGTACAACATATATTTTTTTTAGTTTTATCATTCTCTTATTTTAGAAGTTACGGGGGGGGACACACATTTTACCACTTTGGAAGTGTCTCTCGCGCAAACTATTCAGTTTAGAAAAAATGATATTGCAAACCTCAATATCATTTTTGAAGACCTATCCATAGATACCCCACACCTATGGGTTAGATGAAAAAAAAATTTTGAGTTTCAGTTCTTAGTATGGGGAACCCCAAAATTTATTGTTTTTTTTCTATTTTTGTAAGAAAATCTTAATGCGGTTTACAGAATACATCTACTTACCAAGTTTCAACAGTATAGCTCTTATAGTTTCGGAAAAAAGTGGCTGTGACATACGGACGGACAGACAGACAGACAGACAGACAGACAGACATGACGAATCTATAAGGGTTCCGTTTTTGCCAAATTTGGCTACGGAACCCTAAAAAGCGTTAGATTACACTCTTACGGTTTTTAGGGTTCCGTACCCAAAGGGTAAAAACGGGACCCTATTACTAAGACTCCGCTGTCTGTCTGTCTGTCTGTCTGTCTGTCTGTCTGTCTGTCTGTCTGTCTCCAGGCTGTATCTCATAGACCGTGATAGCTAGAAAGCTGAAATTTTCACAAATGATGTATTTCCGTTGCCGCTATAACAACAAATACTAAAAATTAAAATATATATATATATATATATTAAGGGGGGTCCCCATACAATAAACGTGTTTTTTTCGTATTTTTTTGCTCAATATTAAAAACGATAACAGGTAGACGGTTCAAATTTTCACAGAATATTAACTTGTATATTACCTTTCAAAATAAATAATTAAATATCAATAAAGTAAATATTAAAGGGGGGCTCCCATACAACAAACGTAATTTTTTGATATTAACAGTAAACCTCTACAAACAAAGTTAGTTTTGCGGTTCATTAACAAAGGTAATTATACCTACTTCTTGAGTACGGAACCCTCGGTGCGCGAGTCCGACTCGCACTTGGCCGGTTTTTTTACTATCTTACGGTGACATATATAATGCACGGAACCGCCACAGAACATATAGGACATTGTCACGTAGACAGAGAGAGGTATACATTGGTCATTGTAAGATGTCACGAGAGGTGCACCACCGACCAGAAAAAAAAGAGGTGCACGAGAGTCACGAGTTGGTCACGAGACGCGCCATTACGTTACGGCGCGAGTTTCAATTTTTAGCTTGCTAAAGTTTTTACTTTTTAACTTAGCTAGCTTCTCAAATTTATCATAAATGCAGGAGGCACAGAATGTTATTTTGCAAATGCGTTTTCCGCAAAAGCTTTGGTATTTGCTAGACTTGGGTACAGACGCTATATTATGGGGTGGAACGGGTCGTACAATTTTGTTGAATTACAGAGTTCTTCAGAACTATTTACAATTGGGTCATTCAATATTCAAAACGAATAACATTTCCAGTTTCATTAGACAGTTGAACTTGTATGGGTTTCGCAAAGTTACTTCACATCTCCAAGACCCTTTGTGTAATTCAAGTAATCCTTACATGCATGAGTTTATTCACGATAACTTTCAATACGGAAGACCAGAGTTATTGAATAAAATCACCAGGAGAGCCTTGACAGTAAAAAAAAGTTTTAAACCGAAGGTATGCTGTATCTCTAAATTAAACATTTAGCTAAAAGCATGTTTTAAATACATTATTTATTTATCTAATACCTGTATCATTTAAATCAGCTGATTTAAATAATTTTAGAGCTACACGAATCATCTGGTTTACATTTCTCCTTTGCAAAAGGCACGTCGGGCGTTGCGCTTAGCATTACAAAAGGCAGCCCAGGACTTACTTGTTACCTCAAAGTCTGCATGTAAATTTTCTGGATGTGACGGTAATTGTTTATGTGTCATACTAATAATAGTAACATTATTAGATATTCTTCTAGTTTGACCTGAACCAATTCAATAATCAGCTTGAAGAACCCAAGAAATCAAATATTCACCTCTTTACTTAGCAAAACTTATTGCAATTATTGTTGTTGTATAGCAAATTGCCTGTCCTTAAAAAAAATTAACTGGAAAAGTTTAGCTAGGGCCCTAGACAAAGAGAACAAGTTTTATGGAAAATGACTAGTAAGAATTGTGAAATGGTGATAATAAAAAAAAACCGGCTGAGTTTGTTGCGGGCTCTTCTCAGACCAGGGCGCGTTTGGAACCCTCGTAGATTTAGTTTTAAGATACCGTTACTGATTATCACCATTATATTTTATAAATAAGTGGACGTCAATATGTGTAGTATATCTACCTAAATTGAATAAATATTAAGTATTTGATTTGATTTGAAGTTCATTTCCTCATATTGTTTAAGATGTTCCTGAAGATTACTGTGGGGATGCAGATAACGAAGAACTTGAATGGCTGGAAGCAACAAAAAATACAGCAGTTGATACTTCAATTGAATTATTATCACAACCAGGTTCATTCCCAATTCCTTCCAACATATTCTATTTTCATTTTTTGCCTTTCCTTGTCCCTTTCCATTTATTATTTTTTGCTCCACACAGATCCCATCAACATTGTAAAAGTTGAAAGCAAAGATGATAAATATAGGTAAGTAATTTACACACATAATAAGTGTTGTAATAACTAATATAAGTATTATGGCATGACATAAGTCTGTCCTAAACTGACTGAAACTTATTAAAAATTGGCACACAGATTGGTAGTTTGCATACTGAAGATATGGATGGAGTTACAGGCTCCTTTAAACACATTTTTTTTCTAGTTTTAGTCAGTAGTATATACAGGGTTCAAAGCTACAGGGTAGGAATTAACTATTTGCTATGATAAAGATGAACAGCATTGAGCTATTTTTACTTAGGCACAGCTGTTAAGCCTCTATATCCACTGGATTTAGTTCATCAGAAAAACAAAGTCATTGCAGATAAACTTGTAGCAATAATAACAATTATTAATTATTAATTAAAATTTATTAAAAGGCATTATTTCCCAGGGATATATCTCAAGACAGCCTCATGGATTTTTCTATTGATGCATGCCAACAGAATAACAATTTCCCTGCACAATTCTTAAGCATGCCAGACCTTGATGAACAAAATGAGGATAATTCAGGTGTTGAGTTGTTAGCAGAGTTTAATATTGACACAGAGACAGACCAAGGTATTGTAAGAAAGTCAAGTGAAAGTCAGCCAGAGTGCAATTCATTAAATTGTGTTTTGCCTTCAGTGAGTAATGAACACATTGATGATGTTTCAATGTTGGAGGTAATTGATGTTTTTCTTTTATAATATTAGTTAAATTAATTATCAGGTATGTTTTCATGTTACTTATGCTTGGTGCTTAATTACAGAAAAATAATGAAGATATAAATCACTACAATAGTGAATGGGACCAAATGTTCAATGATATGATGTCTAATAGAAATCCTAATCAAGAAGGAGTCTCAAATTTAAGGGAACTCTACTCACAAATTTCTCAAACTATAGATTTATTGAATTCATAACTATTTAGATTTAATGATTTGTTCGTTTGGATATGAAATGAAGTAACCCTTGTACTTTTTGCCATGTATTAAAGTGGTTAATATAAAAATATCTCATTTTTTCTGCTTTTTCTTCTCAGCTTCTTCCTCTTTCTCCTTTTCAATGACAGACACATAGGAATTTATTGTATCCAAGTCTAACATTTGCATGGGCTGATTGCGTCTCATCACCGCTATTTCTAAGTTTTTCTGGCCAGATTGAACAACTTCCAGCAGTGCACGGATTGCAAGCTACAAAAAAACAAATCAAATTGTCACTTCTTATGACTTAATATATATATATTTTAAGTAATTAATTTAAAAAAAAACATCTTTTGCTTGGAGTACTTTAATTACTAACACATTACCTATTAATGTATCATTCTCTAACTTACTTTATTCAAGAATATTTGACTATCAGAGATAAAAATGTGGTATTTACCTTAACTGCACCCTTTTCAGAAGCAACCTCTTCTGCAGTGTAATTTTTTTCCAAAAATTCACGCACAGTTTTTGCTGATCGACCAGTGGCATTAGCTTTCCATTCATAGTAAATGCCAGACGGTTCAGTTTGGAACAAGTGCGGAAGACCATCATAGTCAAAACCGCCAATGAGACAAGATATCCCAAATGGACGTCTTCCATTACTCTGGGTATACTTTTGCTTAAGGCTTGCAATATATCTAGTGATGTATTCTAATGTAACAGGGTCTTCTACCGTTAGTTTGTGAGATTGACATTCAATTTGAGCACGATTTATGAGAATACGCGCGTCTGCTGTCAAGCCGGCAAAAGCCATAACAACGTGATCATCCAACAAGCAAATTTTTCTTACTGTCCTTTCTTCTTGAAGCTTTGCAACAGATTTTTTTTCCACACCTAATACAACAACATCTTTACCTCTAACACCGACCTGTAAATTAGTAACAGTGTAATTGTTATAAAAGGCTCTTTAACACTGAAATATTAGAAAATAATTGCCAAATAATTACCGCGGTCGAGCCTTTGCGTACGGCTTCTTGTGCATACTCTACTTGTAATAAATGGCCATCCGGTGAAAAAACAGTAATAGCTCTATCGTATCTAGCCGACATTTTTGATATTGAAATAGGTTATTTCTTTCTTTTATTTTGCTTAGTAATTGATACAATCCGTAACTACAGCGAACAAACAACGATAAAATCACAATTCACAAAATTCGGCAGACGGCAATGACGAGCAAATTCAATTGTCATTTCACAATTCACATTTGTCAAAAATAGTGATGGGCAACTAAAACTATCTATGGGGACGGGGCACGATTCTCGTTTTCGACTTCGAGTGGTTTTACACAAGTCACCAGTACAGCAGGGCGACCGCGTATCTTTTGCATCAATCATTGAAAGTTGATACATCGCATTGGCTGAATTTATGGTATTCTTGCTGCGTCAATGGATTTCGTCCAATAGTGGAAGAGTGTTAACCAATCAGAGGTGATTGCGATATATTCAACCGAAGCGAAGCGAAGGTCTCTGAGTCTACTTGAGTGAATTTGCACTTGTCCGTCCGTCCGTCCGTCCGTCCGTCCGTCCGTCCGTCCGTCCGTCCGTCTGTCAGAGCCCTATAACTTCTGAATGACTGAACGTAATTACTTCAAATTTAAATATTATACATATAAACCGAAGGCCTCCAGCCGAATAGGGCTTAAAAAGTTAAAAAATCTTTATTTCAGGGGGGCACTCATAGAAGCGAATGCGAAGTAAAAATTTTCTTATAGCGTTATATAGGGTTGCGGTATATCATTTTAAAGATAATTAGAAATAGAGTCCAAAATTTTTTTTTTAATTTTTCCCCTAAAATTGACGAAATGGGGGCTCTCAAAGTGGAGATTTTCTAATGTCCAAAGTTGACCTCAGAACTCTGCATTTTCTGAAAGGCTAAGACTGAAACTTGATCAATTATTTGAATTATATCCTGTACTTGAACAACAAATACTAAAATTAGATAAATATTGTAAGGAAACGAAATTATTTAATTTTTAATGAGAATTAATATTTTTAATAGAACCTCACAATGATGTCAATAGATGGCGCTAATGGTCAAAGTTAACAATTACAATATTTTCTGAAAGGCTGAGTCTGAAACTTGTTCAATTATTTGAATTATATCCTGTACTTGAACAACAAATACTAAAATTAGATAAATATTATAAGGAAACGAAATTTTTTAATGTCCACTATTTTTAACAGAACCTCACAATGATGTCAATAGATGGCGCTAATGTTAAGAGATAAATATTATACGGAAACGAAATTATTTAATTTTTAATGGGTTTAGTCAGTTTAACAGAACTTCACAATGATGTCAATAGATGGCGCTCTGTAAAAGTTTATTCGTTTTATGGATACCGCGAGGTCTCAGTTCGGGGCGAACCACTAGTAATGATTGATGCAAAAGTTAGGCGGTCGCCCTGCTGACAGTACTACGCTGACACATTGGCGCAACATAATCGCACACAATCTTTACTATCCTTTAAGAACGCATTTGCAAATCCCTTTAAATATTTGAGTTTTCAGTACATTTTGTGACTAAGTCAAGCAAAATAGGATAGAACTAAAAATTGCTATACAAAGATTGATCCTATATCTCCAATTTTTGGTAATAACATTGTAAAAATCTTTATTTTTAATACTATAAAAATGATTTTCCCTCACCTCCGTGGCGCAGTGTGTAACGCTGTTGCCTTAACGTGCGGAGGTCCCGGGTTCGATCCCCGGCAGGGTCAATTTGGGAATTTATAATTTCTGAATTTTCCCTGGTCTGGCCTGGTGGGAGGCTTCGGCCGTGGCTAGTTACCACCCTACCGGCAAAGACGTGCCGCCAAGCGATTGAGCGTTCCGGTATGATGCCGTGTAGAAACCGAATAGGGGTATGGGTTTAATATAACTGCCATGCCCCTAACAGGTTAGCCCGCTACCACCTTAGACTGCATCACTTACCATCAGGTGAGATCGCAGTCAAGGGCTAACTTGTAATGGATTAAAAAAAAAAAAAACCTCTTCACTCAAAATTGACGATTTAGGGGTGACTTTAGGTACATTTTTTATTGTAAATATGCCGTTTTTTTGTCATTAAAAAATACCATCTATTAGTAGATATGTTCACCTACAAATTTTGGTAATAATGATTATACTGTCGAAGTACACCTTCAGGTCGCTCCACCAAGTTCTGTGGTAAGATCTCATCATAACTAACAAAACGAGCTCAAATTCGATACACCTAGCTCTACGCGTCTAGGAGTTCCAGTAGTGGATGTCGAAGTATATCTTCAGGTCACTCCACCAAGTTCTGTGGTAAGATCTCATCATAACTAACAAAACGAGCCCAAATTCGATTTACCTAGCTCTACGCGTCTAGGAGTTCCAGTAGTGGATGTCGAAGTATACCTTCAGGTCACTCCACCAAGTTTTGTGGTAAGATCTCATCATAACTAACAAAACGAGCCCAAATTCGAAACACCTAGCTTTGCGTGTCTAGGAGTTCCAGTAGTGGTCGTCGAAGTGTACCTTCAGTTCACTCCACCAAGTCTTGAGGTAAGATCACATCATAACTAACAAAACGAGCCCAAATTTGATACACCTAGCTCTACGCGTCTAGGAGTTCCAGTCTGTAGATGTCGAAGTATACCTTCAGGTCACTCCACCAAGTTCTGTGGTAAGACATCATCACTAACAAAACGAGCCCAAATTTGATACACTTAGCTCTACGCGTCTAGGAGTTCCAGTAGTGGATGTCGAAGTATACCTTCAGGTCACTCCACCAAGTCTTGAGGTAAGGGCCCGTATTCTCTAACTCAGTGACTATCAAAAATGAAAGCCACTGACATATATGTAATATCCATTGAAGGTTTACTATGAAATGTTACTTTTTATTTCATAGTAAACCTTCAATGGATATTACATATATGTCAGTTGCTTTCATTTTTGATAGTCACTGAGTTAGAGAATACGGGCCAAGATCTCATCATAACTAACAAATTGAGTCCAAATTCGATACACCTAGCTCTACGCGTCTAGGAGTTCCAGTAGTGGTCGTCGAAGTATACCTTCAGATCACCCTACCAAGTCTTGCGGTAAGATCTCATCATAACTAACAAATTGAGTCCAAATTCGATACACCTAGCTCTACGCGTCTAGGAGTTCCAGTAGTGGTCATCGAAGTGTACCTTCAGGTCATTTTACCAAGTCTTGGGCTAAGATCTCATTATAACTAACAAAACGAGCCTAAAATCGTCACCAATAAATAATAATATATTATCGAAGTTATGATATAAGTTGATTCAACGCATTGATGTAGAATTTTAGATCAATGACTTCGCAGCTTATCCGTGCATGTGTGTGCGTGGGAATGAACCATGTGTAGTAGTGCGATTTCATACCTTTCCATTTCGGAAATGCGTCCTTAATATTATGTGCGTAGAAATAGCCCTATTACGCACAGATGAAAGATTAAGTATCTGCGTTATTGTGATTGGCTGAACTCAGGTATTCTTGCTGTGTTAATTAATCAGTGAATTTTCTTAATGTGTGTAGACTCGAATCCAGTTGACGAGTTACAGACGCGAGTAACTCATGTTTAAAGACGTGTGTGTTCGTCATGACCACTCATGACTCATCACTAGTCTACTTGGCAGTAAGGAAGATGGTCGATTTTTGAAATTTGTCACAGAGTACATTATAGTGACGTTTGTCATGTTACTTGTCTCTACCTCTCTGACATTTGTCAACATGGCGGCTGCGGTGAGCGAGTTCGAGCCGTGGTTGATTGATAAATTAAAATCACTAAAAACTGACGAAGGCGTATTTGGATCTTACATATCCGGTATTTTGGAAAGCGAAGAATCTCTAGACGAGAAAAAAGATGCTTTAGAAGGCATACTGTCTGAGATTGTGGTATGTTATTTGCATTGATAGCTAAAGTTTGTGGTTAGAATATTTTATTTTCTGGATAAAATAAAATCTCTAATTACTTACAGGAAAGAGATATATCAGTTCACGTTAACGAAATTATAGATAAGTGGGAGCTCTGTAAGCCAAAAGAAGAAATACCTAAACCTAAAGATGTGGATATTCAGTTGACAAAATTGTTAGAATCTCAATCATTAGCAACTACAAGTCGACGGGAGTATACTGATGATGAGAAGAAAATACGTGAAGCGATATTGTCTCAGTATAGCCAGCTCTCTGATAATGAGGTAAGGATCGTCACATTATGTTTAACATTATGTTGAAAAAATGTGAGAGGTAAAAACCATCCACACACATACACACATATTATTATATTTACTAAAGTACTTGAAAATGAGTCTGTTAAAACAATGAAAATAAAGAAATCAGTTTAGTAGGTATTTAAAATATTATGACACCATTTAATTTTGTTACATGATTAACAACTCCTATTACTTGTACTAAAGCTTAAAGCTATGTAAACAAAGCACGTCATTCAAATCGTTACGAACTATATTTATAGATTAAAGTTTGAAAGGTAATCGTGCTTCTTTATGGTTTACACAGAAAAATAGCAAAAAAAAGACCAAAAACTACCCTCTTTTTTTTTTTGGTACCAATAAAATAAACAAAATTACCCGTATCTGTAGTTTTTTTGATTTGACTGCCTCGTTGGTCTAGTGGTTAGCATAGTCGACAGCGGATTACGAGGTCCTGGGTTCGATTCCCGGTCGGGCTTAAAAGTTAGGTATTGGGTTTTTTAATTAAGAAATTCTCAGCCCGGAGTTGGAAGTTGGCGGTGTTTCACCCCCGTGCCTTGGAGAGCACGTTAAGCCATCGGTCCCGGTTATTATCACTAACATGATAATAGTCGTTAAAGCCCGCCAACCCGCATTGGAGCAGCGTGGTGGGTCTAAGCTCTAATTCCCGCTCTCCTATGAGAGTGGAGGCCTGTGCCCAGCAGTGGGACGTTAATAGGCTGTAGTGATGATGATGATGATGATGATGGTCAGTCATTTTAGAGTAAAAACACAGAGTATATTTCTACTCTTTCCCATAATTCTTACTCTAGGAAAAAAAAAAAATAAAAAAAAAAGAATTTTCATTTCGTGTCCTCCTCGCACGAAATTTCTACCCTTATATTGACTACATAGAGTAAGAACGTCAAAAAATTCCTACTGTGTCCTTGTCTATCCTAGTATTTAATACCAAAGTTAGAGAGGAATCGAGACAGTATTATATTTTTATGGGAAAAAAATCTGCGGAGGAGGCGTTCCGCCATACTAATTGTAACCGGAATCCGGTTACACGACAGATAACTCGAAAACGCCAGTAACCGGAATCCGGTTACTTGCCAGCCTAAGGGTTAAATAATGTTGATGGACTAATTCAATTGTTATGGACTGTAATAGAATAAGAAAATAAGTTAAATTTATCAGAGCATAGAAAAAATGTTTCAATTTAATTTGTTTTAAATTTTCAGGAAGATCAAGAGAAAGAAGAGGTGCCTGATTGTCAGGATTTAGTAAAAAATACAAATGCTCTAGATGTTGCTGCAGCTGCCAGAGAACGTAGAGAGCAGGCACGACTTGAGGCTCAGCGCAAGAAAGAGAGAGATAAGGAAGACAGGTAAAGTTTTTTTATCTTCTTGATTTTTTATTAGTAGGTATTAATTAATATTTATGCATTTGTAGTTGTATCTATGTGTTTCCACATCATTCATTATATTGTGTATATTTCTGCTATTTAACCATGATTTTTCAGTGGTATAGTGATTTAAAAAGAATATAATATTACTTTATTATGTATGAACATGGTGTGTGAAAAACTGTTAAAATTACAAAAAGCATCTGCTGTACTTAATTTGTTTTTTCCAGAGAGAAGCAGAAGGCATTAAAAGAAGAGAAAAAAGAAAAGCGCAAGACACAAAAAGGGGAGAGAAAGCGGTAGCAATATTAACAGTCTGAAACCAAATTAGCCACCTGAGGTTGCATTTTATATAAAGACCTAAATTGTCCATTTAAGTAGTAATTACTATAGTCTAGCTACGCTTAGTCTGCAGCACTGGTAGAATAGTAGAATTTGAAAATCTGTTGATGATAACACAGACTGTAATGCGAAAAAATGCATTTGATACTTGTGTTTTTTGTATTTAATCTGCTTTCTTGGGAGTATGGTAATTGGTCGTTTTAGTACATTTTAAAGAGTAAATGTAAATATAGGGCACACAGCGTTGGCAGCGTAATATTAAGGTAGAGCATACATGATCCCCGTATACATTATATTTATATAAATTCTATATATTATATTCGCTGTGAATTCGTCTGCGTGGATTTCGGCTTTAAACTCAGGCAAAACTGTATATTTTTGTTCAGGGAATGAGTCAAAAAAACCGGCCAAGTGCGAGTCGGACTCTCGCACCGAGGGTTCCGTACTCAAGAAGTAGGTATAATTACCTTTGTTAATGAACCGCAAAACTAACTTTGTTTGTAGAGGTTTACTGTTAATATCAAAAAATTACGTTTGTTCTATGGGAGCCCCCCTTTAATATTTACCTTATTGATATTTAATTATTTATTTTGAAAGGTAATATACAAGTTAATATTCTGTGAAAATTCGAACCGTCTACCTGTTACTGTTTTTAATATTGAGCAAAAAAATACGAAAAAAACACGTTTATTGTATGGGGACCCCCCTTAATATATATATTTTTTTAATTTTTAGTATTTGTTATAACAGCAACGGAAATACATCATTTGTGAAAATTTCAGCTTTCTAGCTATCACGGTCTATGACTCTATGAGATACAGCCTGGAGACAGACAGACAGACAGACAGACAGACAGACAGCGGAGTCTTAGTAATAGGGTCCCGTTTTTACCCTTTGGGTACGGAACCCTAAAAAGGTAACAGACAGTTACTTTCGCAGTTTATATTAGTGTGAATCTACTGACGCTAAAGATTACCAAAAAAGTATTACTTGATCAGGGGAGATCTTCTGAACTACTTAAGGACAGCATAAATGAATGAAACACATAGTCAATAGTCAAAACTGTTTTGTTCAAAATAGGTACCAACACTGTTCACTTTTGAACCTCACTAAAGTATGAGGCGTGATGGAGATAATTAACTACAGTATCTTAAGACAAGAGCTGGTTTGAAAAAAGCCAAATATTGACTTCCATTTCCCGTGCTGAACGCTTTTTGCAGGGAGTTCTCCAGATTCCCTTATTATCTAATAAGGGAATCTGGCCCTCATTTTTAATAACTCTTAAGATTTGTTCGCTTTCACCTGGAAATAAATGAAAATAATTTATTTTTTTCATATGCTTCATAATTATACGATATGAACAGGTGAATATAAAGCGACTGAACGTTTTATATAAATAATCTAAGTATTTTATGCAAAGATCGAAAGGCAAAATATCAAAACCGTTTGGTCAGCTTACTTGTCAATTCATCGAATTTCAATTTCTTGTAAACATTGTTGTTTTTGGATAAAGTCAGCATTGTGTGCTTCCTTTACGTCTTGGCATTTATGAATCATGTTATATAATAACCCGCGCACATTATTTTGATTAGGTTTAACCATTATTTCACTATTTCACTTTTATTTTCGAAATATTTTAAGGAACATAAACAACCTGATAGCTGAATTGACAAATCAGTGACAAATGTAAGAAAACAGATTAGACGAATGTTTTTCTTTTTTTTAAGTGTTGCCCTTTTATTCCGTGGCAGAGTTAGCTTGGCCAGACTATACATTATATTGGCCTTAAATTTTGGAGATATTTAATTATTAAATTTATTTTCAGTAAGAGGTAGCACAATCTTCAAGTACAGTTTCAATTCTATTGTATATTATAACAGTTGTATTGTGGAAAATTATTGATAAATAAATAATAAACATCTCCAAGATTATTGTTATACTTATAAGTAACTAATTTTAAATTATTACATTAAATTAAAATTAAAATAAAATAAAATCTAAAACCAATTAATCTAGTAGACCACTGTCAGAGGGAATTGTTCCCAAAATGCTAGCCCCATTGCCTCGTTGTATCGCGATACTAATTCTCTGGGCAAAGTAGAGGCCAGCATTTTGGTCACACGTTGCATCAACCAGTCGTAGAGAAATTTCTTTAAAAACTTTCTTTGCTTCTGGTCCCCACGGTCCCATAGTTTCGACCCCAATAGGCTCAAATATGTAACCACTGTCCAGGGATACA
Organism: Erebia epiphron; assembly: GCA_963932025.1. Classification (NCBI taxonomy): domain Eukaryota; kingdom Metazoa; phylum Arthropoda; class Insecta; order Lepidoptera; family Nymphalidae; genus Erebia; species Erebia epiphron. Next base: position 16,489,588 of record OZ009955.1, read on the forward strand.
TATTTTCGCCTTTTGAGGTTTTCACCGGATTCAGCCGCTGCACCAGCTCTAAATTGGGTACCTGGAAGATGGGACGGAGCAAGTGTGTCGACACAAGTCACATCCCACACTGTAATAGTTATTATTTACCTGAAATTGTAATAATTTTTTTTGGACAATAAATGACTCTCTCATTTTAAGTATAATATTTTACATTAAGTGATAGTTAATTTAATTAACATTCAACTGCTTTCTACTAATTTGTAATTGAAAATTTCATTTAATTAAGTAAGTGTATAATAGGTTTCTGAACATAATTTGTTTCCTATCAAATTATAAGCAAAATCTGCAGCTTGCATTTAAAATTCTTTATGGAATGGTTAATCTTGTGTGTTGTACATAGAGCGTATGTCAGTGTTTTGAATTTTAAATTGAAATAAAAACCTGTATTACTCAAATAAAATGTATTTGAACCAGTATTGTTGTATAAATATTTTTATAAATAAACATCACAGCACTTTTCAACTTTGTATTGTTATCCTGTGTTGCATTACAACTTCTTACGCAATAATAACATCATGCTAAGTACTATGCTCTATACATTATACCTAGTTTATTAACGGAGCTATGTTGAGAATTTATGCCACTTTTGGTAGCCGTAAGCCAGTCAGTAACTAAATAACAAATAAGTACAATGCATTAAGTTATAATTCAATAATATGTTATGCATTTTCATAATCTTAATTGCCAAAAGATACAAAGCTGATCATAAACATAATATCTTGTTGGAAAGATTTTCTGATAGCTCCAAAATTATACCAACTAATCCAGCCCAGTGACCAAAATTGGAACAAATTTTCATGCCTGATTACTATTTGATTTATTTTATTTTTAATATATTTATATATATACTAGCAACCCTGTCACTGGGCCAGATAAGTTTGCGGGACTTTATCTTTCTATATTATTGATAGTGTAATTTGACTTACTGATATTGTTCTGACAGTATCTAAAACTAAATTTATAAATTACACTGGGAGAGATGATACTCTATTAAGGCAAAGCTTCTTAATAGATGTTTGTGAAGGGGACATTGATGCATTGATTTTTAGTCAAAAGCTTAAATAGTACATAGACTAATCAACAAAACACTCATCTGGTTTTTAAGATAGCAACATAACTGAAATAATTTAAAAATTCAACTCTTCAACTTCACACTACTATTCACTTGCTACTTGAACATCGGTTTGTTACTGTTTAGTATCAGTAATAATAAAGTTATGGGCACCACCAGAATAAATTTTTAAAATGTTTGTTGTATTTTCCAATAATACTCTAGTTGGAAGAAATACATTGTTTTCCTTTACTTCCGTGCCAGTGTTAGCATGCTCATTCCAGCCCCAAGCCCACAGTGTATTGTCATCAGCTAAACATAATGTGTGCTCAGAACCTATAGCAATGTCTTCTACTCTCCTGTTATCTAAAATAATCAAATTAAAATCATTATAATTATGCTGTCAATGTATGCATTCTGTATAAAAGTACCTTTGCACAATCTACCTGGTAAAGTGACATGAAAAATCTTTCCTGAATGGTAATTTATATTCCCCAATTGGCCACAGTTATTTTTTCCCCAAGTCAGTAGGGAACCATCCTTTAGCCACAGCAGTATGTGAGTCCAGCCACTGATTAGTTTTCGTGCATTTTGTTTCACATCTACATCAATTTTTTCTGGCTTGTAAATGTGTCTATACTTATCAGATGCCAATAGTAACTGCTGATACCTGTTATCACCCCACACATACAATGCTTTCTCTTCATTAGACCACGCTACTGTATGGTTCTGTCCACATGCTATGTGTGATATATTGGTTAATGATGGTACTTTTTTAAATCTGTCACTACGCAAGACATCATGACCCAAGCCTAGCTGGCCATGCCTGCCACAGCCAGTTGTCCATACTTCACCCTTTGAATTTACAATTGCTGTATGCCTTAACCCCATAGACACCGAGCATGCGTTAACATGCAGTCTAGTTGGATTCACTTCATCTGGAAAGTGATTTTTTGGTAAACCCAGCTGGCCGTGACTATTTGAGCCCCATACGAATAAAAAATGATCATCTGTAACACCACAACTGAAATCCCAACCGCATGCTATATTAGTGAATTTTATTCCACTTAGGGACCAAACTCGTTGAAATGTGTGCGATTCTTTTTCGTAACCTAATTGCTTTCTGGAATTCCATCCGCATGAAAAAAGTCTTCCTTCAGCATCCAATAGCAATGTGTGACCACCACCACAAGCAATTTGCCTGGTGGCACTCTCATATAATGCTGTCACTTCTATGGGCTTTTCCACTTGATCACTGGTCAAATTAATACCTAACTGGCCGTGTGAGTTAGCACCCTATAAATAAGCAAAGGTTATTATATTAAATGTTATTATTATTATTATATCGGTTAAATTATGTTCATGTAAAAAATATTTTCTCACCCAACACCACATAATAACAACAAAAAACTACAGGAGCGCATCAATTAGCGAAAAATAAAAGAAAACTCCTTTGAGTTTAACCTAGAATTCCAGCGTAGTCAGAGAAAGGACTATAGGTACCTAATAGGTAATCTGAATTTCAGAAACAACTAACATTGCCATTTGGGCTTGGCTGATCGATGTAAACAAATCAAACTTTCAAAGTCCTTTGTCAGTGTCAGTGGTTGTCATTCGAGTCATTTTCAACCATGGAGGTAACAAATACCTCCATGTTTTCCTTACATGTTTTCAACATTGCCAAATAATATACTGTAATGGTTTAACGTCTCTGGACTCTTGCCTTTTTGACGTGACAACGTCTTATATTAGGCTATTTGACAACAATGAAAATATACCTGAAATTGTGGTAAATCTCACTAATAACAACGTAAATAAGCATATTTCACTTTATTTTAATCAAATATATGTATATTTTTCAGCAAAATAAGAATTTAATAATGTTATAATTTTTGATATTTTACCTGTGACAGGAACGGCCTGTGATTGGTTGCAACTCTGGTGACGTCACACTCGAAAATTTGCGGGAAAACAACAGCTTTTTGTACTGATTTTTCTGAGTGTTTTGTTTGGCGGGCGTTTTATTTTATCTTTTAGCTATTTAAACAGTAATTTTCTGGTTAACTTTATAACTAAACATACTAAGGAAATAAATAATTAAGTATTTCAAATCGCAGAATGGAATCAAATTTTGTGCGAGCTGATAATAGCAACCTACCTAAGGTAGATGCTTTTATGGTTGCACTTTACTTTATGAATAATGCTGATTATTATGGCGCGGAACTGAAAAACATAAAAACAGCAATGTAAGTACCTAAGTACCGCGTCGAACATATTAGTCCTTCCTTTATTTATTATAATCATTAATCATTATCTCATTTTAGTTTATGTTGACAAATACTCAGGAAGTTCATGGGAGTTCGGTTTATCATGGTGTTTTCTTTTGTTTTACAGTTCTGCAAGGGAATCCTATGGAGACGATGCGATTGGCTACGTCCAGTTACACAGAGAAAGTGGAGTTTGCACTGTGAAGTGTAAAATATGCCCGGAGCATAAAGTCAGAACCAAAGCGTATAATGTGACGATGATCGTGAACACCATTCTTTCTGTTAAAATATATTAATTTTTATTAAATTTAAAGAAAAGCGAAGAAATTCAACTAAACTGTACGGTACTGTAGTCTATTTATATGCGTTTGTCAATGTGTGACGTCACGAGTCAGATGACAAGCGCCATTACAAAATTGGCGTTTTTGGCGCGGTTTTGAAAATTGAAACCTTAAAAGTGGTTTTTAAAGGGAATTACATTAAATTTCCGCGAAATATCAATGTAATGTGCTTAATAGGTAGTAATAAATTCTTTAAAATCATTTTCAAAATTTAGTCAAATAGCCTATTCGATCGGCTGCACGCACGAAAAAAGATGACGTATGCGGCGTTACCTCGCTCTGAGGCGTTCCATGTAAGGCTTGAAGTGCAAGCGAGAGCGCGGAACGAGCGACAAAGAGGCACAATCGGCCTTTGCGTTCGGCAGCGTTCGACATCCGTCTCTCTCCTACTTGAGTGAGCGATGCGTCTGCGTGGACAGCTGCTATACTATTACTATAGTACATTTACATGTTTTGATCGAGTATCAAGTGCAGTGATTTCCAATTACCTCCTTCTCTATATACATACAAATGAAATTAAAATTTTCTTTTGAAAAATGCTACCATTCCATCAGTATTTTCTTAAGACGTTGTCACGTTCAACTATCGTCAGTAAACCGACTTTACAGACAACCAATTTTATTTGTGTGGATTGTAGGTTTTTAAGCCTTAGCTTACTCAATCTTAGATTATGCTTAGATTAGGTACTCAATTAACATCCATTGATCAATTTGCATCCATTGATCGATTTCCATTTACAGTGAGTTTTAAATGGAATAATGAAGTGATTAAAGATAAGCTGTGGTTATTGCGTAGGTGCTTGTATTCGATGTTTCAGTGGTTAGCATGTTCGACTGCGAGGCATTGGGTTTTTAGGATTAGATTTAGAAAGTAATTTCTAGGGCTTCCAATACGGGGATACCGGCCGGTATCCCGGTATTGAAAACGGACGAAAAAAATCTTTCCGGTATTAATACTGGTATTGATAAAAAACCGGTAGGTATTCGAAAGCCCTAGTAATTACGCGGTCTATCAACCTTGTGCCTCAAGTGCAAGTGCAGTAGTGGGCGCTAGTATTTGGCTGGGAATGGGTTGGTGGCGGTGCTGATGAATAAATTATACTTATCGGATCGGGCAGACTTTGTGATAACGAAGTCTGACCGATCCTAAATATTTAAATACACCGCAGTGCACGGACTCTTAAATAAACATGTTTGCCAGGTGAAATGAATTTTCCACGCGGACTGGCCCTGAGATGTCTCGCGTTCCATATTTTAAGGAGCCTCATTTTTTTATGCTTAGTTTTTCTTCTTTCATAAGTTTGCTAAAAGTATTATATGGGGTATGTAAGTTGGTAACTAACTTACCTACTTATTTATGTAATAGAGAAGGTAATACCTATACATTACGTACCTACCTACCACCTAGGGGAAGTCAGCTCAAAGCGGCCATAGGAGGCAAAGCAGCCTCTCTTAATTTTTCGGTTGTTTGAAATGATAATGCGACGTTGCAGTTTTGTCGCATAAGAAACCTCCTGCCCCGCGCCGGGCAGTCATTCGGTAGCGATAGGAACGATCGCGTGGCTACAGTGTCGAAAATATTATTTTTGCATGTTTTGTTAAAAAAATGCAAGGTAAGTTCATCCTGTTTTGATCATACATCTTTATATTTAAATCCTTTTATAATACGTGTATTGTTTCTTATCTATTTGGCTTGATTTGTGCAAAATTTGCTCAAAAGTAAATGTATAAAAGTGTGAAAAGCCGAATTTTTAAACAATATGGCCGAATAAGGCAAAGCGGCCCGGGCAAAGCGGCCAACTGACCGTTTTGCCCTTATTAAAAAATATTATGATAAGATAGGTAATGCTTAATTGTTTTGTTTAGCTGGTGAACAATTATAAGAGAAAAACCAACCAGGGATCATGGGATGAAAATCTTATGGCATGGGCGATCAAAACGAAAAAATAACAAAAGGCTGTGTAACTTCCATATTATGTTTAAAATATACCTACCATACTACCTACTTAGCTAAGGTTAAAGAAATTGTAAGACCTTATGATTAAAATAATGAGAATACTACCTAGTTTTTAGTTAATAGAGACTCAGACTGAGAATAAAATGTTATTGTTAATGTAAGAGCAGTATTTGTCGATTGTTAAAAATATTCAAATGTTAATAGAAACTAAACCTGTGTTAAAGTTTCTAAAAATTTATGCTTGATAAAAGTTTGATGACTGAAGTTTTCAAACTAAATAAGTTAATTTAAATTACTTTTAAGAATTATTATGATTAAAATAATGCTAATGATCTAGTTAAATCTCAACTCTGACGGAGAAAATAGAAATAATTTGATTTTTATAATAGTATAAAAAAAACATTGATATTTTAATTACATTGAGTTCGAGGATATTTTTATAACTCTTTTAGTAAAATAATGATAATTACTCAATAAACTGTATCTGATTAAATTTAAAATTATTTAGAAACTGAGAACTAGAAACTGAACCGAACTAGAAATTGAGTATAAGACGGGTAAAATTAATATCAAATGTTTCTTTAATAAATAATGTTCTTTTATATTTTTTGGTCATTTTTATTTCGTCAAGCATGTTAAATTGAAAAAAAAAAATATACGCAGTAACGTTGGGGCTGGCCACGTTGCCCTTGGCCCCCTGGACGCTTTAGGCGGCCGCTCGGGCAAAGCGGTTTTTTTACAAGTTGCCGTAATTAGTCGCCACCTTAGCCGTACGTCCCGGTTAGCTGGTGCCGCTGCAGAATCCGCTGCCACGAGGAAGAGAGCCAAATATGCACCACTCTTGGGCCAATATTTATTTGTCCCACTGGCGGTGGAGACGATGGGATGCTGGGGTGGGGAAGCAAAAACTTTCATAAAAGAGATCGGCCGTCGTTTGAGGGAAAGGGGCTGTGACCCACGTTCTGGTTCCTACCTGGTTCAAAGGTTATCCATCGCCATTCAGCGTGGCAATGCTACAAGTTTGATGGGTACCTTTGGTCCAGGGGCAACCAGGGGTGGTCTTTTTGATTAGGTTTTTATTTTTATCTTTTGTTAGTAGGTATATTTAAGGATTAGTTTAAAATTTTATTTTATAGTTAATTTCCTGTAACTTGTGGTAAATATAATACCTATATTGTTTTAGATGTTCAAAATTCAAATACAAGATTTTATGCTATTAGTGCTAATAACAGTTGCCGTAATTAAGACATAATATGCTTATTATTTCAATTTTCGAGACCTTAAATTTCATAAATCATAAATTTAATAAATTTCTTTGCCATCAGTATAAAATTCTTGTGGAAAATCAATCGTTTGATAGGTTTTTTCTTTACTCAAAGTTAAGGTGGCCGTTTTGAGCTGACCTCCCCTACACATTTTGAAGAAAATAAGTATTAAGTATATTCTTACCATATACTTACTTTTTATGGTTTTTATATATAGGTACCTAACTAATTTCTCACTTCTCAGGCAAGTAACGTAGGTATTTTACATAAAAATCGATGAGGCGTCCTGAGTGGGGTGGGCACAATCTAGGTATAACTTACCTACTAAATGTCTCAGTCTACAGATCGTTGCAGCCTCTATTTACAGCAACAACGATTTCTATTAGATTATAGATACTTACATGCATTAATTTTTTCAATATTATTGAGATCTAGTAAGTAGAGCTGTTGTCGCCATACACGAGTCAACCCTATATTCCTAGTGCAATTTAAACGGTCAACGCCCGCTCTACATCTCCAGAGCTTTTATTCCGCTGCGGTTTTTCAAAAGGTAAACTAAAGATGCCTCCGGCTGGGGTCGTTGTACGACCAGAAAGTGGCATAGGAAACGAGGTGAAGTGGGAATGTTTAATGTTTGCAGTAAATTAAAACGAATCCGGCTTAATTTTCAAAATTTCTTAGGCTGTTAAAACTAATACCATTTCCGCAATGGCTGCTACTAAAACTTACCAATATTCACTAAAAAAAGAACTGTATCGAAATGGACTTTTTGAAAAAAAAACAACATAAAATATAGTGAAGTAAATAGGTGATCACTGATCACAGTCAGTAACTAAAAGCTCTAAGTCTAAACTACTTAAGTTGATCGCACACCTACTGGGGACATGCCGCTTTTCTTTTGGACTAGAAATGTTTAGGTAAATGTTCTTTTTAATCAAATAAACTGATTCGGAATGCCAGATTTAGATGATTTAAAGAATGATAGCTTGATTCAAAAGAAAGTTCATTCGACCTTCCTTCATGAAAACCTATGTATATACCTAGTAGGTATTCTTCCACATGAATATTTCAAAAACTATTTTGGCCGATCCCATTTGTCAGCTTTGCAGGTATTTTCAGATTTCAAAATAATAATTCGATCGGTAAGTAGGTGCAGGCCATATTATCACCAAATCCTACAAAGTATTACTTAACTCTTCATTTCTGATTCAGTCCCAATAAAATTATTAGGCTACCTAGGTATTTTTATACGACGCGATGGTTAGATTGAATTATTTATTTAGGAAAAGAAAATCATTATCACGATTCCTCTACCTACATAAACGTGATTTGCATTTTACCCGTGAAGATAAAGAGTTTTGCCTCCCTAAAATGTAAATTTCGGTTCACTCAAGAATTAAAAGTTCACGCTTGATTGTATTTCCACGGCAAAACGCGGACCGAATTCTAAAATATGCGCTGACTGTAGCTCGTAATGAAATTTTAGGTTTACGAAGTAGGTACGAGTACGAAACATGAAAATATAATATTCTTATCATGGTTCTATTCACGTCGCTTTTCTACTGTTCACGTTATGTTTATTGTAAACTCCAGTTAAATTAGTAGCCTGTACCTTTCCATATTTTATTTTAAGTAGGTAATAATAAGTTTGTAAGATTCAAATTGTTATGTTTTGCAATATGAAATGAATTGAAAAGAGATATCTCCCTCAAAGCTCCCATGTATTTTTATCTACCTATACTAGCTGATGCCGGCGATTTCGTCCATGTTGTTTAATTTTTTTAGATTCCCGCGGGAGTTCCTTAATTTTCCGGGATAAAAAGTAGCATATGTCACTCTCCAGGTCCTCAACTATACTCAAGCCAAAAATCACGTCGATCCGTTGCTCCTTAGCGGCGTGATTGAAGGACGAACCAACAAACCAATAAACCAACAAACTAACACACTTTTGCATTTATAATATTGGTATGATATAGGTAGGCACTGTTCCTACCAATTAAAAATCAATAATATCTAAGCAGTGTGTGTATAATTAATAAGTATCTACCTAATTAGTTTTTGGTTCAATTAAGGTACCTACTTAATTTAAATATACTTATAGTTGACCAATTTTATTAACGTCAACTTAAAACTAAGGTCTCCAAACGCGCCCGGCAATTTGGAAATTCATAATTTCAGCTGATGGGAGGCTTCGGCAGTGGCTAGATCACACGACGTACCCTATCACCCTACAATAGGTACGGTAGCAACCGATAAGGGGTATGGGTTTAATATTAACTGCCAAGCTGTAACAGGTAAGCCCGCTACCATAGACTGCCTACAGGTGAGATCGCAAGGGATAACATTTAGTGGAATAATAGTAGATTATTAACCAAGGGGATACAGCAGTGTCTTCTGTCGCGGGTGACGATTTAAGTTCACCCAAGACTAAGACAGCTTTATCACCGAGGATAGTACTCTACTTTTCGTACCATTTGCGAAAAAATTAACACAATAATAGAGGAGAGTAACCAAATATGGGCTACCATTTTGTTTTTGCCTCATAAATAAAAAACTATTAAAAAATTAAGCATTTATTGACGTCAATATAATCACACATACATTTTTAAAGAGCTAAGTAACAATCTTATGTTCATAATATTATTATAATATATTATTAAATTGAGCATTAAACAAAATATCAAAATAGACGCTAAATATGGAACAGGTACTCAAATATGGGCTACAAATAAAAACTTATAATATCTTGTACGAAAATAACAATTATAAATATTTATCTTATAAGAAATCAAACTACTTTGGAAGATGGAAGAAATCACATCATTTACTTACAAAAATCACATATCCAGGTGTCAAACTCTGGCCCAGCACAGTCATTATGTGCCCAGAGCTGACACATTAAACATCTGTCCCACAGTTCTCCTGCTGCGTTTTCGGAAAAAAAATCCTGACAAAACATACACGCTGCATCAGCAGTGTCAGGAACCTCTCTTCCTATAGGGGCATCTGGTTCCTTCCTATAGTGGTATCTGAATCAAATTGAATATCTTCTTCACCTTAACTTTCGTCCCTGGTCTTGGCGTTCTTATTTCCTATACTTCTTTTCTTTTGCTTGGGTTTCTTATCATTTGTTTTATTTTCTTTTTCATTTGTTTTTCTTCTTTTTTGTTACAATAAGGTGATTTTTATGTGGAGACGAAGTTATAACCGAGGCCAGAGCAGCTTTTCTACCTCTATTGTGATGTCTTGTTCTGTGATGTCTTTCTGACTTTTTTTGCCACGAGACTTATGTCATAAGGAGATACTAGACCTAGACTGTTACGATCAATTCCGGAAGACGAAGATTGACAGTCATATATGTTGGTTCATGTCCAGTTCCAGAAGTAGATTCTTCTGTTTGAGCCTCAGACCTAGACCTCAAGTCCGGTGATTCCTAAATATGGGCTAGCCCATATTCAGGACCATAGTCATAGCCCATATTTGAAATTCTTTACTAAAATCAACTTGATCGTGTACTTTACAAATCATATATATAGCAAGCAATAAATCGACCGAAAATCATAAAATTAGACATATATTCTGCAATAAAACACATAGTTACAGTATATAGACCTAATTTTCATTAATTAAATAACACATTGATACGTACCCCAGAAAATTTTTCGACAGCCGCAACACAAGTATAGCTGATACTGGCGACAGCTCGCGCGCGACGACGAGAATGAGTGATTGCGATGTTAGAGGGAATGAATGCGATAGACGATCGTCGTTTGTTGTGTCTTTCGATTATAGGTTTTCGAGAATTGTTACTAGCCCATATTAAAGCACTAGCCCAGATTTAGTTACTCTCCATTAATATGAGATAAGCATTTATTTAAAATAATGACACTTAAAAGTAAAAGTAAACATTTGAAACATTGGTCCAATTATTGATAGAGAGAGTTCATAAGTTTTTAAATAATTTTCCTTGAATTTTGTTGGAAGCAAATCCATACTTAATATTATAAATGCGAAAGTGTGTCTGTCTGTCTGTCTGTCTGTCTTTCTGTCTGTCTGTCTGTCTATCTGTCTGTCTGTCTGTCTGCTACGCTTTCATGGCCCAACTACTCAACCGATTTTAATGAAATTTGGTACAGAGATAGGTTACATCCCAGGGAAGGACATAGGCTACTTTTTATCCCGGAAAATTGAAGATTTCCCGCGGGAATCAAAAAAATGTATCTGTTCAACCGATTTTGATGAAATTTTGTACAAGGACAGGTTGTATACCGGGGAAGGACATAGGCTACTTTTTATCCCGGAAAATTTAAGAGTTCCCGCGGGAATCAAAAAAAAATCCACGCGGACGTAGTCACGGGAATCATCTAGTTAGGTATTTATAATTGCGGGAGCATTTGCACTGATGGAATCCGACAATTCCCTGTCACTGTCGCTTTGATTTATAACATCGTAACGTATTTTTAGAACATTAACTTATTTATAAAAATAAATTAAAATAAACTTAACGTTTATGTATTTGAAGAAAACAAAAACGCGGCAAATTCCTAGACTAATATTTTTTTGTCGGAAAAGCAAAGGTATCAAGCTCATACGGCCTCGTCGGTTTTCGTAATTTTATTTAAAATCATAACTGCATAATAAATGCGTATTCCTTTTTCAAAAAGATGTTTAATGCTTTATAATATACAAACTCAATGGTGTAAACACAGATGTAGATAGTTCAGTATAAATTTCGTTAAGTATTCCAAATTTAAATCACATTCTCCCCCTAGACTCCTCTAGGAGTGAATGAAATTCAGTACAATTTTCTTTCCCTGTTTTTAACAGATTAAAAATGACTATTGTTATGTTCGCTTTTTGTGGCATAGAATGTCACTTTTTTTAGCAAGTGGTACGAAAAAAAATATTTAATCTTATTAACCGACTTTTTTTTAATGTATGTTACCGCGTATGTCCGTGGTTTCCAAACCGATTTGAAAAAAAAAATTCAGTGGTTAGAGGAAGCTCGCGAGGTAGTCCCATAAAAAATTCTGACTCCAAATCCTCAATCCTGATGCTGTAGGTATACCTACGACTCAAAACTAGATACATAAACCCAAGTCGCAACTCCTCAACTCTGATGCTGCAGGGTACTGCACTCCTAAGCCGTGGGGATTAAGAGTACACTAAAAAGTAAAAAATAAAAGTTCTTTCCAAAAAACCGACTTCCAAAGCCGACTAAAGTAAAAAATAATTTTGATTTCTACACAGTACACACTATGTTGAAGTCGGGCGGGTATAACAAAGATAGGCAAAGTTGACGCGTCAGGCTCGCCCGACTTCAACATAGTACCTAGTGTAGAAATCAAAATTATTTTTTACCTTACAGTGGCTTGGAAGTCGGTTTTTTGGAAAAAAAAAATTTAAACTGTGTACTAAAATTGTACATCAATGGTGTGAACATAATCCACAAAAAGCTATTATGTGCTTTATGGTAGGTATATGGACGGGAAATCTCATTTCCGTTTGGAGAAAAGTGTCCCATGGTTGATAAGATGAAATGGTTTACAATTTCTATACTGTAAGAACTAAGAACGAAATACGAACGTGATTCGTAGGACTGCATCGAACGTCGAACTATGCAGTCTTACGAATATGCTACGAAAACTAGGTACTTACTTTGCAAGCTTCATAAAGGCAAAAGTTTATAATGAAGATTATATTAAGCCTGTTTTTATTATACGACTGCCTGAAAAAAGGAGTACCTATGTATGTATAATGTATGTATGTATGTATGTGAGTTTGTATATTCCACCATAACTTCTATACGTCTGAACCGATTTTGATAAATGAGGTATCGTTAGAATTCCTAGCTTATTCCGGGTGACATAGGCTAATAAAATTTAAAAAAAAATGATGGGATGACCATGGTTTCGCATTAAGGGTCCTACCCTTGGCCGACATCTAGGCGTAGCTGTCAGCCGCTGTCAATTGTTTCTATACACGTACAACCACAGTCTACGCAGGCACACATAGAAGGATTCAGCCCCTACCACGGGAGCACACAATATGCGATCAACTATCTCACTATGGCACAAATAATATTATTTATTGATTGATAGCTAGATGATACTTACGGCTTTGTCTGCGTTCGTTAAATTTTTTTTATTTCTGCGGGAATTTCTCAATTTTTTGGGATAAAGGTAACTTATGTCCTTACTCGGGATGTAACCTTACTCTATACCAACTTGGTTGAAATAATGGGCCGTTCAATTACACGTCTTTGGCATTTTTAATATCATAGTATGGATTGTAGAGGTGCTTCTTGATAATATACCAACCGGCTGATTCCTGCTAACTGATTTATAACTATGAGTAGGTATAGGTATAGATAGGTGTTTATTTGATAAAGGTTGTATGCTTAGGTAGAAAAATAAATTAAATTAATAATGGCGCTTAGTATTAGTAGTAGTTCTGCATGAATAGTATAAAAACGGTGTAAGACAGCACTAGGAGATTCCATTTCCATCTGAGATGTGCGATGTAGATGAAGTGGTTTGAGAAGTAACTAGTCAGCTTCTGTGTTCCATACTTCAACTAGTATAATGTGTAATGTAGGGAACATTATGGACGTAAGTAAGCTGCGTGACTGTCATGCTGTCATTCCCTCTCTCGTAATAAATACTTAGAAGGACGTGTTTCCTTTCCTCATTATGTGAAAAACTTCGTTGCTTAGTTGAACCCTTTTCCCCTAGAGCTAAGCTATGAAAATCAATTGATGCTGGTGGGTTTGAGACATATCCGTAACAACTAACGTAGCATCAACTGATGATTTTCCTAATGTTGCATGGAAACTATCCACTAACAGCCCACTAAATCAGAGTAATACTTGATACATTATGTATGTACATATATTTATGTAGCTCCCTATATATTGTGTATTATTTTCTAGGTACATTATTGCAATTTTTTTTCTTTTTATAAACTGTTGAGTTATTGTCATCTCTCCTCAGTAGAATCTCCTTTTCAAGCTGGGTAAAGTCCCGTTGATTCATCATAAATGACACAACTCATCCTAAAAAACCTATTTCCATTATTTATTTAGTTTTTGATATGAAACTTTTATAGCACTTTGAAATGGAAAATAAAACCGCAATTTATTACTACAATATAAAGTTTATTAGTATAAAGTACCTAATATAATTGATATAAATAAAAATTATCCTTGTCACATTTTGACAAACCGAAGTATTATGACAGCAAAAAAACGTTTATAATATCATGTAGGTACTGACTATGAGATAGCTGCACTTTTGGTAACTATCGCCAGGAAGGCTGATTCAGTATTAGGTGGGTGTAGGGCTCTCCACTGATGACGATAGTGAAGGTCTGCCTGCGTGCAGATCAGCCTTTCACTAGATATGGCCGCTCAAACACGTACTATGGTTACCAAAAATGAACCATAACTAGGAAGGCTGATTCTTGTACAGTGTTAAAGTATGCGCAGTACCTATGTAAACAGTATAAAAACTGACGCTATTCATCGGGCCGTTCACTAGATATCACCTCTCAAAGACGTGATAAACTTACAAACTATAAAGAATTTTTAGCAATCATTAGATCATATAGCATAACGTATCGTCCGTCACGTTGATTGCTATTAAATATTCTGAATAATTGCTGTTTTTTTCTTATTACACTTGTTTAATTATGCCAAATTTTGTTTTCCTATTTTATGTTAGTATTTGTATGTAGTATTTAAATATCTCCTTACTTTTCCGGTTTTCGATTGTATTTACAATTTAAGTATTCAAAATCACCTTTTAGGTTGCCTGTGATATACTTTAAGCTATATCTATGAAACTTAGCATTTGGGCTTTCGGTTAAATATGAAGAAGGAAGTGTTTCACCATTTTTGAAAATTCGCCTCCCAAAGGGGTGAAATAGGGGATGAAATTTGTATGAAAGTCCTTTATTTCTCAAGATATTTTTCATGTTATATCAATGAAACTTGGTTGGCTTTCGGTAAAATCATTGTATGTGGAATCTGCTTATCCGCGCTTTGCAAGCGTGTTGGACCAATACCCAAACACTTCTCATTCGTGTCCGTTGACCGGTGGGTTGTAAATGTAATGGTGTCGAAATTTAAATATTTTCAGTGTTTCGAAAAAAATCAATTCAAAACTTTGTTACATAACCCACTGCGCAGTTTCGTACCACTGCGTTAGCATGATGTCTAGGTAGTTGCATTCCTTTCGCAAACGTCTACATACTTTGTCGTTTCCTCGCACTGGGCAGCGCAGCGTTGGCAGACCCCCTACTCGGTGGACGGACGACATCAGACGATTCGCTGTATCCAGGCAACGCAAGACCGCGGCAGGTGGAAATCCTTGCAAGAGACCTATGTCCAGCAGTAGACGTCTGGCGGTTGATGATGATGATGATGATGATGGTGAAATTATATACTAACTGATGCTCGAGACTTTGTCAGAGAATTATGCGAACTTATATCCTGCAGCTGTTTCAGAAAGAAACTAATGTCTACGATTCTTCTTCCTATTTTTATTTCCTGCTGCTCACATATGAAAACCTGAAAAAAAACTACATAATTACTTGTAAAATTATGCAAAAATATTTGAAAATATTAATTACCTGATCGTCTTCAATGCTACTAATTTGGTCATGACTTTTAGTGGTTTTTAATGGTGGTTCTATGCTTGCAGTGAAATCACCTCTGAAACAGATTTTAGTTTATATAGTGGCACATAATATTAATCCGGGATCAACAAAATCTAAACATTGTATATTTTTTGGAAATTTTAATTAGATGAATCTTTATTACTAGCAGTATCGATACAGATTCTAAAACATTTATTGGTCTGTCAAACCTAAAAAAAATATCACGGGCTGTCGTATAAAAATTAGATACCTTTTTCTCTTTCCAAATTCATTGTTAGTTTGAATTTCACTGAGAATAGCTCTGAAACAAAATAAATTAATAATTCTCTAGGTACATGAAACAATATTCTAAAGTACTTGTAAAAGTTTATTTGAATAAAAATCATTTGAATTTTGAATTTATTTTCATATAACCTGCATTGAAAATGCGAGTTTCAATGCCTGTTGAGCCACCCGAAACTAGTCAATTTCAGACGAATACGTCATTCAGCGGGTAGAAAAGGGCTGAAAGTGTTGGTTTTCTACCCGCTGAATGACGTAGCAGCCCTCCTCTCAATCCTAGACTATGAGATAGCTGCACTTTTGGTAAATATCGCCAGTAAGGCTGATTCAGTATTAGGTGGGTGTAGAGCTCTCCTCTAATGACGATAGTGAAGATCTGCCCGCATGCGGATGGGGCTCTGACTACTTATCGCCGTTCAAAGACGTGTTATGGTTACCAAAAATGAACAATAACTAGGAAGGCTGATTCTAGTATTGTATTAAAGTATGCGTAGTACCTATGTAAACAGTATAAAAACTGACGCTATTCATCGGGCCGTTCACTAGACATGGTCGCTCAAAGATGTGTTAGCCTTCCTAGTCATTGTTAATTTTAGGCAACCATAAGACGTCTTTGAGAGGCGATAAGTAGTCAGACCCCATCGGGCAGTCCTTCACTATCGTCATAAGAGGAGAGCCTACACCTACCTAATACTGAATCAGCCTTCCTGGCGATAGTTACCAATAGTGCAGCTAGTTTGAAATAAATAAAAGGTACCTACTCTTTTATTTATTTCAAACCTTTATAATTGTAATCTTACCCATCAACTAAACCGACAGATATAATTTGGAAACAACAACAAAAAATGAGGTTTTTTGGTTCCCTTAATTTTCCGGGATAAAAAGTAGCTGTTTTATTAAGTAGTAAGTAGTATGTGTTATTCCAGACTATAATCTATCTCTGTGCCAAATTTCATCCAGATCCGTTCAGCCGTTCAGGCGTGAAAGAGTAACAAACATACATACATACATGCATACATCCACTCATCCATACTCACAAGCTTTCGCGTTTATAATATTAGTAAGGATAAGGATTTATACCTAGTTTTGTAATTTACCTACCTTTTAGTTATTTTTGCCGAATGCTTTTTACCTTGCTGTTCAGAGCTCTCCAATTTATATTCTATAACTTGATCATCGTTTAGAATTTCAAAGCTGCAATACGTAAATAACCAAAATGTTTAGTTAGGAAAGATGAATGTCTTTTGTTGGTATAGTATAAATATTAATTATAAATTAATATTTTTTTACTAGTGTACAGACTAATGGTGAGAGTAGGTACATGAAATGGTATAACTCTGATGCTATGATAATTAGCGGAAGTGTTGTAGGTACAATGAAATGAAAATTTAGTTGATTTGTATTGAGAAACGAATAATTGCATTTTTCGATAAAGCGCGAAACTTGTACAGAAATTATGTAGGTAACTAATGTATTTATTTGCTTCTTCTCTGCAATCTGCATGTGATATTATGTGGAAGTGATATGGGATGACAGCTTTCAAGATTTCAGGAAATAAGAGTATACTTTTTGTTTGTTTTTTTCCAATGCAACGGCTTATTTTCTTTTTTATAATAGGCAGACCTTCTTTATGTTTTCCCATCTGCAAAAATAATGAATCAAAATAAATCATTCTAGATCATGTCTAGATAATTTAAAAAATACATGGACTGATGAACTTTGCTGAGCTTTGATAAAAGCCTCAGGTATGTTTACGTCATTATGTCAAAAAATTAAAGTGTCGGTACATGGGTTTTACTGGCGTTGCACTCTCCATTATATTATGCGCTGGCTGTAAAAGTACGTGGTGACGTGTCTGTTTACTTCAACAAACTTATGCGCTGGCTGTAAAAGTACGTGGTGACGTGTCTGTTTACTTCAACAAACGTCAAATTTGAAATCACACAATGATACAAACCCAACAATCAGCGCAACAATACGAAAATCACCGCGGCCGACGCCATATCAATTTTTTTTTGAAGGGATCTTTTATTTCAAATATTACAAATAATCACACTGACTATTACTGTAGGTAACTAATAAAACAAATTATACTTACTTTTTTACAATAGTCACACACTGCAGAAGTAAATTGTTTTTGTACTCGACAGAAAGCAAGATTATCACTTCAGATCAGACGAAGCTATTTTGACAGCCTACGTGCGACTGAAAACTGCGAAGCAAGTTCTGCGCGTTCAGTAAAATATTGGATGAAGCTAGGCGGCGTGCGCACGTTTCTTTGTTTTATACAAAACAATAGAGAGGATTGGAAAAATTGTGTCTTTATGAGGACTTTTGTTTTGTTTAAGTTATGTTTCATTCTATCTATCTATATAGGTACTTATGATAAATCTTTGGAGTAATGTTTATTATGTATACAGACCCCAAAAATATTTATATAGAACTAGATGATTCCCGCGACTTCGTCTGCGTGGATTCATATTTTTGGATTCCCGCGGGAACTCTTCAATTTTCCGGGATAAAAAGTAGCCTATGTCCTTCCCCGGGATACAACCTATCTTGTACCAAATTTCATCAAAATCGGTTGAACAGATACATTTTTTTGATTCCCGCGGGAACTCTTCAATTTTCCGGGATGAAAAGTAGCCTATGTCCTTCCTTGGGATGTAACCTATCTCTGTACCAAATTTCATCAAAATCGGTTGAGTAGTTGGGCCGTGAAAGCGTAGCAGACAGACAGACACACTTTCGCATTTATAATATTAGTATGGATATGGATATTTTTATATACTTAGGTACTTCTACAAAGTTAGCCCTAGTTTCCGATCTCACCTGATGGTAAGTGATGATGCAGTCTTAGATTGTAGCGGGTTACTACACGGCATGTTACCTGAATGCTAAATCATTTGGCGGTACATCTTTCCCGGTAGGGTGGCAACTAACGACGGCCGAAGCCTCCCACTAGACCAGGCCAGGGTGAATTCAGATATGATTAATTCCTAAATTGACCCTGCTAGGAAACTAACCTGGGTCCTCCCACTAGAAGACTATAGCGCTAACCACTGCGTCATGGAAGTCATCGAAAATTTGATGAAATAGTCAATTTTATCATGGAGTGATTAACATTTGACGACGACATAAACTCAAACTAATAATATATTTATTAAAAACTAGCTGATGCACGTGACTTCGTCCTCGTGGATCAAGGTTTTCGCGGTTCCCGCGGAAACTATTTAATTTTCAGGGATAAAAAGTACCCTATGTATTGTTCCAGACTATAATCTATCCCTGTGTCAAATTTCATCCAGATCGGTTCAGCCGTTCTGGCGTGACTAATTACCTAACAAAAATTCAAATTCAAAATCATTTGAATTTGATTTTCAATCCATCCATCCATCCATACATCCATCCAAAGTTTCGCATTTATAATATTAAGTATAGATAAGTAGGTACCTACACAGTACACCTGAACGTCACGTTTACAAAGTATAAGACGTGATGGACAACGGTATCAAAGCTACGAGGGTTCCAAACGCGCCCTGTAGGTATCATACACCTTTACACTGTAATAGGACTTTTCAATAGTTGACGTTTTACAAAAACTTTGAACTTGTTGGCATCTCAAATATTTCTTTTGGGAGTTATTATAAAAACGCATACTGTTACCGACAAATGAATACCTAACTAATTTTACAGAGTCTAGAAGCACTAAAAATTCATATAGTTTCTTGAATGGTTACTTTTTTTCATTCTTGAATTAATTGATGTTTTTATGCACATTTTTTTTTAAATCCACTACAAGTTAGCCCTTGATTGCGATCTCACCTGATGGTAAGTGATGATGCAGTCTAAGATGGTAGCGGGCTGACCTGTTAGGGGCATGACAGTTATATTAAACCCATACCCCTATTCGGTTTCTGCACGGCATTGTACCGGAACGCTAAATCGCTTGGCGGTACGTCTTTGCCGGTAGGGTGGTAACTAGCCACGGCCGAAGCCTCCCACCAGGCCAGACCAGGGAAATTCCGAAATTATAAATTTACAAACCCTGCCGGGGATCGAACCCGGGACCTCCGCACGTTAAGGCTGCGCAAAGCACTGCGCCGCACGGAGGTCGTCAGACCTACTACACACATATTATACTAAATCCATAATATCCATAATCCATACTAATATTATAAACGTAAAAGTGTGTCTGTTGGTTGCTTGTTTGTTTGGTTGGTTGCTTTCACGACTCATCCGTTCAACCGATTTTGATGAAATTTGGTACAGGAGTAGGTTGTATTCCGGGGACGGACATAGGTTATTTTATCCCGGAAAATGAGAGTTTCTGCGGAAATCAAAAACCTTAATCCACGCGGACGAAGTCGCTAGCATCATTCAGTCCATACTATTAATATTATAAATGCGAAAGTGTGTCTGTCTGTCTGTCTGCTACGCTTTCACGGCCCATCTGTTCAACCGATTTTGATGTAATTTGGTACAGGGATAGGTTATAGTCTGGAATAACACATAGGGTACCCGGGGAAGGATAAAGGGTACTTTTTATCCTGGAAAATTAAAGAGTTCCTGCGGGAATCAAAAATCCACGCGGACGAAGTCGCGGGCATCATCCAGTTTTCAATTATGTATTGGTCGTGGACCGTCATCATTTCAACTTCTTTGAATTGAGTTTTGTGTATGGCACGAACAGCCCTTTTCTGCGAGACCAAAACAGAATGAACATCAGCATTACCATAGACCCGAAATTGATATTTCGCCAGTTTCCCCCTTCGGACGACTGTTATAAAAGAAAAAAATCTACTTAGACTGAGCTATAAGAACCAAAATACCCATTCAAAGTTAGTTTTAGTGGAGTTCGTGCACAAAACAGGCAAAATAAGACAGAGAATAAAATACCGTTTTGGGCTCAGTGAATAATAAAATAACCACCAATTAAATTTTCAAAATAAATATTTTATATACAGAAATCGTCCAGTTACATTTTTTTTATACGTATAAATATCGATGATTAGTTTTGTTCAATGGTAGTGGATGCATTGACGTTTGTGTACGGATACTAACAGTGACAAACGTCAGTTCAGAAGCAACGGGACGCAACCTCACGCCTTTAGAGCCCGCAGGCGTATGGGAAATGACTGCCGTATTTCATGAATATATAACAAAATTTTGTGATGCGCGCGCCCGTACTAAATTTGTATGAAAAATTCGTGCTGTAAAAATGAGGGATGTTTGGAACCAGATTGTAAAAAAACTATAAGTTTTATTGAAAATATTATTTATTTAAAGTGTTTTTTGAACTTTTACGATCAATTTAAAATAACTTTTGTCTAAATAATGTCTCAAATTAAATCACAATAGTCGGAACGCGATAAGACCTTTTTTGAGATTTCCATGAATTTCCCAATAATTTTCTGCCGTTACTATACGATTTTTTGACCACTTTTTTTAATTACATCATACTATATCTCAATGAGTAGCGAATGGTATTTATTCGATAATGAAATTTTAATTTTTGCTATACTAAAATGTCGGAACAGAAAAGGATGTTTCCCCCTATTACAGTACATCCGTCCTTAAAGACTAAAGTTGAAAAAAAATATTCGAAAATAAGATTAACTATATAATCATCATCTAGAAAATGACGAGTAGATTCCAAAAATATATAACACTATAGTTCAATATCCCGAGTGACACGAGCTATAATTTTTTGAAAAATTCAATACGGGCTCCGGCAGAGCAGTCGTATTTTTTAATAATTTTAATTATATTCACTTGTTTGTATAGTGTCATAATATTTATCAATAAAATCATAATATCATGGATTCAGCCCTAAGTAAGTCAATTTTTGTATAAAAAAATTATTTAATAAGTGAGTACTTACATAAAAGGTTTAATAATTATTGTAACATAATATTTAAAAAAAAACTTGTGTTTTTCGCGCATTTTGCAAAGAAAATACGCAGAATAAGTATACTAGAATAAGTAGTAGGTAATATACTTTCTTTTCTTGTCTAGTATAGTATGAGAAGATTGTAAGGGGAAAGCACTGATGCCTATAAACTTATCGTAGGCATCAGACGCTGAACCTATACTTAAATGCGTATGTACTTAATAATATTTCTTCTGCTCACTAAATGATTTAATTATTTGATTTATTTACTTAAGACCCTGTGTAGCGTAAAAGGGGGTTTTTAAACTCAGTGTATCCATCAAACGGTGACATTATGTATGCTTGTAAAAATAATTTGCTGTTATCAAGACCTTTAAGCAGACATAGACGCATCATAAAACACAATTTTAAAAAAATTGCTGCATCGAAATTTATTTTAAACATACCTACCTCTTAATTTACCTTTTAAAGCAATTTTTCTCCTTATTGAAACCAATAATTAGCTCTAGAAATATAAGATAAAATTCGTATTTCTAAATCAAACACATTGTCAGATTCATTTGTATTGAAAAGTAAATATAATTATTTTTACAAATGATTTCATGCATTTTTTGCGACATGCGCTTACTCGATTTCACCCCCCCGCGCCTGTATTTTTCATCTCGTGAGCTCATAGCGCCTTAATATGGTTTGTTGGTTTATCCATATGTCAACTTTAGCTGTAGCACAAGCTGTAGGAACCCTCTTAATTAAGGTGGTTACTAGCCAGTGCACTAATTATAATATACTAAGCGAGCCAGTGTTCCCGTTTTTTAGTTAATTATGCTTAAGGCTCATCTCTTTATATACCCTCTCGAGAGGACAGTAATTGCTAGCGTAGGCTCTGGTAATTGTCTCGGTGATTCGGGTCTTATTTTTTTAAGAGCTCTCTATTTCTTTGAGCCGTCTTGTGCTTTAAGTACCTACTTTTTAGGCAATGCTCCCTACAGATAATGAAATTCGTTATACAAACAGGCGTCTGCATTTTGTTTGTGTGAGTTTCTTATTTTAATGCCCGGATCTAACTAATTAGGGCTTTCAAAACTCTTAATTAAAAGAATAAGCACCTCAGCATTTTTTTGAAGGAGAATGTGATGTTGAATATGCCTAGATACTATGTAATACGGTTCTAGCTATCTATATTTATCACACCAGTTGCGGGCTTAATGCAGGCTAAATTAGGGTTGATTTGCAAAATATTTCACTCCTCACGGGTACTTATACTATTAATAATTTCTTTCTATTTTATTAATTTTAAAATGAATAAAATAAGCGTGGAGCTAGACGACCTATTAGGGTTCCGTAGCCAAATTTGGCAAAAACGGAAACCCTTATAGATTCGTCATGTCTGTCTGTGTGTCTGTCTGTCTGTCTGTCTGTCCGTCCGTATGTCACAGCCACTTTTTTCCGAAACTATAAGAGCTATACTGTTGAAACTTGGTAAGTAGATGTATTCTGTAAACCGCATTAAGATTTTCTTACAAAAATAGAAAAAAAATAATAAATTTTTGGGGTTCCCCATACTTAGAACTGAAACTCAAAAATTTTTTTTTCATCTAACCCATAGGTGTGGGGTATCTATGGATAGGTCTTCAAAAATGATATTGAGGTTTGTAATATCATTTTTATCTAAACTGAATAGTTTGTGCGAGAGACACTTCCAAAGTGGTAAAATGTGTGTCCCCCCCCCCCCGTAACTTCTAAAATAAGAGAATGATAAAACTAAAAAAATATATGTTGTACATTACCATGCAAACTTCCACCGAAAATTGGTTTGAACGAGATCTAGTAAGTAGTTTTTTTTTAATACGTCATAAATCGTAAACCGCAATTTACCTTTCATTCAATCAACTCAAATATTAAAAAAAAACATTTAATTTAAAACTTACTACAGGTTTGTACGGAACCCTCGGTGCGCGAGTCCGACTCGCACTTGGCCGTTTTTTTTTTTTTAAATTATAAGCTGTAAGATATGAATCATATTACAGAATACAGCGGAAATTACGCGACCTATAAATTACGCGACTCAGCATTCAAAAAATCCTCGTCTGGCATCACGCTTATTCCACAGTGTAAGTATAATACATTGATGTAGAATTTTAGTACCTACTATTTCAATGGTATAAAAATAATATATTATATTCCTAAGAAGTATAAGAACGTAACCCCATTTAGATTTTGTACCAGCAGCGTAGACGTGCTACAATGGTGCTACGTTTCTATGTCGATTTTATAGGGATAAGTAGGTATAATTAATAGATACAACATTTTTTCAACAGAAAACTTTATTCTAAGACTAGCTGAAGCCCACGACTTCGTTCGCGTGGATTGAGGTTTTTTTGGTTCCCGCGGGAATTCCAGATTCTAAATCTATCTCTGTACCAAATTTCATCCAGATCCGTTCAGCTGTTCTGGCGTGATTGAGTAAAAAATATCCATCCATCGATCCATACATCTATCCAAACTTTCGCATTTATAATGTACTATCTATGTAAGTATAGATTGACTAGTTTGAACATACCCACTATTCATGCAGTAGCAGTGACTAGGTACTGACCTAAACCAACTAAGTATTACATCTGTGCCTAAACTAAATTTCATCTCATCTTCATCTCAACATATCGCCTGTCCACTGCTCATCGCCGATCTCCTCAACGAAGATTAATCAGTAAAATCTACAGGGTTTTGAAATAAACCTACAATATTTGCAACACAGCACGCTCGTAAATTGGATCCCACAATTCCTAAGTTACACCGCACACTTGCTGATTGTAACACAGTTCAAATCAAACGCAGACTCTATACAAGACAGTCTAAGAGAAGGAATTGAGTGACCGAGCGAAGTGAGGGTCTCGATTCTTCTTGAGTGAATCAAAAATTGTACCCACCTGTCCGTCCGTCTGTCCGCCCGTCCATCTGTCAGAGACTATACCTAATTTCAGGATTACTATGTAATATTATATAGTTAACTATATAAATACTAACCATACTAATATTATAAATGCGAAAACTGTGTGTTTGTTTGTTGGTTTGTCCTTCCATCACGCCGCAACGGAGCAACGAATCGACGTGATTTTTGGTATGGGTATAGTCGAGGACCTGGAGAATGACATACGCTGAATTTCATCCAAGAAAATTAAGGAGTTGACACGTGGAAGAAGTCGCGAGCATCAGTTACTGTAAATTAATAATAATAATAATAATAATAATAATAATAATAATAATAATAATAATTTATTTATTTCTCAAAATTATCGGAGCCTTAAAAACTATAGAGAACGATAACAACTGCGTTAGTTTGAAACTGTGTTGCAGTTGCTAACGCCCACCTCCAGATTACAAGTCCATGAGAATTACACATTAAGAACATAATGAATACATAATAAAGAACTGTATGTGTGTGTATGTGTAGAAGTGTGTGTGTGTGTGTGTGTGTGTGTGTGTGTGTGTGTGTGTGTGTGTGTGTGTGTGTGTGTGTGTGTGTGTGTGTGTGTGTGTATGTAAGTTCGTGTATGTGCTTAAGTGGATTATTTCAAAGTTAGGATATCTTCTGTGTCACTATAAGAGAGTTTTCTAAGCCATTTAGATGTAAGTATTTTACATGAGCGTAAATTTTCAGGGTATATATTTAAGTGATAATTAACTTTATTGTAAATTATTGAGCTAGCATAACAGAAGTGTTTTCTTGCTAAATCAGTTCTGCAAGGTTTGATCTGGCACACTTTATCAGACCTTCTCTTACGATTTTGTAAGGTGGGGTCAAAGTGTAGCTGTTTGTGCTTACGTAATATTACATGGAGTATGTAAATCTGTCTCACAGTGAGCACATCGCACAAGCCATACAACTCGTTAGTTGGAAAGAGAATAGGCTTTCCTAGCATCACTTTTAGAATAGCTCTTTGAGCTCGCTCTAGTCGTAGAAGTAGGGTTTTTCCGCAACTACCCCAGCTTGTAATGCAATATGATAGGATCGACTGTACCAAAGCTAAATAAACAATTTTTAAAGTTTTGGTGTCAAGTATAGGTTTGAGATTTTTAAATACATATATCATTTTCCTAGCTTGACCAGCAAGTTTGTCAATTTGTGGAGCCCAGGTTAGCGTGCTATCAATAATAACTCCTAGGTATTTTATAGTGTCAACACGGTCCATTTTACTGCAATCACAATTAGCAAAATGTAAGCCACAGTTATGCACTTTTATCAAGAATGATTCATCAGGTTGGAAGTTCTTTTTTAGAGAAAATGTGATAAATTTGCTTTTTTGTACGTTCAATGAAAGTAAATTTGAGGAAAGCCACATCATAACCTTTTCCAACACCCGTTCTGCGTTAGTATGTGTTTCAGTCCAGTTTTTACCCCTAACAATTATCGCCATATCGTCAGCGTACGCTACTATTTTAACAAGGGGAAGGGTTAGATTACATAATTGGTTTAGATATATGAGGAAGAGTGTCGGACCTAAAACACTCCCCTGAGGGACGCCGTAAGTTAAGATTTCTTCTTGGCTTATACAACTGCCAATTTTCACACTTTGAGTACGGTTGCTCAGATAGTCTTTAAAAATTTTGAGTACTATTCCTCTAACACCGATTTCTTCCAACCTACGAATTAAAATAGGGACAGAAACAGTGTCGAAAGCCTTTGAAATATCAAGGAATATTCCAATGACCCTCTCTTTCCTATCCAAACTGTCTGTTATTGTACTCGTTAGTTCTAGAATAGCATCCTCTGTAGATTTACCACTTCATAATCCAAATTGACAATTTGATAAAATATCATATTTATTAAGGTAATAAACAAGGCGACTATTTATCATTTTTTCTAAAAGTTTGGGTATGGAAGAAAGGATGGCAATTGGCCTATAATTATTGACACTGCCTCTGTCTCCACTCTTGTAAATCGGGTGTATAACCGCTTTTTTATAAACTGTTGGAAAGACTCCGTTGGAAAAACAGATATTAAAGATATGCGCCAGAACGGGTGAGAGAATATGTCTGGCCTGTTTTAATAAGGAGCAGGAAATGCCATCCCAACCAGTAGCACAATCGCCACGTAGTCCAAGAATAATCCTTTCTACTTCTTCTTTATCACAGCTGTAAAGTACCATAGATTTTGGTTGTGCTACGGATTGGAAACAAGGATCAATGATTGATGATTTAATACTACTGTTGGAATTTTTTACCTTATTGGCTAAAGTTTCACCGATACTAGCAAAAAATTTATTGATAGTGTTAACAGCAGTATTGTTATCACTAGCTATTTTAAGGAGTTCTGTATTACTGATTTTGTTTGAGTCAAGATTTGCAACACGCTTTATAAGGTTCCATGCGGCTTTAGGTTTTAATTTGTTTCGTAAAAATAGATTTTGCTCATATTCACGCTTAACTTTTTTAATGAGGTTATTGCAGAAATTCCTATAACGAATTATAGTTAAACTGCTGATGCCCGCGACTCCGTCCGCGTGGTTTAAGATTTTTTGATTCCCGCGGGAACTCCTTAATTTTCAGGGATAAAAGTAGCCTATGTCACTGTCCAGATCCTCAACTATACCCATGCCAAAAATCACGTCGATCCTTTGAACCGCTGCGGCGTGATTGAAGGACAAACCAACAAACAAACACACTTTCGCATTTATAATATTAGTATGATGTATGTAAATTATAGCTTAAGTATTGAAAAGTAAATAGGTACTAAGTAGTAGGTACTTAGTCTGCTTTGCTATGTACCTAATACTTAATTAAAATTGTCTTCAGTGTGCCTTTACCTAACTTCTTCATTATGCACTATTATGCCGAGTGTACACATCGTTACATAGGTTTCTAGTTCTAAATATTTAGGTGTAGAAATTTCCAACCATAGGTACCTACCTATCATACCGAATTAGCCTAGCTTGTACCTTATATGGTTCAACTGGACTGCCTCGTTGGTCTAATGGTTAGCATGTTTGACTGCGGCTGACGAGGTCCCGGGTTCGAGTCCCGGGTCGGGCCATAATAAGTGTTGGGTTTTTCTGACTTAGAAATTATCAGCACTAGCCCGGAGTCAGGAAGTTGGCGGTGTCTCACCCCCGTGCCTCGGAGAGCACGTTAAGCCATCGGTCCCGGTTATTATCACTAACATGATAATAGTCGTTAAAGCCCGCCAACCCGCATTGGAGCAGCGTGGTGGGTCTAAGCTCTAATTCCCTCTCTCCTATGAGAGTGGAGGCCTGTGCCCAGCAGTGGGACATTAATGGGCTGTAGTGGTGGTGGTGGTGGTGGTACCTATGGCTCATACTACGTAATATAGGTAGGTAATAGGTGCTCATAACAAACTAGTCTTTTGACTTCGGCACAAAACTGCCTTGAAGCATTTATCTATAACAGCTAAGTTATTGCTATAGGTACCAAAAGTAAATATTCTGAGCCTATGATTGGTACGTCTCTAGACGCGATAGCGCTAAAATAACAATTTATATATTTTACACGCCTAATAGAAACTGAATTCTTAGCACAGAAAAAGGAATCTGCTTATTATAGAGTTTTATTATTATACTAAAATTCTACATCAATGATTTTTAGTGTTTCCTCTGGTGATAACAATATGATGTCATATGTAGTATGTAAGGAGGTTAACGACCGTGTAAAGTGAATGTAATCTGAATCGTAATTTAGTACATAACGGCAAGCGGCTCGTTGGTCTAGGGGTATGATTCTCGCTTTGGGTGCGAGAGGTCCCGGGTTCAAATCCCGGACGAGCCCTCTTTTTGATTGGGTTTTCTGTTTTAAAGTAACGAAAGTGATAAAGCGCGAACCACTTGGCATATTATTGTGCATGTGAAAGTGTGTTATGTGTGTCGGTTTGTCCTACAACCATAACGAAACGGATCGACGAGATTTATTACATATAAATATACCTAGATACCTAGTAAAAGACCTGGAGAGTGACATTTATAGCTACACCTTTTATCCCAGAAAATAATAGTTCGATGAGTTCGCACGGGATTTTAAAATAAGTACTTATAGGTACTTATCTTCCTAAATCCACGCGGTTGAAGTCGCTAGCATAATCTAGTAAGTATAACATTACTTAATTATAAGCAAAGGTCTTATTTATTCAATTAGGTAGCTATATTTATGATATTTAAACAAATAATATAAAATATGGAGTTATATCTAATAATTTTCGTGTTTTGCACAACATTATAGCTCATCATCAGTTATCATCAGGCAGTATCAGATAAAGTGAAAGTAACAGGAAAAAGAAACAGAATTTAATGATGTGGATATATTTTTTTCGTTCCATTTGCTAGCTGGCTCGTTGGTCTAGGGGTATGATTTTCGCTTAGGGTGCGAGAGGTCCCGGGTTCAAATCCCGGACGAGCCCAAACAATTTTTTAGAACTCGCCGAAAGCAATTTTGATGGAGGAGTATTAGCTGTAATGTATCATATTAATGATAATAATATTATAGTCATTATTGTGGGTAATTCTGGTGTGCACTAATCTTTGAACTGACTTAAAATGACACGTCTAATTTTATTAATTTCGTTCCTTTCATAGTGCGGACCTACCGTACCTGCGGAAAGGGACAGCGCTAGTTTGAAGTCTGTCAATTTAGTTAAGTACACACATATTTTTTACTTAATCCATACTAATATTATAAATGCAAAAGTGTGTCTGTCTGTCTGTCTGCTACGCTTTCACGACCCATCTGTTCAACCGATTTTGATGAAATTTGGTACAGGGATAGGTTGTATCCCGGGGAAGGGCATAGACTTTTTATCCCGGAAAATTCAAGAGTTCCCGCGGGAATCGAAAAAACTTGGTCCACGCGGACGAAGTCGCGGGAATCATCCAGTAATAATAATAAGATCATGTAATATGTCGGTGCATGTAATGTATAATGTACAAAATTTAGGACCTACTGTGGTACCTATGTAGCTCCTTAACAAAAAATCTTAGCAAAAACGATATTTCTGTAAAAAAATATCATCGTCGGCCCTAAACCTTACTAACATTTTATTTTATGACTATTATAATATAGACTCCATTTTATCCCGGAAAAGTAAAGAGTTCTCGCGAGAGAGACCATACCTACCTACTAAGCACAGATTATTACTACTCGGTGCTACTAAGTGTGAAAATAAATAAAAAAGTGTAATAGCGAAATCAAGAAAGGCCTTTTGGTAGTGAAACAAAAGGGACGTAGTAATCAAATTCTAAATTAAGGTCAAAGCCATGTCAAAGCAAACGAAATCCTTCATTGAATTAATTAAACGAGAGGTCCATTTATCATCCAGTTAGGGAAATGTGAATCCCTCTTCTTTAATAAAAGACAAGTGTTAGAACCAACGTCCTTAATTTTGCGATCGGGTATTTAATTCTCTAAGTTTAAACAGTACTTATGATCGCCTCCTTATCTTTTATTCTAATGATGATTATCTTTCTACATTAATTTGACTAAGCCTATCTATACTCGGGGCTAAGTTTCCTCTGGAATAGGTGGTTTTTGTCAATGTTACTCCTTAACTATACAAGTAGCTATGTTCAAATTTACTGAATCGATTTTGAACATTTTTCTTTACAAACGTAAAGAAAAACGTAAGGCTTAGGGCGCCTTTCCACCAGAGAATCATATGCTACGTTGCTAAGCTACGTATGTGTTTAGCAACCTGGCACATCTCTGGATGGAAAGGCACCTTCTCTATTTAGTTCAATAATAAATTGGCCACATATTGTTATTTCATAAAGATCTGATTTTAAATGATATGACAGAACTTTAAATCAAGTTTCATTATAAACAGTTTAGTAAAATTTCAGAGTGATACGTGGATACTGGATAGATAGAGAAAATACCTACTGAGTTTGGTTGGCACTAAATCGATTAAAGTTTCCTTCGATCAGCAGAAGAGGGCTGTTCGAGCCATATATAATATGGGACCAAGAGAGTCACTAAGAAATAAATTTAAAGAAATCAAAATTATGACAGTGCACAACCAATACATATTTGAAAATTTAGTATACGTGCATAAACACATTGATGAATTCAAGAAGAAAAGTGATTGTCATAATGTCAATACTAGAAATAAAAATAAACTTGTAATGCCTGCTTCTAGGCTTAGTAAAATTAGCAATTCATTTGTTGGAAACAGTGTCCGCTTCTACAATAAGCTCCCAGAAGACATGTTGAAGATGTCTCTGAATAAGTTCAAAGTTAATGTAAAACGTAAACTCATTGAAAAATCTTATTACCATGTAAAGGATTACCTAAACGACAAGGAAGCTTGGCAATAATTTGCTCTAATGACTGTGATAGTTCCTTAATTAAGATGATTTGTGAGATGGTAATAATAAATTTAAAAAAAACCCCGGCTGAGTTTGTTGTGGGCTCTTCTCAGACCGGGCGCGTTTGGAACCCTCGTAGCTTTAGTTTTAAGATACCGTTACCGATTATCACCATCACGTTTTATAAGTAAGTAATTTTTAACGTCAATAAGTGTACCTACAGTGTACCTATATTGAATAAATGATTTGATTGATTGAATTTGGTTGTATGGTGAATTTGGTTGTACTACAATTTTGATAGGAAAATCCTTTACTAATAAACGGTAGGAATTGGTTACGATTCGTTCCCCTGAAAAGTAAGTAAAATGTCCAAGTATTACGTTTCATACTTATATTTCTTCTTCGTGTATTTCGTGTGTATTTTTGTGCGCGCATACCTATTCGGATAAGTCAGAAAATATTCAATTATAAATTCAAGAAATTGTAATCGTAGAGGTATGGTTGCCACTTAGGCATAAGTAAGTATAAATATTTGTATTCCAAACTTTTCCAAAAATATTTTTATGTACAATTTTCAATGAACCCCCAGATGAAAGATTTATAGACATAAACTAACCTAAAAATGGAAACAGTATTCATAAAATCAAAGAAGATAATAGAAATGAATTCTCGATTTATTAAATTTCAGATGATCTGATATTTTATGAACTGCGCTCAGCGTCACGGCGTCTGTTTAAAGAGCAAAGCCTGCCCTTGGGATAGAGTTGTATCAGACAAGGATGAATGCTTGGAGCATAGCAAAAACTCAGTCTGCTGCCAAGTAGCTCACGTCCGCATGCCCGTTGATATTTTTACGTTATAGAATCACGTTTAGGAATTGTTTAAAGTTGCTTGATTTGTGATTTGTCTGATAAAATCATATCGTTGTAAGGTAAAAAAGTTTATTTATAAAATTAGCATATAAAGATTTATTATATTAGCAAAATAAGAGAATAAAACTTTTCGAATATAAGTCAACCTTAATATTTTCCGCTGCATCGCTCGTGTTTACAATAATAATTAATTTATTTTATGATAAAATACAAATATCATCATAAATTATTTGTGGTTGGCTTTTATTATGTTTATTATCTGTCCAATCATTTATTTTAGTTTTGACAGCTCGATTCAATGACGTGCTCTTTTCTTTTGTTATTGCGTTACTGAATCGATTTTTGATCGACCAATCGATTTTCTTTATGAAAAAGTTTTAATCGATTTGACACATTGATATTTAGCTTTGCTTAACATTTTTTATTGGTTTAGAAACATACCCAAGCGTTTAAATGATTAAAATAAATAATTTATATACAACAGTACAGTAAATGTACATGAATCAGTAAGGCCATAGATAACCATTCATCACCAAAGATGTATGGTGCTTATAAGGACGCTTTGAAAGCTAATGTTTCAGCTCCGTGACTATTTTGAAAAGGAAAGTCGTACTTGTAATTACTAAATGAGTATACGAGTTACGAAATATCGGTTAAAAGGGCACGTCGCTTCACTATTGTAAAAAAACCGGGCAAGTGCGAGTCGGACTCGCGCACGAAGGGTTCCGTACCATTATTAATAAATAATTACCTTTGTTAATGAACCGCAAGACTAACTTTGTTTGTAGAGGTTTATTGTTAATATCAAAAAAACTATGCTAGTTAGAGCATTGGCTATAGTTTTCCTGTAAAATATACGTAAATTCCTATTGACCATAATTATTTCAAATTTTTCGATTGGTAAACTCCGGAGATAAGGGGGGGGGGGGGGGGGACGGTATTTTTTTAGACATTTTCCCCGATAAATCAAAAACTATCATAACTAAAAATAGGGTAAGGTTGCAATCATTGGACCAGTGCTTTGTTTGGACCACTTAGATTTCTTGAAAATAAACAGTCCTAAAATTGTCCGTTATTGAAGAGACGCTAGCTATTGGACCCCGTACCCTGCCCCTCAACCTTCAGTGTCGCCTAACCATGGGTAACTCACCAAAAATTCGTGCGCTGACTCAGTAACTCTAACTCAGCGCACGGAGTCAGCTCACTGAGTCAACTCACTGAGTTAGCGCAATATTGCGCCATGGCGCACCGAGCAGCATAGCGCATAGCCGCACAGCGCACACTCGTGACTCGTCACTCAGTGCGTACTGCGTACCTACTGAGTTGGCAGCTAGTTGGCAGTTGGTAAATGTTACTGCCGCAGTAACTCGCGCAATACGCAATTACGCAGTAATACTACGTAATTGCGTATTGCGCGAGTGTGCAATGTGGATGTGCCCATTTAAGAAGAGGCCAGAGATTTGGATTTTGGCTTATAGATGGCGCTAACCCATCACCTACCTAGTACCTAGCCACGTTTCAATTTTGAACAGGTTCCTAAGTAAGAAACTATCATCAATCAGCGCGAGCGAACTGCGAAGTCGTAGGATTACATACTACATAGTACTCACCTACCTACCTACACTACGACTTACGAGTACGCGGGTCTCGAAAATACCTACAGTTTATTCTACAAACGATCCGATGGATCGTACTTAAAGTTATAACTAGTAGAATCTAATAGTAATAACTTTAAATACGATCCATCGGATCGTTTAGTTAGTATTCGATCACATTGGCGTCAAATTCAAAAGCAAAATACTAAAACAGACCCAATAGCCAAAACTTCAAGGACAACCGGCTTTTATTTGGAATCGCATCGAATTGAATCGAAATTGAGCTCTAAATCAATAGAAATATGGTGCATTGTGCCGGCTAAGACTTGAGTCTTGATGATACTTTTTAAGTAAGTGCCTAGGTAAATATAAATAAATATTTTCTTATCTTTACTAAAAAACAAAATGATCTTCACAATATGAACATAATTGAGATGTTTATTAAGACACAGAGTCCGAATAAAGTACCTACCCAGCGCAGACGCCCGGCCCAGCCAAACCACAGACTCCACAGAGACAGAGTCAGAGTACTTTTCTTTATAGCGCTCAGCAGTCAGCTCAATTTGTAACTCAGCGCTTGCTACATTGCACAGCGCCCGGCAGCGCTAAGCTGCGCTACCACTGAGTCGTGCGCCATGACTCTTTTGCAAAAGGAGTCAGAGCACCCAACTCAGTAAAGTGAGTTAACTCAATTGAGCGGCGTAACTCAGAGTTACCCATGTTTAGTGTCGCCACAGGCTTCGTTGAGGAAGGACGTACGTCGGTGTGTTTTAGAAGCTCCCGATATAAAATGTGTGCGTCATTCTTTACCATGTAAGTACAGATTTTTAAGGTATTTCTACCCAATTATTTTCAGTAGGATTGCATATTTATTCGTTCAGCTAACCTATTAATAACATGTCACAAAAATTATATATTTTTTTAAAAGTTATGGTTTGATTGGGATCACAGTGAGTTGCCATGAATGAACTCATGCAAGTTTCTTTCATTGAACCGGTCCAATCAAAGGAACTAAGTTTTAGTCGTCACTTAAACTTTTTTTTTGTTTTAGCATGGCAAAACGAGGCCAGTATTATAAGTGGAAAGAAGGCAGCATGACATTAGCGTTGTTAGCTTTGAGCAAGAATTTGGTTTAAATGAAGCTAGCAGGATATATGGTGTGCCAAAAGAAACATTAAAAAGAAGATTTGACAATAAAAACGTCAAAGCTAAAGGGGAAAAACAGATTGTAAGCTCTGAAGGAGATCTCACACCTGATTTGGAAAAAAAATAGAAGATTATATTTTAGAGATAGAAGGTTGTATATACGGCATGACACCACTGGATGTCAGAAGTTTGGCTTTCAAAATAGCAGAGAAAAATGGTTTAAAGCACAGATTCAATAAAGTAAAAGAAATGGCCGGTAAAAAATTATATTGTGGATTCCTAAACTTAAAAATATATGTTAAAAGTTATTATAGTTGATTATTACCTATTACTTTAAACGACTGTTCAATTAAAAGGACTGAATTTAGTTATAATCTAGCCTTTTATTTATTAAAACTCCTTGGGTGCAATGAATGGACCAGTTGATAAAACTTCCTAAGTCCGATTATAGCAACTAGGTGGTTCAATCAAGGAAACAGTGGTCCATACAAGGCAACCATCCCAAAAATGATTTTTTGTGAATATTTGTATTTATGCTTAAAGAAAAAAATCTAAAATCACAGTTGTGAATACCTGAGTATAAGCCCTAAGAAACCGACGAATCATATATCCATATACTCTTATACTTTTAATGTTATGGCAGTTTAAAGTTAAGTGGTCCAATAGTGGCAACCTTACCCTAATTAAAAATCTGTTTTAGAATGTACAAAGTAAACCCTTTCATATGATACCCCACACAGTACAGTTATCTCACTTTTAAATTTCAACCCTCAGATTTTCCCCCCTTTTTAAATAAGAACAAAAATAATTTCTAATTTTTTTTAATTCCAGTATCTTTGGGCCGCTAATATACACAACTATTCCAAATTTCATGTCGATAGCTTCGGTAGTTACTGAAATAATCGAGTGTGACGGACGGACAGACGGACAGACGGACAGACAGACGGAGAAAGTCGCACCATAAGGGTTCCATTTTACCATTTTGGTACGGAACCCTAAAAACGATATGCGTCTATATATATTGCATTTTTTGTCGATGGTTGCCTGTCAATAATTATGAAACTTCATAGGCGTGCTTATGTCAAAAGTAAAATAAATAGTTGGACAGACATAGTTAGGATTTGTCGCACAAACACCATTCAATTCAGTATTGACAAAAACACATCACCAATGTAAATAAAACAAACCATATTTTATGTCGCGTACGCAATCGGCAATAACTATGTAAACAGCTTTTGTATGAAGCCAATCAATATGGAAACAAAATATATTCGTCCATGCGTCCATGTAGGTGTAATGTCGTTATTCAATGTACCTACCTACGTTATGCAAACTTGACTTGAAGTTTAGTTAAGCCGGCTCGTGAGATCCAATCTCCCGCTAGGCCTAATCTCTGTGATATCGAGTTACTGGATACACTACGAGTACAAACAAAAATTCCCAGCTCTGCAACAGCATTCAAACGAAGCAATTTGCAGTAAAGTTAGGTATACGCTGATGCACAACTGCGTTGTTTACTCATCCAATTGTTAGAGCACGCCAAACTTGAGAATCACAGTCAGATCACTCAACATGGTAGAATCACAGAATACTAACTATATAGGTACTTAGAATCATCTGAGCTGATATAAGTTTTTATATCTATACTATAGGAAATATCCATATCCATAATTCCGTAGTAATCCATAATCCATAATCCATAATAATATTATAAGTCCGAAAGTGTGTCTGTCTGTCTGTCCGTCTGTCCATCTGTCTGTCTGCTACGCTTTCGCGGCCCATCTGTTCAACCGATTTTGATGAAAGTTGGCACAGGGATAAGAAGCATCCTGGGGAAGGTCATAGGCTGCTTTTATTCCGGAAAATCCAAAGAGTTCCCGCGGGAATCAAAAACCTTTATCCACGCGTACGAAGTCGCGTTAGTATATTTTATATATACTATAATATATATGTATATCCTTAGATTTTTTCATTTTCTAAGCAAAATTGCATTGTTTATGTTAGGCGATTGTTCATAATGTTCATAATCTCGATCCAAAGCTAAAAGAATACCTACGTAATTAGAAAGTTGTAAACACTATATTTACGTTAGTTCGATCGATCAAGCATTCGATCTTTTTATACGACTGCCTGAAAAAAGGAGTATATTGTTTTCAGGGTTCATGTATGTATGTATGTATGTTTGTATGTATGTATGTATGTATGTGAGTTTGTATATTCCACAATAACTTCTATACGCCTGAACCGATTTTAATAAATGAGGTATCGTTAGAATCCCTAGCTTATTCCGGGTGACATAGGCAAGTAAAATTTTTAAAAAAATTGATGGGGTGACCATAGTTCCGAATTAAAGACTAAAGTTGAAAAAAAATATTCGAAAATAAGATTAACTATATAATCATCATCTAGAAAATGATGAGTAGATTCCAAAAATATAATAACACTATAGTTCAATATCGAGTGATTCACAAAAAAAATTCATTTAACAAAAATGTGAATAAGATTCCAAAGGTGGTATCGTAACGTAGTAGCAGTGGTAGCCGTACTTCATCGAGGGGGATTTTTTATTACACGACTGCCCAAAAAAGGTGTGTTATGTTTTCAGGGTTCGTGTATGTATGTGTGTCTACGGCAGAGCAGTCGTATTTTTTAATCATTTTAATTATATTCACTTGTTGCTTGTTCCATGAATGTTTGGGACCGTATTGTCTTCGGATTGAACCCTTACACACAAAACTTTGTTTTATCCAGTGAGTTGATATTTGTGTTAAGTTAGACGGCCCGGATATTGCAATTTCCCAACGCCCGCTGCACCCTTCCATTTCGTTTCATATCGCTGCAGTAACAACACTTGACGTTTATAAAGCAATTTTCGCTGGAACTCGCTATATTTCTCCGCGAGCCTAAGTTTGAGTGCCTAAAGTTGAAATAGTTCTCAAATCTTTTTTAGGGTTCCGTACCCAAAGGGTAAAAACGGGACCCTATTACTAAGACTCCGCTGTCTGTCTGTCTGTCTGTCTGTCTCCAGGCTGTATCTCATAGACCGTGATAGCTAGAAAGCTGAAATTTTCACAAATGATGTATTTCCGTTGCCGCTATAACAACAAATACTAAAAATTAAAAAAATATATATATTAAGGGGGGTTCCCATACAATAAACGTGTTTTTTTCGTATTTTTTTGCTCAATATTAAAAACGGTAACAGGTAAACGGTTCAAATTTTCACAGAATATTAACTTGTATATTAACTTTCAAAATAAATAATTAAATATCAATAAAGTAAATATTAAATGGGGGCTCCCATACAACAAACGTAATTTTTTGATATTAACAGTAAACCTCTACAAACAAAGTTAGTTTTGCGGTTCATTAACAAAGGTAATTATACCTACTTCTTGAGTACGGAATCCTCGGTGCGCGAGTCCGACTCGCACTTGGCCGGTTTTTTTTTCAATACTACTAACTATAATTGACCGAGCGAAGCGAAGGTCTCTGAGTCTACTTGAGAGAATTTGCACTTGTCCGTCCGTCTGTCAGAGCATTATAAGTTCTGAATGACTGAACGTAATTAACTACTTAAAATTTAAATATAATATGTAAACCGATGGCCTCCAGCCGAATATGGCTTAAAAAGTTATAAAAGTCTTTATTTCAGGGGGGCTCGCGAATGCGAAGTAAAATATTTTTATAGCGTTACATTATAGGGTTGCGGTATATCATTTTAAAGATAATTAGGAATAGTCCAAAAATTTTTTTTTTTAATTTTTCCCCTAAAATTGACGAAATGGGGGGGCTTTCAAAGTGGAGATTTTCTGACTTCCAAAGTTGACCTCAGAACTCTCAATTTTGTGAAAGGCTGAGCCTGAAACTTGATCAATTATTTGAATTATATCCTGTACTTGAACAACAAATACTAAAATTAAATAAATATTATAAGGAAACGAAATTATTTAATTTTTAATGTGCTTCAGTATTTTTAACAGAACTTCACAATGATGTCAATAGATGGCAATCTGTAAAAGTTTATTCGTTTGTGCTTACAAATAATAGACGTTAGCACCATCTTACGTGGAATAAGAAAACTATTACAATATATAGTTCAAACTTTCTTATGGATACCGCGAGGTCTCAGTTCGGGGCGAACATACTAGTAATATATATAGATAAAAGATAGATAATCGTGTATGGATAAGCAGATATTTGGTAGATATAATATGTAAGTACCTATCTACCGAAAAATATTAGTATGATTCCAACTTTTATCCAAATATAAAAAAGGTCTTCCAAAAGCTTTATGTTCAAAACTCCCAACCTATGTATCAACAACAAAGAAACCTTAAAAGTACTTATTTCTCAACAATTCTAAAGTCCAAAAAAGTGAAACCCATCTGGGAAGTTAAAGTGTAAAAGTTAGCCTGTTATGCTTTTACGTGAGGTTCTATTTTATTCTTTGAAAGGAAAAGTTACACGACTCACTTAAGCTGCTTTGAGATACTTTAGCGGGAATTGACGCCAGCAATAAACGTGGGTTGACCCTTTTTAATTTTAACCTGCGGAAAAATAGAGTAGAAAGTAAAAACATATTAGTACGTTCAAGCGCTCACGTAGTGCGCAGCTTTTACATGCTTAGCATAAATAATTCAAGATATCCCGAAAAAGGTAGTAGAAGACTCCGGATGCTCCGGTCACACACCTGTGCCTGTTGCTTAATCTTTTTAAGGTACATACCGTAAATGCCAGTATATATTAAGTCTATGGGAGGTACTTACATGCTAGACTTTACCACCATTGGATCGAAATGTTGTCGAAAATAAAATATGTCATCAAAATACAGTACCTATTCGTTAAAAGCCACTGCGTATTAAAGAGTAAATTCCATAAGGAAAATCTTACCTCGAACGAGCTAGGAGTAATCCGTGGAAAGCTATTATATCAGTCGGGAAATCTCATTTCCGTTTCGAGGAAAACGTACTCGGCCCATTCAGTACCAACTACCAAGTCACGACACGAATTGCGGTGCCTGTTCGACATTAGGTACATGCTTAAATGAAGTTCAATCAATACTACTATAATAAATGCGAAAGTGTGTCATTCTGGACTGTCCGTCTGTCTATCTGCTACTGTTTTACTGCCTATCTACTAAAGTAATTTTTACGAGGTATGGAGATAGGGCTACTCAGGTATTAGTCCGGAAAATTAAGGAGTTCCCATAAAATTTATAAAAGAAACACGAATCCGCGCAGAAGAAATCGCAAGCATCATCTGATGCTTACGAGTACTATGTATAATATTTTCATGGTCTTGAAACCATTAGCGCCAAAATTGCCATGAACATAATCACCAAACATTTTAACGTTTCCATTATATCTCATGAAACAGGAGGTTTATTGACTTATTGTTTATTGACTGCCATTTGACTAGTTTCATGTTATTATACGGACACCATGTTGAAATTGTTGGTATAAATGCGAGTGCTTTGACGATGGTAAGTCAGTCTCCTGCAGGCAAACTCGGCGATTACTGAATACTTTTGTGTTTAGATCGCATCTAATCACATTAAAGCTCTCTGGAACCTCTACTAGTCTACACGTTTAACCGTTTGCTCGTGCAAGTTCAATTGAGAGTACAAATATATTAAAAGTATCTTATTAATACCTACTTCTAGATTGTCGCTAACAATTATACCTATTATGTTTCGCTTAGCTGGTAACTGTAGATGTTGTTGTACGCTAGTTTAATAGTACCTATAATCCCCACACTTTATATATTTATTTTTATCAAACCTTTGCCTTCATATGTATACCCGTCTTATCTGCCACTAGCTATACAAGCTGTAGGTAGGTACATCAGCTTTGAAAATATGAAATTTGCTCCCAAATAACTTTTAAAACTTTTGAAAATTCCACAACGTACTTAGTTGTTGTTTGTTATGCTCAGTTTCCTACAGTTTATAAAAGTTTTCGTTTTGTTCCAAAAAGTTCGAATATTACTTCAGAACATTTAAACTAAGTTTAGAATATTGACCACAGAAATAAACAATAAATTGTGATTTCAGTGTTCAGAGAATTTGAAGTCTGGTTTTCCTTGACACGATAAAACGTAGGTAAGGTTTTCTATTATACTTACTCTAAGGAAGATTAGACTAACGTCCGTATTGTGATAGTTAACGATTCGAAAAACTATATTGAGCATAATGGTTCAGTTAGAATCATGGTGTAAACTGTAAATGTAGGACCTAGAGACATCGTATGTAGGTGAAATTTAGTTTTCTAGATTCATTAAGTGTTAATTTTTAATAATCTTATTCCTAAGCCGTAGCTTAAATTAAGTATAAGAATTTTAACAGCCAGTAGTCATACACAATACACAATACTATAATTCTGCAAGAACTATCAACATCGAGGATGATGTCGAGTTCTCTCAATAAGTAAGCCTAAGTACGGTCTCCCTTTGTATAATCTAGTCTGAGTACATGCCGAGACGTGCTCAATTCGTCATCCGATCCGAGTAGCGTGCCAGCGCAGGTGACCGAGGTCGTAACCAGGCGGGAATCGAAGGGTAGTTTATGAGTAGGTCGGTACCTACGTACTTGTATCTCCCCAAAATATTTATAACTAGTGGTCTGCCCCGGCTACGCAGGGGTGCAATTCAGATTTGTAATTTTATCATAAAAAAAAACAAAGTAAACAATTTACAGATGAGGTTTACATTGTTAATGTTACATAATTTCTATTATACTACACTACCGACGGGTTCTATAAGTACCCGTCGGTATCCGTTTTTAATCCCCAGGTGGCACGCGATTGCGAATCTTTATTCAAATGAAGATTCTCCAATACGACGTATTTTCACTGCCCTCGCCTGCAGGGAACTAGGTATGTTTAGATTTTAGAAAGTTCAGACCTTTATCTTTTAGGCTTTTCGCAGTCTGTCTACAGCAGTTAGATTTAAAAAAAATTAAAAAAAATTTTGGTTAGTTTTCTTGTATTTACATATTATGTTTGTCTTGACAAATATGACATAAAAGTGCCTTGACAAATATGACATAAAAAGCCGGGTAAGTACAGACTTACGAAATGTAACATGCAATGTAACATGAAAGGAGCATTTCATAAGTGTGGACACATCACGCGCACGAACCGAGCATGTACCTACTCGCATCTGTTTCCGGCATGCACCCGGCGAACATAGCTCAGTCTGCCGAGAACAACTTTCCGCAGTACAGACACACACAACCCGTCCACACTGGCGCTCCGTGCACGCTGCTATACATCCTTCTCTATGCAGACTGAGCGCCCCTTTGTGTTCGGAGAAAAAACCGACAAATGGTGGATCGCGGCGCGCACCAGTTGAAAGGCTCCGTTCGTGCGCGTAGTGTGTACGGTTCGTGCGCGCAAGGCGTCCACACTATGGGAATTCTGTTACATTGCATGATACATTGCGACAATGTGGACGGCAAATTCTTTCATTGCGTGTTACATTGCATGTTACATTTCGTAAATCTGTACCCGACATAAGACAGTCTGAATTAATAGACGAATAGAGGTTTAACGTAAAAAGTTAAATTAGGTGAATTTTTCCAACTTAATTCACATTATTGCAATTTTCAAAGGGATCTCTAAATTATTTTATAATAAAATGTAGCCTATGTTACTCGTTGATAAAGTAGCTTTCTATAGGTGAAAGAATTTGTAAAATCGGTTGAGTAGTTTTTGAGTTTATCCATTACAAACAAACAAACAAATTTTTCCTCTTTATAATATTAGTGTAGATTGGCTGAGATAAAAATTTCCCATGTTTCGCTGGAATTTTTCAACACTTTTTAACAGTTTGAATGGGCGCTTTAAGCTTTAAAATTGCTTTATCTGGCGTTTTGTAAAACGTCCGAGCTAGTTTTTTAGACGTTCTAGGTTTCGAATTATAAAAAGATTATTTCAAATGGATTTGGAACGTTCTTTGTGTGGAAAATACACATTTTGTGATATAACTTTCATCAATTAATTCGTAGAGCTCAGAATACAGTAGAGTCAAAATTGTTGATTGTTCCAATTACTTATACGAAAACGTTTTTGGTATCGACTTTATATTGTGGCAGGTTTGTTGGATCCTAAATAAATGATAACAGCTTGGTACCAACAATGCATAAAAGAAAATATAATCCGGCAACGCGACAAATGAAGTAAATCTTTCCTGAAAGGTATTGTAGCGATAAAATAATAAATCCAGAAGCTTTTCAATTCGATCATGGCCGGATTCATGTCTAGGGGATTAGTGAGATGTGCAGGTGGACAGTTTTACGGTTATTGTAACAGATTTATGCGAGTCGGGCGAATTTAAACAGATCAGCGTTGACCCGCGACCCTCGCTGTTTATCTCAGTACCCACTGTTTTTCGATCGGATTAAGAAGAATTAATGAGCGTCCATTTATTTGAACAATAACGGGTCATTTATAAAAGTGTTACGGTCCCTTAAGCCCTAATTTCCTAGCTATAGCGCATGTCGAATAAATAATATACCTATACTGTAATGTTGTCTATTATAAAACAAGATGGCGTATTTTGGTTAAAAAAGGATTTATCTTTTGAAGCCGTCACATAGTGGCCGATTTATGACGGCATCGATGTCTTTGGAAACAAAAGGATCGACAGAAGGAAAGTTGCCTAACTGATGTGATCCTCTCAATTCTTCTACCAAATAACGAGTGGGCTGAAAGTATCCATACTACATTAAATGCGAAAGTGTGGGTCTGCTACGTTTTCACTATACACCGTTTTCATCTGTTCAACCGATTTTAACTAAATTTGGCATAGAGATTGCATTTGCATCACGGGGAGGGCTACTTTTTATCCCGGAAAATAAAAGAGTTCTATCTGGACCACAAAATTCTAAATCCACGCGGGCCAAGTCGTGGGCATCATCTAATTTCTAAAAGTGATAATAATGTATATTAATTTGGCGGATATTTATAAATAAATCTGAGCAAATCAGTCAGACAGTCAGAAAAATATGCCATGATAATACAGTTTTATTTATATGATGCATAAATATAGAATGCTTCTGATCCTTTACCAGGGTTATTGGAGCGTACAATCGATCAGGCTTTGCCGATGCCCGTCACCGTTCAGCGAGACGGAACTAACCCTACGTATGTAGACAATTTCCATAACATAATTTATAAGTAAGAAACTTTATACAACTAGGTACATGGTACTTAGGCTTTTGAATATGTAGTCTTAAGTCCTGGCAGCAGAAAATGTAATTCCTATCCGGGCTATCCTTGTGGGGGGTTGCAGCCAACTGATAGAATCGTGATTCACGCGTATCGTACATATCGCATGGAAACTGCTACTTACCTATTTAAAAACTTTTACTTGTACTAAGCAAAG
The DNA here is from genome assembly GCA_963932025.1 of Erebia epiphron. Classification (NCBI taxonomy): domain Eukaryota; kingdom Metazoa; phylum Arthropoda; class Insecta; order Lepidoptera; family Nymphalidae; genus Erebia; species Erebia epiphron. The sequence continues at coordinate 16,533,648 of OZ009955.1, forward strand.
CATTCCCAATCCGGAAGACATTGCTGGTTCAAGAATATTTGTCATCGTTCACTTACCAATCAGAGTCTAGCGGTAATTGGAGCTCTACAGCTGGTACATACTACATAGTATTTAAGATAGGCTAAGATTGGTATGGACTTCATGTTTTCAGACAGCGACGAAAACATGTACACAGCGATTTTTACTAGGGTAAGCAGTGCTTTTATGGCTCTATGTACCTACTAGTTACGTCCAAGCTTTTGTTATCTGCTTTGCTAAATCAGGCAGCCGTGAATACACACTCTACACAGGGACGGAGGACAATAATATGCACTCCGGCGTGTATAGCTATTGGTATAATGCAACTTGATCAAGGTTGCCAAAGCAAGATTTTTCGTGAATTTCCATTCAATTTTCAATCTGATTTCAATTGAATTGCAGCTTACGTTGCGACAAAAACGCTACGGGATGGCGTCGGGTGTAATCGCGCGCACTCATCTTTGTGATCGCTCCTTTGACGTTCGCTCGTAAAAGAATTCGAGCTTGTTAGATCTGTTTGTGCCTTTTATCATTCCTGTACAAACTTTACACTCAGTTCGGTAACATCCTGAAATTATTTATGTTAATCCACTGTTTAAGGGTCGAAGTACTGAAAAATTGTTTTCTGTTCCGACGTTTTAGGATAGGAAAAATGAAAATTTCATTACTAAATTAATACCATTTGCTACTCAGTTAAATGAAGTATGACGTAATTAAAAAAAGTGGTCATAAAATCGTATAGTAACTGCAGAAAATTATCGAGAAATTCATGGAAAACTCAAAAAAGGCGTTATCGCGTTCCGACTATTGTGATTTAATCTGAGACCTTATATAAACAAAAGTTATTTCAAATTAATCATTAAAGATCAAGGAACACTTTAATTAAACAATATTTTCAATACAACTTAAAGTTTTTGTACAATCTGGTTCCAAAGATCCCTCATACGAATTTTTCATACAAATTTACACTGGCTCGTCCAACCCAAATGTCAAAACTTATAGCCTAAGAGATAACTGTATTTGTGGTAACTATCTTTTGGTAACTATAATTATATCTCCTTACTATTAATTTCCATGTTTCAGATTTATGTTAGTATTATCACAGGTGGTCTAAGAGGTGATATACGTAAATTAAAATACTCGTAACTTAAATGGGAGATATTTAAACACTACACATTATCACATCAAAGCGGCGACACTTGAGCTATTTTTTACCCATGACGGAACGGACGGTATATATTATTATGTATTTGCCCTAAGGGGTTGTGCGATTGTTTGTTTGTTTGTGTACTTTTTAGTTACCATTTTCCTGGAAAACTACTGGACCGATTAGTATGCAGTTTTTTGCAATAGATATGCATAACTTCTGTCAAGGTTCTTGAATATGTTTTAGGGCCATAGTCCACTAAGCTGAGCTGCAATTTTGATTTTAATTTTTCAATATGTCTCCATTTTTCTGAAAAAGTACTGGGCTCATTGAGATGCGGTGTTTTGCATTAGATATGTATAGCTTGTGAAAAAGTTCTTTAGATTTAGATATATTTTAAGTTATCGTGCTATCGTGCGCGCTCCTATCGTGTTTTTTTATTATGTTACCTTTTTTCTGGAAAATTATTTTGCTGATTTAGATGCGGTTTAAAAAAAAAATGTTTAGCTTCTGAGAAGGTTCTTAGATATGTTTTAAGGCCATAGCCCACCAAGCTGTGCTGCAATCGTGATTTGGTAGGCGGTCGAACTCCTTCTCATCGTAAACCCGTCGTGTTTGGACTCTTTTAATTTGCCTTGACAAGCGCTAACCTAGATGCTGTGGTCACAGGAACTCCAGTTTTTTATCCATTACATTTTATAACGTATTTTTTGAACTGATATATTTTAACATTTATTTATCAGAATATTAAAGTTTGACACAATTTGACACCTCTACTCATTACCATTTGGCCATAGTCCAACACGCTGGTCAAAAAAACTACTGAACCGACAAAGATGCAGTTTTGTGTTCATAAAACTACTGCGAAGATCTAATTGTTGTTACAAAGTTATAAGTTCACAAATTATAATGGAGCGCTGCAGTTCATCGTGGGTTTTTTTAAAATTTTAATTTTATTACTTGACGTAAGTACTACTTGACGTACTTAACGATGTATTATGTATTTGAGAGGCAATATCTAGTAAACGCCCCGATGAATAGAGTAAATTTTTATACTGGTTACTTAGGTACAGCGCATACTTTAATACTATACTAGAATAAGCCTTCCTAGTTATTGGTCATTTCTGGTAACAATAACTCGTCTTTGAGCGGCGATAAGTAGTCAGGTCCCCAGCCGCTTGCAGGCAGACCATCACAAATTCCACCAGACGATAGTTACTGTTGTGAATGATACGAGCACTTGATGAGAACTGACATTTATTATTACTGAAATATATAACAATATTATATAAAATTCACATCATCTTTCCCTTTTATTTTTTAATGTATAATATAAGTACATCTAGTTTTATTATAATTTTATAATTGGCTTAGATATTTAATTATATTTAAACAATACCTACGTATCTAATTCTAATTTATTTTTACTGAAATACCAACATAACAATATTATATAAAAATCATATTAACTGAAATACCAACATAACAATATTATAAATGAAAATCACATCAGCAGCTATCTCCTAGCCTATATTATATTTTTTGAAAGCTTGCCCCCTTAAGCCTGAACTTTGAGTTTTGATGTAGTTTTATTATATGTAACTAGCTGATGCCCGCGACTCCGTTCGTATGAAGGTATGAAAAATAGATAGTAGTCGATTTAATGAATATGCATATTAAATTTCATAAAAATCGGTCAAGCCGTTTCGGAGGAGTATGGTAACTAACATTGTGACACGAGAATTTTTGTGTCAATATAAAGTCGGTTAGAAAATTACACACGAGCATTAATTAATTGAATTCCATAGTGTCCTGACTCCTGACATAATTATCTTATGTGTCAAAAGTTATCCTACATGAAATAAACATTCCATATTTTCTGCTTCAAGTTATCACAATTGCGAATTATTAAGAAAAATAATAGAACAAAGAAGTCTTTGAAGTTTTGAAAGCAACTTCAAGCATTCGAACTCCTAGAAAAATAGCGGGGTCGAAAAATGATTTAAAATAACTTTCACATCTAAAGGTAAAAGTTCATAAAAAGTTCGAACTACGACCTCGGTCCGCTGCCGTCTCTGGAATATAAACGGGAATCGTGTATATTATTCAAGAACAAAGAGTGGTGCCGGTAATGTGATGAATATTGAAGCGGCGCGGCGGTTAAATAAAGCATCGCGGATGAAGGTTGAATATTACAGTGGCCACAACCTCAATCCGACCCCTTGTGCGAGAACAATGAGGAATCTGAATAAATTAAAAAAAAATGTTCAGTCAGGTTCGTCAGTAACACAAATTGTTCCGTACATGAATTCAATTCTCAAGAATTTGTATGAATGTGTCGGTAAATTCCCGCTGAATATACAACAGAACAGTAATTCCAATCCGAATTTTCCTCTCACCATCCTGTAGGTGAGAGGTAAAGTCGGATTCGAATAGAAGACGATCGAATTTTTATTTACCTATGTATAACTTTGAAAAGCTAGAGATGCCTGGGCATCGAACCTTGGGCCCCCCAAATAAGTGTCTAAAGTTGCCTAATAAAGAATAAAACTTAAAGAAATTTCAAATTATTTAATTAATTAATAATTAAAAACCGTCATTCATTCCAATTGAGGAATCCTAAAGTCCTATAGATACTGCCTAGTGGTATTATGGTCCTTGTCTACTTTGAATTATCTTTACTGTATTTTGAGAGACAAGATTTATTAGAGGGCTTATTGAAATTGCGCTGCTTTGTGCTCAGTACAATACTAAGGGCCTTAGCAATAATAAAATTATGATCTGCCTACGCAAATAGTACTTTTTACGAAATGAAGACACAGAGTATTAATTTAATAGTAGTAATAAAATTAATTAAATATATTTAATAGTAGGTAGTTATTTGTTTATTTTGGCTACTGCATAACGTTTGTTCAGTAAAAAAAAGTATCATACACAAAGTAAACTAAAAGTAAGATAAGTAAAGTTGACGCATCAGACTCGCCCGACATAGTGGGTAGGAATCAAAATTATTTTGTACTTTACAGTGGCGTTGGAAGTCGGTTTTTTGGAAAGAATTTTTAACCGACTTCCAAAAAAGGAGGAGGTTCGGCGCGTATTTTTTTTTAAATGTATGTCGGCGCATATCTCCGTGGTTTCTGAACGGATTTGAAAAAAATTCTATCAGTCGTTAGATCTATCTATCAATCGTTAGCTCTCGAGGTGGTCCCATAAAAAATTCTGACTCCAAATCCTCAACCCTGACACTAAAAAGTTTAAAATAAAAATTATTTCCAAAAACCGACTTCCTCAACCCTGTCACTAAAAAATTTAAAAATAAAAATTCTTTCCATAAAACCGACTTCCAACGCCACTGTAAAGTACGAAATAATTTTGATTTCTACCCACTTGAAGTCGGGCGAGTCTGATGCGTCAACTTTGCTTATCCTTGTTATACCCGTCCGACTTCAACAGACCGGGTAGAAATCAAAATTATTTTGTACTTTACAGTGGCGTTGGAAGTCGGTTTTATTGGAAAGAATTTTTATAGTTAAAATAAAACTTATTTGTAACCCATAGTTTAAAAAAGACTAAAAGAGTCTTTTTGGGATTTTGAGTTCCAATTAAGTCTAGGTTTTGGGTTTCTAAAAGAGAAAGTGAGCAATAAGGAACATAATAGATATGCCACCGATTGCAAGGGCTGGGCTAGGAACTTTTATGAATGGCCATGAATCTTCTAGATAGGAACTTTTAGAGAAAAACGAATATTTGCAGAGGCAGTCAACGAGTGCTGAACGACGCGACGTCTCCAGCGAGGAACGTGACCGCAATTCGTGAGGAGTCACGCCTTTACATCTTACTTTCAGATTAAATATCTACTTTTAAATGCTCTCTTTAATTGTGTTAGAACTGTGGTTAGTAATCTCAGCTCCATCTTAGGCTCCAGCCTTAGCGGATCACCAGATCCTGTGTTCGATTCCGGGTCAGCTCATAATAGCCTATAATTTGGGTTTTCTGATAAGAAATTCTTAGTATAAGTCTAGAGTTAGGAAGTTGGTAATGTTTCACTTCCGTGCCTCGGAGAGCACGTAATTAGGTATAATTTTTGAGTTTAAAATAGGTATAATATTTTAGGGGTTATGACTAAGGCGCGCTGAAGTTGATGGATTTGTAACGAAAAAACTTAAAAGGTTATTCAATGTAACCTTTTCAATTTCTTCGTGAAAGCCTTTCGAAAGATGTACCTACATTCTGTGACTAATATCGTATTCAGTCTCCCATCCAAAAAAAATAAGTTTAGGTAAGTACAGTTAAAGAAACTCAATAGATACTTACAAACTATAAGTCGTAACTATAGGTCCTAACTTCTAATGGTTATAGGTATAACATGGAGGTATAGGTACTATTAGGAGTTTGGACGGCGTTGAACTAGCCCAGAAGATAGGTATATCAGATTTTTAATTGGATGTTGCCAACTAGTCAAATCAGCAACTTCTTTTCAAACGTCAAAACGCGCGCTTAGTATGGGATGTTGTATGAAACACCGAACTGTGACATCATCAAAATTCACTTTTTTACTTCAATCGATAGTTTAGAATGGTTTTCAAACGTAAAACTATTAGGGGACGTGGATATTACGACTTTTGGGAGATCCTCTATTTTACAATATCTAAAAAATAATTTATTTGAATAGTGGTCAAATATCCAATTCTTATTCCTGTCGTGATCGTGTAGATTGGCAACATTTATTTATTATTTATAGAATGGCAATTCTGATTGTCATGATTTTATTTAAAAAAAGAATGTTGTATAATTTGTATAGGATCAGATAAATTTCAAGACACAGTATTTAATAGTAATTATTTATTAGTGTGGCAATATTAAATAGCTGGTCACACCAAATACCGAACGAAAAGTGAGGTGACGCTGGTGGTGGGGCTGATAGCTACGGCCTCTCAAAAAATTAAGGATGAGTCAGATCATCGAGGCACGGACTGGAAGTAACACCTCTACAAAGTATTATTTCAACATCTCAGAAGTGTTCAACCTAATACCCACAAAGTGGATATAATACTATATCTCTGATAAAATAGGTGTTATAAATTTTTAAAATTATGGGTTTTGCAGAGTGAATCCTTTTGAGTGCTTTTAACGATGCCTTTGGTAAGATTGATGTAATATTATGATTTTTGAGTGAATTGTCATGGGGCGATCATTAATGTGGGGTCACACCTTATAATCGCGTAATATCGTATGAGGGTTTCGCCAGTATGAGAGTTGGCATACTGGAATAAGTTTCACTAGTACTGGCTGTCTGAGCAGCCATTTTAGATGATTAAATGCGATACCTTACAGCTTGGTTATCACTACTGGTTACCCTGAGATATTGTTCGCTATATGAAATAGGTAAATAATTATCAGTTCTAATAAACTTAAGTATTTGTGAAATACCCTCTGGACCATTACTTTGGATGAACGTTACCTAACGTTTCATTGAGTCTTACTCTTAATGTAGTTAAATGATTATTGAATTTAAAAGCGTCCTCGTGCCTTCAAATTAGTTTACTGAACGAGATTGTAGTTTTTTTTACGCACTGTATTTAGTTTCGAATTTGATTTTACAAAGATTTGATTTGAAATTTATATTAACCAGGCATAGATTAAATTACTGGTTATTCACAAAGAGAATTCATGGAGTGAATAATAGTAATAAATGAGAAGTGAATATGTCAAATGAGATACCCTCATATCAATACTAGGATGCAAAGCAATTTATTGAACTCTGATTAGTTTAATGGGTGTTATAAGAAATACGATAAAAGTTGGATCTAGTTTTAAATTCTCGATATACAGTGTATTTACTGGTATACTTATTCTATCTATGTGATCTAGATAGTTTACTCTGGTGGTAGTAGACTTGATCAAAACAGATGTATGAACAAGTTGTAGTGTTTAAAAAGTAATTTTTGTAGAATAGCGTAGTAATAAAACGTGAGCGTGCGTTTTATTGGTTTTGTGTAGACATGAGCGTGTGTCGCGATGGTAATAAAACGTGAGCGTGCGTTTTATTTGATTTGTTTGGTAGACACGAGCGTGTGTCGTGATGGTAATAAAACGTGAGCGTGCGTTTTATTGATTTTGTGTAGACACGAGCGTGTGTCGTGATGGTAATAAAACGTGAGCGTGCGTTTTATTTGATTTGTTTGGTAGACACGAGCGTGTGTCGTGATGGTAATAAAACGTGAGCGTGCGTTTTATTGATTTTGTGTAGACACGAGCGTGTGTCGTGATGGTAATAAAACGTGAGCGTGCGTTTTATTTGATTTGTTTGGTAGACACGAGCGTGTGTCGTGATGGTAATAAAACGTGAGCGTGCGTTTTATTGATTTTGTGTAGACACGAGCGTGTGTCGTGATGGTAATAAAACGTGAGCGTGCGTTTTATTTGTTTTGTTTGGCAGACACGAGCGTGTGTCGTGATGGTAATAAAACGTGAGCGTGCGTTTTATTTGTGTTGAGACTTCTGATAGACACGAGCGTGTGTCGCGATGGTTATAAAACGCGAGCGTGCGTTTTTTTTTGAGTTGATACCATCGCATGTACTGCGATATTGATTACACGTGAGAGTGCATTTTATCTGAATAAAGGTTTTTTTTAGATGTTTGATAGACATGCGAGAGTGTTATGTTGTCAATAAAATGTAAGCGTGCGTTCTATTTGAGTTGAGATGTTTGTTAAGTGTCATGGTGGAAAATGTGACATGCGTTGCATGAAATTTGAGATGTTTTTGTTAATAATTTTAAATTTAGTAATGTTATATTGTTTCTGACAGTGGATTGTGTACTGGAAGTTTCTACTTAAACAGCTGTTTTACCCACAAATTTGCAAAATAAATTATTTATGATTGTGATTTATGATTATGATTGTGATTATGTTAGTTACACCGAAGTGTTTCATGACGGTGACACAAAGTAATTGTGCGTCATGGTAGCGATATAACATATGAGGACGTTAAATTACTGATGATAATAAAATATGCAAGTATGCGTCAATATGAGAATATATTTTATATAGACATGCTTACCTTTTCACGTAAAATAAGATGAAAGTAAATCGTGATGATGGCCAATGGCTAAAAAGCGGTCGAAAGTATGATAGTGTATCATGATTTATTTACCTGTATGGCAAAGGTATAAAATTAATGATTTATGAATTTAAAATGAGAATGTCGTTTAATTTATGAATGTCAAATAGAGTTATTGAAACGTTAATCTTTGAATGAGTGTCACTAGCTGTGTATTGTGCTAGACATCCAAGTGCGTTACTGTATTGGAACATGAGATTCCATGAGTTGTGAGTTGTGACCTAATGGGTCTGGGCTGTGAACAAGTGTGTTAGTATTTTGGACAGTATGTTATCTAACTGTTCGTGAAAGATTTAATGTATTTTATTAACTTAATTTTACGTTCACATAAAATTAAAGGGATGTACTGAAACGTAATGAAACGTCTCGATTGGAGGGATCATGAAAGAAAGTTTTCCAGTACAGAATTAAATATTAAATAGCAGGTAGCTGCCTTAGTAGATTACTGTACAAGTAGCTCGTTCTATCCAGAATTACCATGGCATTTTATTCATTTCCATAGTTTCAAATGTGCCTTTAAATGTTTTTGATCAGAGGAAGTTGTAAATTCTTTGTTGAATGATTTTAGATTTAATGAATGAGTTTTATTTTGGTTATTTTAAACGACTTGGATCATTTTTTTACAAGTAATATAATATTGTACCAACTGGTATAGCCGCAACATATTGGTATAGGTTATGAGATTGTTTGAAAGAAAACTTGATTGTATTTGTATGGACTTTTAAATGGATTAATTTGTGATCTCGATGTTACGTGACCGAGCCTCGTCATGTTTCTGATGTATATAATCTGCGTGCGCCTAAATACGAATGAATTATAGTTATTTCAGTAAGAAAAATAAAACGCAGTCAGATAAAACTGGTGAATAATATTAAAGATATTATTTTAACTTTGATTAGTTTGGAGGGTTGAGGTTTCAACATAATTCCGACGTTCGGAATGATATTAGCATTAAAAATTAAATAGGGAAGGAGACACATTACTTCAGCTTGCAAGAGCCAAAAGTTGCAGTATTTTTGAAATTTTAGATATGACATAAAAAAAAAATTAGTTCAAATGTGTTTCGTCAATGCTGATTAGCATTCAAGTGATTCAGGTTGACTAAATTAGTTCATTAAATCGTAAACTGCATTCAATAACAAAAAAATTAAATGTTTGGAACGTTTATTATGAATAGAAAATGATATTAATTACAGTCACGGCCCGCGAAGCCCGTTTAAATAAAATGTATTAAAAATAAAATTTTTGTAAAAACGAGCCATTCTGGAAGTCGCATTGAGTTTTCTTTCTTTATATTTGTCTGAGTGATTTGAAGTAATGAAGTGGATGATAAAATTTAATAAACTATTATTTGAATTGAGAATGAAGGCGCGCAATCAATTATCTTTTGCCGACTAAAATTTCGAGAGTATATATAATACGATATAAAAATAATATACATTTACTAATGAGTGACTAGTGCCGGTCTGCTTACTATAGTTTTATCTCCATATTATTATTTTCTCTCAAATGTATTGTAGAATGTCGTGTGATGCACGGGCGTTGTGGATTTGCAAGTCCGTGACAATGGTATACCTTCACCTAGGGGCTCAGGCTTACAACTGTCAATTAAGTTGTAAAAACTTACCACTCTTATTATTAACTGACACAGAAAAGTAAAGTGAAGAGTAGGTATTAAAATGCAAAATGAATAAAACATACTCAGTATTTATATAAGTACTAAATTATTTTACTGAAGTTATATTTTATGCCTTGGTGTAGATCTCGAATATTAAATTCTGATTTCTGAATTTGGAGTTTTCGTTGATTTGAATATTAATTTGAAATTTCTATTGAGCAAACTTTATTAACAAAATATTATATGAAAGTGATTAAACATTGTACAAAAATTGCAAGTTGATTCTAGTTAAATTCATACTAAAGTTTTGAATTTCGATGCAAGCTTTTGATGAAAAATTTGGTTGCTTTTGCACTATCGTTAAGTTTTTGTTTAATTTCGATGATGATTGCCGTGAAAGTTCAGGTATTGGACCAAGTTCATAGTATTGGGTAATATTCTAAGTATTTTTGATTTAAAGACTGTCTTGAACAACATAACTGAGCTGATTCGGTGTAATTTTGTGCTGCTGTCTCTTTTTGATGGGTTTATTCCGAGGAAGGGAAAGATATAGGAACTGAAGGAAATAAACCAAAACAACTTGTTTTGTTCATTTATTAAAATCGTTGACCCTTACATAGTTGAAGATCTTAAAATAGTAATAATTTAACATAGTAGGAACAGTCTACCTCCAACAGGCATACGATGTCAGGAAGCTTAGAGCAGATAATTAACATAAAGTCTTAATTTGATTCAAACAATTAGTAAATGGTACACCAGATCCAATTGAATTGAAGAATTGATAGATTAGTCATTCGTTATCCTGATCTATGTTTGCATTGGATACAGTTATAGATTTTATTATTAACTCTGTGACACTGTTCAATACTAATTTCAGTAAAGTCAAATTTTATTAAAATTAGCTTCCCTTTACGTTTTGATAAAGATTTCGATTTCAATAAAGTTAAAAAAAAAAAAAAAAAAGCAGGCGTCATACATGATAAGCGGAGCTTAGGAAAATGGACCTGTTGTTCACCAAGTTGTAATCAAGATTTAGATTATACTAAGTTTTAGATTCAGCGTCAGATTCTTTTAAAGTATAAATAAATGAAACGGTACAAGAAATAAAATAAATATTGAATACTTTATTAAATTTGAATTCAGTATTAGACTTCAACTTTTGCTTACGGTGTAAGTGACATATTGTTTAGATTATGTTTGAGACTGTGACTATTCCAGACTTTGATTAAATTTCAGGTTAATTTTTTTGATTCAGCTTTAGATAATTAATCAATAGGTAATCTTTTCCCTGTATACTTGTACAAGGAGTGATATAAAAGTTTATTTATTTTATATAAGTTTTAGATTTGGATTGCGATATTTATATTGAGAAATTTCGATTCAGCGATATCAATCAATGTAATACCCTTATGGTTGGATTTGTTACTCTTTGAAATCTCAAGATCAAAAGCTCTATAGTTTTGGATTTTAAATTGATTTAAGGTTTTAAGTTTGATATTACTAAATTGGAGTAAATTTAGATTTCCTTTTTATTAACCTTTTGATTCTGCCGAATGTCGTGATTTACTGAAAGTCTAATAATATGCTAAATGTCATAGTGCAAGTATGAATTAATGAATATGTTTCTTTATACACCACAGATTATTGCAAAGAATGAAACAAACTAAGCTTAGCAAAGCGAATATTTGGCGGTTGTGCACCGGGAGGTTGCACAATGTTGGATGGCCGAATGTCGTGATCGTGTAGATTGGCAACATTTATTTATTATTTATAGAATGGCAATTCTGATTGTCATGATTTTATTTAAAAAAAGAATGTTGTATAATTTGTATAGGATCAGATAAATTTCAAGACACAGTATTTAATAATAATTATTTATTAGTGTGGCAATATTAAATAGCTGGTCACACCAAATACCGAACGAAAAGTGAGGTGACGCTGGTGGTGGGGCTGATAGCTACGGCCTCTCAAAAAATTAAGGATGAGTCAGATCATCGAGGCACGGACTGGAAGTAACACCTCTACAAAGTATTATTTCAACATCCCTATGGAATTCTCTGATTCTTATCATCCTGGACATAAGCTCTTAGGCGGGAAACAATCATATGAAATTGTGTAGTATTCACACCTATCAGTGTCATCGACATACATCACTGCTTAGTCTAGTAGGTACACATTTGAATTGAATTGAACTTATCAGTTATCACTTTACCAAGGTAGGTACCAGTCAACAAATCAGCTTCGATCATCAACTTAATTAATGCCTATCCTATTTTTAAATCCATTGCACGCCACTATAAAGAGCACTACCACAGAATATTTAATAGTACCTTACAGTTCCCATCCCTAACAGAGGACCTCAGTAGGCCTATTTTGTATCATGTAATTTAGTTGTACACAACAGAGTGTCCAACATTCAACAAACTCCTAATTGTTTGTTGGATAACAAATCGGTTACTGAAGTTCTGAATTGAGATTATTTACTAATTACTGAATGATTAATCTTGCGGATAGATACTAAAGTGTGAACTACGTAAGTTATTTGTTGCAAACTTTTCCTAGTGTCCATAGTAATTTAGTACAACTAAATTACTATGGACACTGAGAAACGGAATAGGTTTACTAGAGGTTTTGGCTCTGGCAACGGAAATAGGTTCCCTCTTGTCTCATCTTTGTTTTTACTCATAGCTGAGGATCGTGAGAGTGACTCTTTCCATTAATCACATCCCTACATTATTAGTATCCCTACGATAGGTACACAGAAAATTCCTGCGAATAATCGTAGAGATTTTCTTGGTTGAATTTTAGATTAATCATGCGGTGGTTGCCCAGGTCCTTCTGCATACAATTCAATTGAGAGTGTTAATGATTATTCAACTTTTAGATTGACTTAGATTACCTATTATCAGATGCTAGTGATAGTAACCAAGACCGACGGCTTAGCGTGAAATCCAAAGTCTTGGAGGAAATGTAAAGGTCAAATTCTAACCTCATCTAACCTAGCAACTAGACCAACAAGGTAGTTAAAATTAAGGTAATTATAGTTTCAGTAAGTAAAAATCTATATTTTCCCATTTCTACTCAACAGTGAAAGGGTGTATTGTGTTCGGAGTGGCCGACATAATCGTATATTCCCGGTGTAGTCATGAATCACGGGACTAACGCGATTTATTGCCCCAGATCCACGTGCCCAACTCTTTATTACCTTTGCCACACCGAAAACGATACGTAATAATGAATATTTTGACACTGAAATATTTTTCTTGTGAAGTTTTTCGTTGCTACGTGGAAGTAGGCAGTGCTACGCATGTGCTACGTGAGCAGGCGTGGCCCCACAAATTGCTGTTGCACTAATAAAGATGATAACGTTAAAGTAAATGTATGAAAATAGATTAAATAATCTATTACTTCCACTTGTTATAACAAAAAAATACAATAGAATGCAAAACTAGTTTCCATAATATAGCAAACACGTTGGAAGTTTATTTGATTCAGTATGTTCGCTTTTGATGATTAACCAACATGTTTCTCTTCTGTTCATGAATTCCAACCTGTTTTCTAAATTCCATCGTAAAATTTTGTTTTGATAAAGACAGCGATATTATTGAAGAATATAGAGTAAATGCCTACTACTAGGGGTATGGATTAATATAACTCATCATCATCATCACTACAGCCTATTAACGTCCCACTGCTGGGCACAGGCCTCCACTCTCATAGGAGAGCGGGAATTAGAGCTTAAACCCACCACGCTGCTCCAATGCGGGTTGGCGGGCTTTAACGACCATTATCATGTTAGTGATAATAACCGGGACCGACGGCTTAACGTGCTCTCCGAGGCACGGGGGTGAAACACCGCCAACTTCCAACTCCGGGCTGGCACTGAGAATTTCTTAATTGAAAAACCCAATACCTAACTTTTATGCCCGACCGGGAATCGAACTCAGGACCTCGTGATCCGCAGTCGACTATGCTAACCACTAGGACTAGACCAACGAGGCAGTCAGTAATATAACTACCATACCCTTAATATTTTGATCTGCTGTCCTAGACAGACCCACCAATATCAGGGCTCATATAAGGTGAAGGTACTCTACAGGGTCCAAAGAATCCCCCTTCATATTAATCTTCCGCGCTGGAGTAAATCCAAAAATCCTCTCTTGGGCTCGCTTACATATCCAACAATTTTTTTTAACGGAAGTTAGGTATAAAAACTAAAATCCTGCCAAGTTTCATCGACTGAGGATTTAATGTGGGGGTCTCCATACAACAGACCGCCCCGTTTCCTAGACTACTTATCGTGAGCGGATTCCATCAACTGACTCTTCACTCATATAAAATTTCAAAGGCTCTTTTCCATATGCTACGTGTGTGGGGATGTAGCTCAGTGGTAGAGCATTCGACTGCAGATCGAGAGGTCCCCGGTTCAAACCCGGGTGTCCCCTGTCACCTTTTTTAAAGAGTTTATTTTGAAAAAAAAAACAAAGATTGACATAAAATGAAAGTATTGATTAAAGAACAAATGCAGTGATAGCGTAGCATTAGAAAATGATTTTTATTTGATTATTTGTACTTTGTAATCACGTCTCATTATCACTTTTAAAATAAACGCATTAACCCATCAGGAACCCAAGGAGAGCAACTTTCCAAAATTAACTTCACATCTACTTACGTTGCCGTAAATTAATTACAGCATTGAAATGTAGAGTAGGTACTAAAATTATACATCAATGACTTACAGGCATATTATGTCGTACAAAAAAGACAAATGATAATACGGGTGTCAACCCAGTATTTCGACGTTTGTAGATATGTGTTTTTGTGTTTTCAACACTAACCTACCCGCCCCGGGATCGCATATTGAGCTTATAATATGGTTAAAAATCAAATTTTTAAGCTATTATTCTGATCGCGTTTAGTAACCAGTTGGGGTTCCATCCTCCAGCACTGACCTACTCATCAGATTTCCACACATACATGAAACAAACACACAGTACAATCATTGTAAGAAAAAAGGATTGTCAAAATCCTGTGCGTTTTTGCTTCAGGTTGGATAAACCAGGGTTGTCACTTTCCAAACAGACCCTCGTGAGCTGAGAAATGATAACGTCACAGCGCCTTGTTTCTTTTTGTACCCTCACAAAAACAAACCCCTTTCTAAACTGTTACGTTATCTGTCGGGCGCATGTTTTAACAACATTATCACTTATACTGATACTCTTACAAATCTTTTATCTTCAAAATATATGTCTGATTTAAGAGTTGTAGACATTTCAGAATATTTGTACTATAATTTGTGATTAGTAACTCATGACTTACGAATATGATTATGAAACATATCTTTTGACTGTATAGATTGACTAATAATAAGTATTAGTTAATATTCCGTGGTACAGCTTTCAATTCGTTGATGGAACATAGGAGAAAGAGGTGCAGTAGTTGTATGCAAAGAATCTATATACCTATACTAATATTATAAATGCGAGTTATAAGTTTGGATGGATGTATGGATGTATTGATGTATGGATGTATGGATGTTTGTTACTCAATCACGCCCGAACGGCTGAACGGATCTGGATGTAATTTGGCACAGAGATATATTATAGTCTGGAATAACGCGAAGGCTACTTTTTATCCCGAAAAATTAAGGAGTTCCCGCGGGAACCAAAAAACCTCAATCCACGCGGACCTATAGTCGCGGGCATCAGCTAGTATTAGCTAAATATTTAAAACGATCGAATCACTCATACCTAAACCTTCAAGTATCAGAATTCAAAATTTAAGAAGGTAATCAACGCACAGCTGTTTGAACCGCTTAATCTAAAAACAGAAGTATTTCGGAAATACCATGCAAGCAAATCTGGGGCGAGTCAGCTACTACATCAGAGTTCTTTGTCCGTATTATCATAGGTACCTATATCAGTAACAAAACTGCGACCAAACAAAAGACAATAAAAACTCCCGTTATGAAACAACATTTTTCAACATAAAATGGCTGAGTGGTTTCTGTCGCAATGCTCTTGAGCGCGAATTGAATAAACCACTTCGCTCGGCGTATCGATATCTACTGCGCAAATTCACTAGAAAGGTTTCAGTCCAACTCCTACTCGATTTTAATGAACATTTTGATTGGCATTTTATACCTTTTCTTTTGTGTAGTAGGGGAAAATCCTCATGGACATCCAGTCCGGACCGGATAGTGCCGGACTCCTACCGGCTAAAAACCCCTCCTGTCGCCAAGCAGCAATGTACCTGCCCAAAATTGGCCTACCACTACTGCCGAATGCCTGTCTCATCCACGCCTGTTTCTTTCATCCTTCTCTTTCTTTAACATTATATTTTCTATGTAGTTTTGAATTAATTGCCAGTTATTTTTGGACTCTAGCATTATGTATATGAGGCTCTCCACCCCAATTTCTACTCCCAGTACGACCACGATTTTCCTTCTTTCTTCTTCGAACTGCATTTTATACCTGAATAATAAGACAGTGCTCAGCCTCATGCTCAGTTCATTAAAAGCACACGTTACGGATTTGATCAAGAGTATAATAACAAAGAAAAAGAAAAAGAACAAAAGTAATATTAAAACTTTTCTGAGAAGTGTAAAAGTTGCCGAAACATGACGTACAGTCCGTTAAAGTTATCTGACCCGGTGGCCAAAATTTGTTTTTTTAATGCTTGTTAAATTTTTGTTTTTGTTTTATTTTCAATATATGTATAGTATAAGATTACTTACCTAGATAGAACCTTAGATATAGTCAATTATCTATATTTTGATATATAACTTAAGCGATTAACAGATCCGTGAAGTTACCTATGGACTTTCAAACTTACCATAGTTCTTAGGTAACTTAACGGATCGAAACCGCTTGAGTTATATATCAAAATATAGGTAGTTTTATAACAAACGCGATGGTATAGCATTGGCTACAATAAACATTTCAAAAATAATAATAATTAAAGTTAATTAATTTAAAAATAGTCTGGACCGGATTTTGATAGGCAACCTATTTCAGGCGTATTTATCTAATAGTAAATAAAAATAAAAAGTATAGGTTTCATCCATTAACCAGCTCGGTGAAGGTAGTCGTATATCTTAGGCTAATACCACAGATTTATAAAATTATGTCTGCGGCTAATACTAGCGACTCTGTCACCGGGTTAGATAAGTTTGACGGACTATAAATAGGGAGATATTTCAAACTGACATTCAAACATACTGTACTGTGATGCTGTGTGCTGTGTTGCAGCGTGGAAGTAGGAATGTCTGGCAAAAAATACCTACTATTACTGCTATAATACCACAGTATAAACGTATCTCCGACAAATGGGCTATTACTACCTACTTATTAGGATAAACGAACTCTTTATTATTTCGTGGCATTCAGTAAGACGTATAATTCCAATGTGTTCTTCCCAAAATCCAAATGCATAGACATATGCACTTTAAAGTTTGCGTACCTACTCCACGGCATTCTGATTTTTTCCTTCTAAAAAAATTTCCTTTCAAAGGAGATAACTTTTCCTTTACCGATTACTGAGTGGGAAAATGGCACAATTCCTACCGAAATTGGGAAAGGACAAGGTCTCCATTTTGAAAGGAAACAGTTTTGGTAGGCGGAAATTAGAAAAAAAGTTTTAAGAAGAATAATTATCCAGGACTAGAATAGCGACAATATATTGTCAAAGCATACTTCGTACTCATAGCGGGATAACATGGGGGCCGAGAACAATAATCCGGTATTTTATAAAACAATCTATGCAAATCACGATATAAGCTCTTTATGGGATTACCCAAATAAAATCGCCGGCATCAGAGCGGTTTTGCCGTTTATTTATTAAGCGAAATAAAACCTTTGTGCTGTCCGATGGATTGTTTTATTTTCGTATCGGCATGCGGCTATGAGCTTTTAATTTACGCGAATTCTACATAATTTAAAATGAAACTTTAATATGTGCGCTCATTATGGTTCATTCAGAGATAATAATTCTCATGAATTTTAATAAGCAATCCTTTTTATATTGTATAGGTACTTATTGAGATAATATTCGTGCACATATTGAAATTTTGAAAAACGTATTGCTTTACTTATGTAACAAAGATAAAAACAGAGTATTAATAAGTATTATTACTTATTTTTAATTTATATACTTCTTAACTAAGCAAAACGCGTCAGAAAAATAAATAATTTACTTTAAATTTAAACTTGCCTTAGAATCTCCGAGCATTTACTTATCCAACTAAACCGCAACCATTGATGAAACTTAAAGGTTTCTCGTTAAGAAATTGATTAAAATTAAACCTGACATTTGATTAATTTCCTTTCTTTGCAATTCATAGTTCGCTCTTATCTCATAATATGCTCGTTTCATGGCAGGTTTCTGAATTGAGAATTTCATCTTGAGTCTGTCTCAAAGGCTACTTAAGGACTAATTACGCAATTTTTTTTTCTGAATTGATATTGTGTAAGGTTTGAGAGTTGGAGCTTGCTGTTTTTGCTTGAATGCTTAATTCAGAAACCGGCCCAATATCAATTCAGAAACAAAAATTTGCTTAGTTAGTCTTTAAGTAGTCTTTGAGACAGACTCAACATGAAATTCTCAATTCAGAAACCGTCCGTCAGTCTTCAAACATATTTCTGCGAGAATTTAACTCTTATGAAAATCATTGAGTTTGGCAACATTACCACATAGGTAAATGTTTGTCTAGTTTACCCAGTTTTACTGCGTATAGATAACTAAATACTATTCACACTAGATATCACTTGCTGTGGAAACGTTCAGCGGACTACCTAAAATGTATCTATGTATATCACGTAATCAATACCCGTCCATACATTAGGTATGCATCTACGGCCGAAATTAATATAATCCATCTATCTGCAATCTGTTGATATCTAAAGTTCGCGCGCAAGTTGAATGCAGAGCTTAGGTACGTGTCACCTCAGGCCTCGACTGCATTTAACTCGCGCGCGTAGGTATTATATGTTTATACTTAATAGCAACGTTGTTTGCGTTTGGATACGCAGCACAGTTTAAAAAAAAGTTGTTTAGAGGTATGGATTTAAAATAGCCATAGCACTACCAAGTTAGCCCACTACTATGAGGGCTTATTAATTTTTTATTAGACTGCATCATCATTCATCAGTCCTGATGACTGATGATGCAGACTTACCACCAGGTGAGACCGCAGTCAAGGGGTAATTTGTACTCAAATAAAAAAAAGTTACTTACGGCTGGTTTCTGAATTGAGAATTTCATGTTGAGTCTGTCTCAAAGACTACTTAAGGACTAATTGAGCAAATTTTTGTTTCTGAATTGATATTGGGCCGATTTCTGAATTGAGCATTCAAGCAAAAACAGCAAGTTCCAACTCTCAAACCTTACACAACATCAATTCAGAAACAAAAATTTGATTAATTAGTCCTTAAGTAGTCTTTGAGACAGACTCAACATGAAATTCTCAATTCAGAAACCAGCCGTTAGTCTCATTTTCACGACTCAAATTTTTTACTCTATTAACCAAATGACTACGCAAAAAGATACATTCAAGAAGCTGAAAGATGATAGGAAATTGTTTAGAGAGATATGTATGGTTCATTGTACGAAAACACTTGTCTTTTACGGCTTTAGTAGAGGCGGCAATCACTGTGACACCTGTCGGGAAGAGCTGAGGCCACAAAGTGCCTCTGGAGTGCGGCTTCCCAAGTTCCCATCATTAAAGTGTCTTTCAACTGTCTTCAAAGTAGTAGGGTGACGAGTAGGGTAACCTAAAGCTTTTAAGATTGCTTTGTAAATGTACCTACTTATCTATTTGGAAAGTAGAGATACTAAATTATTTCTTTCTATATATTTATATTAATGAAATAAATGGAATCACTTGTAAATTAAGTATGTTTTATTCTTAACTAGATGATGCCTGCGACTTTTTCCACGTGGATATAAGCTTTTAGAAATCCTGTTGAAGCTATATGATATGATTTCATGGGATAAAAAGCACGATGCGTCCTGAGTCAGCTCAACTTTGTCAAGATCGGATCATGTTGCGCCGTGAAAAGGAACCAGCCAGACGCATGTATTATGAATAGTACCATATACTTGGCATTAATCTTACAGAGACTTGGATAAGATGGGGAGGGGACCGAGAATTTTAAATGGTTAGATTACATTTCCGTTCCGTTTTCGCTACGTTCACGCTCCGGTACCGCTCGCGCTCCGCTTCCGATCCATCATTTAGTGTCATTCCGTTCCGTTTCCAGTTCATTTTAATTTCATTTCCGTTCAGATTCTTCCTTATCCATCCAGGTTCCGGCCGTCCCTATTATATTAGGACGAAATATTCCTTTACAAATGGAACAAACAGTTACCTATAGTACTGCGTATGAGGTTCTAATTTTCTCGTCACGGGCTTGGGACACTGGGCCAATAGTACTGACCTGCCAATAGACCGTGAAGATATGTTTTGACAAATGAACCGGCAAACGATAGCTTACGTAAATCGTGATTGGAACTGATTACTTGGGCGTTATGAGCATGCCCAGCAGCAGCGTACCGACAGCTAAGCTACGCTACCACGACCTCCTAAAAGTTGGTAGGGACTAGGAATTGACTAGAAATTATCAAAATTAATGTTTAAATCAATTATTGATAATAATATTTCAACATATCTTTATTACTTCATCGGAAAGTAATAGTTTATGCTACTAGTGCAGTATGATGGACATTTTAAGCGCAACTTTAATACCGGAGCCGCGGGCGAATTCAATTTTCACTGTGATACAAAGTTTTTCAAAATATTTGTGATAAAAATGAAAAATGGCCTTTTCACAATAAAAAATCATCAGATAACAAAAGTGCGTGAGATTCTATTTTTGGAAATGAGGCAACGAAACTTGTTTTTATTTTTAACCGACTTCCAAAAGAGGTAGGAGGTTCTCAATTCGGGGCGTTTTTAGGGTTCCGTACCAAAATGGTAAAATGGAACCCTTATGGTGCGACTTTCTCCGTCTGTCTGTCCGTCTGTCCGTCTGTCCGTCCGTCACACTCGATTATTTCAGTAACTACCGAAGCTATCGACATGAAATTTGGAATAGTTGTGTATATTAGTGGCCCAAAGACACTGGAATTAAAAAAAATTGCAAATTATTTTTGTTCTTATTTAAAAAGGGGGGAAAATCTGAGGGTTGAAATTTAAAAGTGAGATAACTGTACTGTGTGGGGTATCATATGAAAGGGTTTACTTTGTACATTCTAAAACAGATTTTTAATTATTTTTAGTTATGATAGTTTTTGATTTATCGGGGAAAATGTTTAAAAAAATACCGTTCCCCCCCCTTATCTCCGGAGTTTACCAATCGAAAAATTTGAAATAATTATGGTCAATAGGAATTTACGTATATTTTACAGGAAAACTATAGTCAATGCTCTAACTAGCATAGTTTTTTTGATATTAACAATAAACCTCTACAAACAAAGTTAGTCTTGCGGTTCATCAACAAAGGTAATTATTTATTAATAATGGTACGGAACCCTTCGTGCGCGAGTCCGACTCACACTTGCCCGGTTTTTTTTTTAAATGTATGAATATCAATATCATACCGCTGATGATCGGGTACCTTTGGGTGCCATTGAACTTCACCATCTTGGCTTTCCTAACGGCAAACCGACAATTCTTCCTTAGAGAACAAATCTTGTACAAAATCCATATCAAAGTCATGCATATTTCTTACTTCTACTCTTCCATCTAGTATACTTTCTGAAATAGACACCTATGAAATGTTGGCCGTGCTCCTCACACATCTTTCAAACCCTCGATCATCATCACTCTCCATAAGTTTATTTTTTTCTCCAAAAAATTATGAAAAGGAACCGCATCAAAGTCTTGCATAGTTCTACACTAAATTGTAGCCTCTTCAATATTCGCCATACATTTTCTATGGAAAAATAAATTCCGCCATCTTGAATTTTTTTCCTGTTCATCAAGTAGACCTTCATGTCCTGATCATCTTTTGCTAAGAAACCACTCTTCCATCTTTTATACTCTCCGAGATAGACACCGACGAATTTTGTATGGCGGCCATCTTAAATCCGCCATTTGAAATTTTTTTCAGCTCACTGTCAATTGGATGAAGTTTCGAATGACATTTGTTCGAGCACCCCCATCTTTCTTCAATGCCCTGGCTGTGCTGTTCACCCGTCTTCGAAATCCTCAATCATCAGCTCTGTCCGTATTTTTCCTCTTCATGAATTTTTCCCCTCTATAAGAAATGGTCAGTGAAAAAAATTTTTTTCATACAAAATTGTTCAGGAGAGGTGATCAATCAATGAATCAGCACGAGCAGCTATATATATATTATAATTATAAATGCGAAAGTATGTCTGTCTGTCTGCTACGCTTTCACGGCCCATCTATTCAACCGATTTTGATGAAATTTGATAAAGGTATAGGTTGTATCCTAGGGTATCTTTTTATTCCAGAAAATTCAAGAGTTCCCGCGGGAATCAAAAACCCTTAATCAACGAGGACGAAGTCGCGGGCATCTAGTTAATAATATTGAACAAGGTCGATATAGTTAGGTTAAATTAGCGTACTACACCACAGATATATCAGGATGAACTTGATCAAAATAGAGAAGATAGACATTGATGCTAAAATGTAACTAAGTAGTTATTATAATACTGATAGAAGACGGTCTAAGATAATAAAATATCTTGGAACAGTTGCTCGTTACTTAGATACATAAAAGCGAAATGGTGAGATAACAAATGAATTGCGAACATCTTTCCTCAGACGACGAAGTACGACGACAAATGATTTGAATAATGGGTACTTACTCGCTTTTTACGTTTGATTAATTTCCTCGCACTTACGTAATATATAATATAATATTTGGATGTTGGTAATTAGAGTATCTTAATACTAACATTAAAATTACTTAGGTAGCTAATAAAACGAACGCTATGTGCGTTTAAAAAAAATTACTGACTTGAACGGTGAAAGAAAACATCGTGAGGAAGTTCTTAATAATGTTCTCAAAGATGTGTGAAGTCTGCCAAAGAGCACTTAGCCAGCATGGTGGAATTTGGTCACAAGTCAGTAATGAGCCGACAATAGGATGAATTGATGATGATGATCTGATACTTATTCTGGGATAGGATAGGTGGTGGATCACAAGGTGTAGTGAAATTGACACACAAATACAAGGCTTTGGTGTTGTTTAGTATTATATCACAGAATAAGTATCACAGAGTAAGTACCTATGCAGTTATAATTGTATCCCATTTCAAATGATTTCGAAAGATAAATCGGAAGCCTGTCTTGGCGAGGGCACTGCCGTGCCCCCTGATCTGACGTCTAAGTACTATACTCTATTCACGGAGTGAACGCGCGCAAAGCGCTTTCTCTGTCCCACATTTGCATACAAATTGATAAAGATAGAAAACTGTCTAGCTCCGCCCAGGAGCGCTTGCGACCCTTTTGAAATCATAGGGCGCGTTCATATTGTTAATGCTTTAGTAAGGAATTTTTATACTTACCTATTATTGATAAGTAATTTGAAACAGTATTTTTTTATAAATGAAATTAGATCTTTTAAGCCAGTGGACAAGCCTTTTATAAAAGCATCATGTGCGCTGGTGACGGTTGTATCCACCCAAGTTTTTGAAGTTGTATGACCTTCGTTGAGCCAGGTTTCGTCTAAATAATATATTTTTTTACCAGCTTCTCGAGCATTTTTAATTGCACGTAAGTAATTTTTTCTCCAAAAGAATATGTCATCTCTATCGCTCAATAAACTACTTCTGCCCCTTTTATTGAATTTGAAGCCAATTTTCTTTAATATCTTATGCAAAAACGTTCTTTTAAAAGTACCCAATGTGCCGTTTTCTTCAATTTTTTTCATCACTTTATCAAGGGTGGGAATTTCATTATTGAGAAAAAAGTTGTGTACAATAATTCGAATAGCACATTTTGTGAAATCGTCCATTTTATCACATATTGTGAGGCGTGCTTTCGTTCTGATCGGGGACTTCAAACGTGCATTGGCTTGTTGTTCCTTCACCGCTTTATAAACTGAACACCAGTTTACACCTCATGATGATGCAACTGTTTTACAAATCTCGTTGTGGGAAGCAGTAGGTGTACCTAGCAATTTTAAAGGTGTTAAACATGTTATACATCATAACCTTTTCAGTTGAAGAAAAGGCCCGTTTAAGCCTTTTTTGCACTCTTCCTTCCGCCATATTCACAATAACCAATAAACTCGCCAAGTCGTTGGGTAAGCAATCAAACGGAATCCACTTGGCTTGGAACTGTAGACAAGCCAAGTTCACACAATGAGCACAAAACAACAGTCCGAAAAACAAGCCAGGTCAAAGATAAATAGATATGATCGCAATTCGCAACGAAGCAGGTACGCGGGAGACGTCTGAACGGTACGGAGTGTAACGACAGACTAATTATAACTTGCATTGTGATCACGGCCTAAGCGTCCCTATCTGCCAACTAACCAACCAATCACGTGGAAGTCCAAATTCTCAGTGCTTGGTTCATACGGCGAATAGAGGTACTTACCAACTTACTACCCCGTGAGCGCATTGACTTTCTTGCCAGGGTTTAGATTTTCTTCTCTTAGGGCTAAGACTGTGGGAAAAAATCAAAAATTCTTCCTTGATCTGGCTAGTTACTAGCTTCCCAGCAATTGTTAGGAACGTACTGCCAATTGATTAATTTAATTATTAAAGGTTCTAATCTTCTACTTTCAGGGTTAGGTTGATTGATAATTAATCCTATCTGACTGTAAAGGTAATATATAATTTAATATAAAAAAATCTTTTTAAACAACCGACTTCAAACTCCCGCGCCAACTTTACAACTACAAGCACACGCTATACAAAGTACTTATTTTATTGTTGATATTTTAAAAACCGCTCGACCGATTTCGATAAAATTTATATGGGACCACATGGGAAGTATGCCCTTTCAAATAAAAAAAGAATCATCCAAATCGGTCCACCCAGTCAAAAGTTCTGAGGTAACAAACATAAAAAAAAAACCAAAAAAGAAATACAGTCGAATTGAGAACCTCCTCCTTCTTTTGAAGTCGGTTGAAAATGTGGTTAGTTCGTCAAGTAAACGTGAGATAGCAGGTATGATGTATGGCAACCTATACTTAATAATATATGGATGATTGTTACTCAATCACGCCAGAACGGCTGAACGGATCTAGTTGAATTTGGGCACACAGATAGATTATAAGTCTAGGCTTTTACAAAGATACAAACGAAAAATTAAAAAATTCCCGCGGGTACCAAAAAAACCACGCAGACGAAGTCGCGGGCATCAGCTAGTATTAAATATTTAAATTCATGCAACCTGAATTGAATTCACTTTTCGTGGTTTTTTTCTTTTCACTCGCCGTATACTAACTCACTGGGTCAGTCTATTTTAAATTACAGTTTTATGTGCACATTGAAACGGCACTAATGATCCCGCATACTTCCCGCGCCTCATTACGCTTAAGTTCATTTACTTCCCAGTATGGAAAAAGCCTGGAGACTGTGAAATAATGGTGTGACTTGGTTCAGATCTCATTCTCTTCTCCCTCTACGTAGTTTTTTTTCTTTGAGGATCCAAATCTAAAGTCAAAGCCAAAAGAATTTTATTCAATTTAACTTATAAAAGTGCTTTCAAATCACTCAATTCAAGGTTCAGAATCATGGATCTTGAAACCTTGCTTTTTAGGCCCAGTTGCACAAGGCCATAAAATACATATAAATGCATATTTTGCCAAAAAGGCACAGCATTACGAAATTTAACTAAATCAGTTTAAACGTAGGTATTATGCAAGCGGTCCTTAATATTTACTACTATAAATGCGTTTAAGTTAAATTTTTATGCCTGTCGTTTTCATGTCAAACTTGAAATAAACATGTCAAAAAGTGACAGCATCACAAAATTTTACGTCAGTTTATGCAGTGTTGTGCAAGTCGGCCTCAGATTAACAAGCAGCGATCCTGCAAAAAAAACCGGAATAGGTAGATATAGGCAGGTAATACGAATGATAGGTTGAAAAATACCATTGCGTATTTCCCGAAGTAGGTCAGCTTTTGAAAATTCGTCTTTTGTGAACTCCGACGCGCCACTAACGATCCCTAATTCATCACACGGCTCATTATCCTTGCGTTTTAAGATAAACATTATTTACAGTACATTTCCTTTAAAGTGGCAAAATGTGAAAGTTTGGATGTTTGTATAGTGAATTTGGATGTTTGTTACTCCTTCACTTAATCCCGGAAAATTAAATAATTCCCGCGGGATTCAAAACCCTCAATTCACGCGTACTGAGTCGCGGGCATCATTTAGTTAAAACTATAAAAAGACTTTTACCACCTTTGGGCGATAATAATATTACCGCGTACAAAGCCGTACAGTAATAGTTAATTTCGCTGTAAAGTGATAACAATGTCCACCATTCAAAACAGCTGTTTCGATGTAGCCATCTTTAATGAGATATTTTATAGAAAGTACCCACCAAGATATTACGTAAAATGAAGAATTCTGTTTCTTACATGTACCTACTACATGACATACTATAAAAATTCTTTCCAAGAATCCAAATCCAAATTTTTTACTTTACAGTGGCTTTGGAAGGCGGTTTTTTGGAAAGAATTTTTATTTTTAACTTTTTAGTGACAGGGTTGAAGATTTGGAGTCAGATTTTTTTATGGGACCACCTCGAGAGCTTCCTCTAACAACTGATAGAAATAAAATTCAAATAAGGTTTCTTTGTGTTTTACTTCAACAGTCTCTTACACTGTATGATGCATGACAGGATTTTTTTTCAATTTAAAGGCCCTTTTAGATTCTTAGGGGGTCTCTGTTTTATGTTTTCTTATGAGATATTTTTTACGTCGGACGCTTGGCACGCTGGCGCTTCCACTGTGCTCGCTAGCATAGCAGTGTGTTGTTTACTTCAGAATACGTAGGCAGTAAACACTAGGATAGAAGGAGAGCAAGTAGACAGTGGGCCGAGCGGTCTACTACGCGGTCCGCTTTAGCGGGCCGCGCACCCACGCGCCCTACTAGTATTAAATATAGATGTTAATATTTTCAGCCCCTTTCATTTTGGAACGAAATATGCTTGGTGGTCTCATGACGTGATCCAATGTAGTTAATGCCTGAGTTACGGACATGATAGCTTTACGAGTCCCAAGCTCTGCTCATTTGCAATATAAAATGTAATGTTTCCTTAGATTTTGGTTTCGTGATTCCGCACCGGAAAACGCATTGTGGGTAGATCACGGAGTAGATCAAAAGAACGTGCTGGACACAAGCGACACAAGAACGTGGAGTGTTAAACTTCACAGTCCAGCTGTGGACGTTAATCGTTAACATTTTGAAAACTACAGGCTCCACTATCAGGTTCAGGTTTACAATCAGGTAGGTAAATATTATAGGAACTGTTGAAGCTACAGAGACTTTGTTGTCACAGAAAATTGGCAAAGTTTCCAAAACAAGCATGTGGACACTCGTTTGTTTTTGCGAGGGGACAGTTTAAATTGCACTTTACTGCTTCGAGTTTTTCCAGTGTTAAACGACTTAATATACAAATTGCGCTACAGCTATTCCACTAACTATTTTGCGCGATTTATACACCGTTTAAAGCTGTATATAAGGGGACAAGGCAAAATAGACTATACAGTTGCTATCAAAGTGCTACTAAATTCTTATTATTATAGCAACAAGTTTAGAATATCCATACCACCTTAGACTGCATCGTCACTTACTATCAGGTGAGATCGCAGTCAAGTCAGCTAACTTGTACTGGAATTTAAAAAAAAACTAATTTTATTTCAACTCTACGAGGACTTTAAGGTCTTGAGCGTGTGGGATATTTTATCACAATCGGTTCCATATATAATAAACTTTATGTTACATTCGAAAATATAATTTATTTAATTAATGCATTACTTTATTTATCGTTCAGGTTGAATAAAATTCAGGCGAGTACTATAATCTGCTTTGATTGTCATGTAAGGAATTTAATATAACGCGAATACTGTAATAAATTCGTGTCAAAAATGTAACGGGGGAAATAATTTTAAACGAGACGAGGGATAAGTACCTAGGTCTCGTCTAGGTTTGTAAAAATTTGTACTTTTATTTTTCCTTAAAATTAAAAAAAAAATCTTTACGTTAACGTAACTTTTGAAAGCAATTTATCAAGATTGTATTCACAGAAATGGGAATGTCCTGTGACCTATTTCAATTCCGTCTGTATCAATTTTGACAAAATCGGTTACGAAGAGGGAGAAATTTTCGCGTATAATGTTAGTGCAAAAATTATGAAAAAAAATTATTTTTTTGTAAGTAGGTACCTAGATCGACTTCATATCAACTTAGTGACTGTGACGTATCTGTCACCGTAAGATTGTAAAAACCGTTACATTATAATCTGACTCGCGAAATTGTAAACTGTCGAAAGATTACAATATAACGCATTATTTTTCGGTAGATTGTAATCTGTTAGGTATATTAACGCGATAAAACCTAAGTGCCCGGCCGCAATTTATGTCGAACTCTAACCTAAGTCCTAACCTACAGGAACGAGACAAGAAAACGTAAATACAATGAATATTTCAAAAATTGACACTCAGAACATTGAACGGTTCACAATCTTTCGACAGTTTACAATCTAACGAAATAAAAAGCGTTAGATTACAATCTAACGGTTTTTGCAATCTTACGGTGACATATCCACCACTGGCTGTATGACTGATGAGTTATATTTTATTATATGAATGTGCGTTATACATTTTGTGTAGTGTGAAATAAAATTACGATCTTTATGTCCCTAGCTACTACCTGCAAACCCTCATAACTATAACTTTTAAACCCTTCGCTAGGAGCAAAACTGATTGCAATGATTACTTATGTAACAAATTATGATGAGAACAAACCCGTATGAATTATCAATTTCATTCGCAACGTTACGTATCTCCTGTTCTAGAAGCCTCCTTTGAGGAGTTTACACTGAAGTTTATTATGTTAAGTGCTCGTAATAACGTCCCTCAGGAGCTTTCAGCTAGTAACATCTATATAAGTAACTAACGCGGTCATATTTATTAGTTAGAGCCGCGGATGGAACATCTATTAGGAGTGGTTTCAACACGGTAAGCATACCTAGTTATAAGTTTACTAGCCATAGAGCACGTAGACGTGGAATTTATTGGAAGGTTTTTGAAGTGAAAACTTCTTTAAGCGCGTTGAACACTTTTTGGTAGGGGGCGAATATGTAGATTCGCGTGACCGTGACCGACATGCTCGCTTGACCGAAATGCTCGCGAACAGCGACATGCTCGCGAACATATAAATATACTCCATTCGAAATTAAACTTTAATTCCTTAGTGTTAAGGTTTATATTTTAATACTTTTAATTTAAAAGTTTTCACTTCTTTCGCCAATTTTTTTTATCCACTACAAGTAAGCCCTTGACTGCGATCTCACCTGATGGTAAGTGATGATGCAGTCTAAGGTGGTAGCAGGCTAACCTATTAGGGGCATGGCAGTTAAGTATAATTAACCTATACCCCTATTCGGTTTCTACACGGCATCGTACCGGAACGCTTAATCGCTTGGCGGCACGTCTTTGCCGGTAGGGTGGTAACTAGCCAAGGCCGAAGCCTCCCACCAGGCCAGACCAGGGAAAATTCAAATATTATAAATTCCCAAATTAACCCAGCCGGGGATCGAACCCGGGTCCTCCGCACGTTAAGACAACAGCGCTCAACACTGCACCACGGAGGTCGTCATTATATGTAGTGAGGGTAAGTTTATCTAACTTTATACCTACTATGCAGTGTCAGTGAAAGTGATAATAATATGGAATTATGCAGCACCACACTTACCATGCCTCCGAGCGTATAACAGCCTAATTTCCAAAGATGTTATCTTGAGTCCCGCAGGCGGTTCGGGAAATTTGTTAGGATGCCGACGACGGAGCCGCATACTGATTAGGGTAGACTGCAGGCCCTCATTGGTCCGGTGGTTAGCATGTTCGACTGCGGATGTTAAGTTGCTGGGTTCGATTCCAGGGTCGTGCCATAACTATTATGAATATTTTGGGTGTTTTTTGACAAGAAACACCCCGTCATAACCCAGTACTAGCCCGGAGCTAGGGACGACGTTTCATTCCCGTGCCTCGCGAAACCGTCGGTCCTGCGTCAGATTCTTTCCGATCGTGTTGGATTTTCCATCACATCGGGCTATGAGAGTAAGGGAATACAAATCTTCCACGCAGATCGCTGATTTCTGTAAAGATAAGTCGCCGTGGCTGAGTCTTGGTTGACTAGGAATAAAGTTAAAACTATGTATTTTGCTTTGGTAGACGATGGTTCTGCTTAGAGCCTGGTTTATTGAAACACAACAAAAATAAGGTAGTTCTAACCACATATTGTCGAAATTGAACATGCTATACGTAAATCATATAGATAATTAGAGTAATTGAAAATCTCTTGTAAGTCTACAGCTGTTACAAATACTAGGATATTACAATACTATTTGTAGTGGATGACTGTAGTGTTTACAGTGTAGAAATAATGCTTTGAAATACCTGAACAAGTTTCTACATAATATGATATTTATGAAAGTGCGGTTGGTCGAACTCGAAACTTTTAGCTTAGGTATCCCAAGGCTCATGATGGTAATTATTTTATTAAATGCAAACTATATTATTCCCAAAGCAGCAATGGGTCTTTTAAATAATATGTAGTTGAACAAGATTACCTTGATAGCGATATCGATAGTAAATGTAGGTCTATTTTAGGCAGAGAAAAGTGTCAAAATTAACGAATAGGTATAATTTACCTACTTACTGTAAAGAAAGAACTGAGTTTTCAACCGACTTCAAAAAAGGAGGAGGTTCTCAATTCGACTGTATATTTTTTTTTTTTATGTTTGTTACCTCAGAACTTTTGACTGGGTGGACCGATTTGGATGATTCTTTTTTTA
This sequence comes from Erebia epiphron, assembly GCA_963932025.1. Lineage (NCBI taxonomy): Eukaryota > Metazoa > Arthropoda > Insecta > Lepidoptera > Nymphalidae > Erebia > Erebia epiphron. Next base: position 16,564,564 of record OZ009955.1, read on the forward strand.
TTTGAAAGAGCATACTTCCCATGTGGTCCCATATAATTTTATCGAAATCGGTCGAGCGGTTTTTAAAATATCAACAATAAGTACTTTGTAAAGCGTGTGCTTGTTGTTGTAAAGTTGGCGCGGGAGTTTGAAGTCGGTTGTTTAAAAAGAATTTTTTATATTAAATTATTATACTTCCAACTACTGAGGCGCTCCGAGGCGCAAAATGGCGTGTGGAAGTCCTTGCAACAGACCTAGACGTGTAACAGTGGACGTCTATCGGTTGACGATGATGACAAGATAATGAATGAAGATCAACTGCACGAAGATTTGTCAAAAATGAACACAGGTTATGATGTCACACGACCGAGTAGCATCGTATTTCTTGCTATTCTTTATGCGAATACTGAGATGTAATCTGTGTGTTTGAACACACAGATGTTACCCATTGTAGGTAGATTTAATAGAACAGAAAATTTGGGAGCAATGCTGAGCTGGAACTATATAAATATGAAGTCCAAAAATAACCCTTAAAAACTTACCAAGTATGATGCCCCCTAGTAACATGTAGGTAAAATGTATGAGAATAATATTTTATCCAGTCGCTGTCCTATTTTTAGTGAACCAATTACTGTAATGGGGCCATTTTTAGACGAAAACAAGTTTACTTTGTATCATATTTTCTTTCCTGAGTCTACTGATGGATACGAAATACTACAGGATCAATGAGCGAAAACACTATGCACAAAAAGTCATGCACTTTTATAAGGAGCATGCACACTAGTGCGTCCGGATAAAACGTCCGGATGTTACACAGTGCTAAATGGCTTAAGTTTTGCTGGAATTTCTTTTTATGTAGGTACGAGGTGCTCACGTAAAGTATCATGCCCAATGCGAGATATGTCTGTTATTATTTTGTCTTTGTATAAAAAACAAAAGGTATTAAACTTAAATAGCTTGATAATAATAAATTACAAGCTAAGCTGCAGGTAGGTACATAAGCAGTTGTTTGTATAAGCATGTTTGTCACGGAGACTTCGTTAAGAAGTTGATTGCGGGGCATAAGTCGTTGCTTGAGTCAATATTTGTGAGGGGGACAAACAAGGGGAAGGCCACAAAAGTACGAACATCTGACGGCTTTCCGGAGGCGATTTACGGGGAAAATAGATTAATATTTCATGTTAAATGTACCTATTAGAAATATTGTTTTATAAGTTGGTTTCTTGATTTTATTATTAAAGGACTGAATTAATTCTGCCTTGGCTTTATATTTAATTCGTATTCGAAAAGTATACCGGATAAAATCTTTGTTGAAAGTTGGAATTTAACAGAGACCATCGCGATAGACTCAGAAACTGCTTTATATTTCAGAACAAGAAGATTGTAGAAAAGAGATATTATTATTACTTACACTCCGGCAGGGTAATCTGTGCGTGTGGTGAAATTCGGAACTAACTGAATCAACTCCGCGTTTGTCTTAAAATGTTTGTTGTTCAATTAACAGTGGTGCTTTCACCAGTTTCTATAAGTGTGTCAGAAATTGACATAAGTATTATTACTTAATTGGCAGGTAAGTAAATACGAAGTACATAGGTACTAAATTGCTTAGGATCAAGAACATCTTTAACGACGTAAAACATCCATCTTATTACAAGTAAGCACGTATCTACGCCTCCGTTTTAACGAAGGTTTTATGGTGTTTGCGTGTTATACTTATTGATTAGGTATAAAATTGAGTGGATCCTCACTCGAACAGAGAAGCAGAAATTATAATGAAAATAACGCTTGATCTTGGGTTAAGAAACTGGAGGTCAAGTATCTACTTAAAACCTCATCCTTACATAGAGCACATAATAATGATTAGGAACTTTGATTAGTTAGTGGTTAGAAATATTAGATATGTAATTTTTACCTTAAAAGTACAATTTTAGAATTGCAAAAAAATTTAGTTCATTATTTTTTAAACACCTTCGAATCATGAATTGTTTTCTTAGTTAATTTAATTTTTTAATCACTTATTTCATAAAAAGTCTTTCCATAAAACCGACTTCCAACGCCACTGTAAAGTACAAAATAATTTTGATTATGTTGAAGTCGTGAAGTTCTATGTTATGGTGAAATCGGGCGGGATTACAGTGGCGTTGGAAGTCGGTTTTTTGGAAAGAATTTTTATTTTTAACTTTTTAGTGTCAGGGTTGAGGATTTGGAGTCAGATTTTTTTATGGGACCACATCAAGAGCTTCCTCTAACGACTGATAGAAAAAAAATCAAATCGGTTCAGAAACCACGGAGATATGCACCGTCATACATTAAAAAAAAATACGCGCCGAATTGAGAACCTCCTCCTTTTTTTTAAGTCTGTTAAAATCTTAATACCAATATTAACATTCGTAATCATCGATATATATGTAAGTACTAGATGGGCCCTTTCATAGAAAAATGGCGGGCGAACAACTATGAGAGCGCGCTCCTATAACCCGTCATAAGCCTGTCTTTGTCCCCGTCGTAGCGCGATCACGGTCGCTCATCGTGTAGATAATTTGTTATTAAGTTAACATCTAAAGTCTTATTAGTTTGGCACTGTATTATTTTTATTTCAAGGTAAGTGTTTCAATTCACAATTATACATTTCCAAGAAAACGTTATTTAATCTTCCTATTTAATATTTTTATCCATTTCGCAATCATTTAATTTCCGCGGCAAACTGTATGAATTTTTTTTTTTACTAACTGGCCTTACGGCTTTGGGTTCCAGCCCTAGAATAGTCCAGTCCAGTACGATAAAAAAATGCAACCAAGATTAGTTAATGCATAGATGGGCAGAACGGACAGTAGGCATTAATACCTTCCGAGACGCAATATTATGCTATTGTAATAATATGATAAAATTAGTTATTGACGTGAGTTTAATGTTTAACCAACTTCAATAAATAAAGGGTTTTTATTTATTAAAGTTAATAATTTTTATTTTGTACTAGCGAATGCCGCGTGTTTGAGGATTTTTGATTCCCGCGGGAACTCCTTAATTTTCCGGGATAAAAAGTAGCCTATGTGCTATTCCAGACTATAATCTATCCCTGTGCCAAATTTCAGCCAAATCCGTTCAGCCGTTGGCGCGTGATTGAGTAACAAACATCCATACATCCATCCAGACATCCATCCAAACTTTCGCATTTATAATATTTATTTGATTATTTGATATTATATATTATATATTATTATTTTTGATTTGATTGATTGATATTTGATGAAAAATAAATAGTTAATTCAAAATTCAGAATTTTATTATTTCGTTGAACAAAAGTTGTTCAGTACCTATTATGTACAGCTACCTACTTACAAGTGTTTATTACTTAATCGTATTTTTAAATGCACACTGTGTAAGTGATTTATCTCAAAATAACTTTTAATATTTCTTTTGATGGCAAGTAGCATACGTCTTAGAATTATGTATAAAATAAAATAATTTCAAATGAAGTATTTTTCTGTGACTCGATCCATTAGTACTCTTTCACTTCTCCCATTCCAACCCCTTTTTATTATAATAGTACTAATAATTATTTTTGAATTCTTTCATTTGCAATAAGGTTTGGCGAGGATTATTTTAAACTGTTTTAGCTGTTATTATTTTAAATTTCAAGTTTTTTGCATTAGTAGTTACCGAATTATGCTAAGTGTGACGGACAGTCATGTCGCACCACAAGGGTTGTTTTCTTATCATTTTGGTACGCAACCCTAAAAATGACTTTATTTCTGTCAATTTTTCGACAAAACTTCAGTATCAACAATTAAGAAATAATTAAATTAAATTAAAAAAACCCACGACGAACTGCAGCGCCCCATTGTGTGGACTTTGACCTTTAAATATATCTAAGAACCTTCTCACAAGCTATATATATCTAATGCAAAAAACCGCATAATAATCGGTTCAATGGTTTTCCAGGAAACTGGTAAAAATAACAACGTCATACTAACATTTATCGTTTATGAGTACTCTCATGTAGGTATTATTTTCGACAAGCGCATCTGTACTAATCTATGACCGAGTCATACGTTTTCAAGATGGCGCATATGTTGCAAGCAAGTTCCCGCTTTTCAGACTAGATGGCGTTGTTAAACATAAGTCCACATTATTTGTTCGACAGGGCCCGTCTATGTAAATTGAGGTCGTTGTTCGTAATATTGTAAGATTTGTAAGGCATTGCTTCGTTCAGTCTTGTATTGCTAGAAGAATTTCATAATTCTATCAATAATATACCCTAATGTTTCTTTGATAAAAGTATGAATTTCTAAGATCTCGTTGATTAATTATTCTGCCCCGTTTAATATCATTAACGTTGCCCAAATTCATGAGATTTACCCGAAGCTTGAAATTATGCTAATTAGCAGGATAGACTTACACCTATCTACCGTAGGTATAGCTATCCGTTTTCAGGGGATGAAAAAGCCTTACCAAGCAAAACAAAATAAAAAAGTGGGCCAATGCGAATCGTACTTGCTCACCGAGGGTTCCGTATACGTGTTGTAAATACAATTACGTTTTTCATTATTAGTCATAAACGAAAGGGAAAAATTTAAAGTCGATTTAAGAATGTGCAAATGAAGCCCTTTCTCATGGTAGCTAAGTACCTACCTACTTCATCTTTGCAAAAAGATCTGAATTGAGATCTGCTTTGTATTTTATATGATTTTAACATATACCTACTAGGTACTTTTGGACTAATTCAATGCTGCCTCCGAAATAATACTATTCATGAATGGACTTCAATATTATTATATTTAAAAGCTACCTATACCTATTTCAGGTTGTTGTGATTTATTGATTAAGGATTGTATTATTGTTACATTGTTTGGCGTACTCTGTGGCGATTCATGCAGGAGACCTTCGTCCAGCAGTGGACGTCTATAGGTTAAGACGACGACGATTATATTGTTTTAATTACCTACTTCTTAAATTTGGACGTACGCAATGACGTTACATGTTTGTTCTCAGCGAACGAAAAAAATATTATAAGTTTGTCATCTTAAATGTATAAGGTTCCTTGCAAATAAACGATTGATTGATTGATTGACGACGTCGCGCATGTTATTCGGTTAATTTTTACAATTTTGGTACGGAACTCTATCTTCCAGAACATGAAAAAATTTCAGGCTAATAAAACTAAAACTAAAACTTCGAGGCTTGTACAAAAATTTGTACAAGCCTCGAAGTTGTTTTGAAAAGTTTTCCATTTGGTCGGATCATTCACAAAAAATACATTTGAAAACTCCAAGTTTCATCAATCTTTAAACTTGTAACTGCTCCGTCTCCGTGGATTTCGGGAACATTGAAGTATTGATTTATTCTGTAGTGCAGAACCGTGAATCTGCTTAGCTGCGGCAAATTCTGGGTGATTTGTCACACTACGGACAGGACAGGACAAAACGACGCGCAGGTCCATATTTAAAAAGTCTGCGCACTCACTTTTTATCAGCCAGCCAGTCATTTTTTTTTGTCAGTAGCGTGTTTACGCTCATTAGCTTGTATCGGAAATAGATACGTCCAGTGATGCACTTTCCAGCACTGTGCTACAGAGAATGCGGAAAGGTACAGAGGTACTCGTGACTATAAAGAAAAGGAAGCTGGAATATTTTGGACACGTGATGTGGAACACCAGGAAATATGAACTCCGTCAATTGATTATGCAAGGAAAAGTGGCTGGCAGGAGGAGACCTGGCCGCAGGATATCGTGGCTCAAAAACTTGCGCCAGTGGTTCGGGAAGAGCACAAAGTCATTGTCTAGAGCAGCGGTCTCAAAAGTTGAAATCGCCCTAATGATTGTCAACATTCGTAAGGAGACGGCACTGTAAGAAGAAGAGTGATGATACGTCTGGCTGATGTGATGATACGTCTATTTCCATCCTAACCAATAATATAATTAACAATTTTAAAAAGTAATGTGTTACAGCATTTTATGATATTTGTCTAATAGAGTAGTATTCGATATACATACTTACCGGCAAATGGCGGTATGTCTATCGATTTTATCCTAGGTGATTCTTGTTAAAGCTATAAACTTACGAAATTCCCTAAACGCTCTTGGTTACTTTTTGTAAACCATTCCAGACGGCAATTATTAGTTTAGCAAACGCGATCAGACTAACTTACTCTTGGATTTTTTAAGTAAGTACGTAGTTAGGTAGTAGGTATATAATAAATAATATAATAATATCTCAGAAATTCAATCATAAATGTTTGGATTGGTAAATAAAAACAGAATTTTCAAACAATAAACAGTCCATCAACTTTAATTCAATAAACTTTCAGTGGGCGCTCTTAAAATCTTTTATTCTTGCATTAATTCGTGCCGACCACTCTGTGTTTCCTTAAACCACTCAATAAAAAAAAACAAAGCTAAAAAGAACACCCTGGTAAATTTTATTTTCACGTAAAACAGGAAACTCTTATAGGTTTATTTAATAACTACAAAAGTAACTTTATTAGTGGAATACGCTCACTGCTATTTTTGGCAAGAATCCATACTATACATACTTACTAATATTATTAATGCGAAAATGTGTCTGTCTTTCTGCTACGTTTTAACGGTTCATCTGTTCAACAATTTCCACGGATTTTGGAGGTATAGAGATAGGTTGCATCCCGGGAAAGGAAATAGAGCCTTCTATAAGATTTTGAAAAACCTAAATCCAAGCGGACCATGTCGCGGGCATCATGTAGTAATGCGGGTAGGTAAGTTATTCTATAGTCATAGATACCTATCGGTACATAAAATATCTTGTAGGTAAAAAGGTAAAAGTACAGTTTAGAACTTGCGAAGGCTTTAATATAATTCATCTATGAAAACTAGCCAAGTCAAACCTTAGTCTTTAACATATTATCCTAAGTTATAAGAAGAAATGATATTTTAAGTGGTTATAATAAAATATTTTATGTTGTTATAAATAAATTGCAGGATTGACCATTGAACTTGGCACCCATTTAGATCTCACTTCTTTTGTCGCTGAAGTCAACAACCAAGGCATATATATGTCACCGTAAGATTGTAAAAACCGTTAGATTATAATCTTACTCGCGAAATTGTAAACTGTCGAATGATTACAATATAACGGATTACTTTTCGGTAGATTGTAATCTGTTAGGTTTATTAACCCGATAGAACCTATAATTATTTATGTCGAACCCTAACCTAACCTACAAGAAAGAGACAAGAAAACGTAAATACAATGCATATTTCAAAAATTGACACTTAAAGCATTGAACGGTTCACAATCTTTCGACTGTTTACAATCTACCGAAAAAAAGCGTTAGATTACAATCTTACGGTTTTTACAATCTTACGGTGACATATACATGACAATTTTGAACTTGGCTCTCATTTTACATTTATGTTTTTGATGGGATATCATTACTTCTTGTACAGAAATTATTAGTAGGTACTTATTCATAATAAAATTAATACCAATCTAAAAATATTATTAACTTTAAATTTTAACTATTGCCTAAACCATACCTAGTCACTAAAATAATTGTAATCTAATAGGTAGATATATATATAAAATCGTTAAGGGATCGTTCTTTTTGTGACGTAGGCGCTCACTAAGGAACGGTTTTTCAAAATTCCAACCCTAAGGGGGTGAAACAGGGGGTGAAGTTTGTATGAAAGTCCGTCATTTCCCAAGTTATGTCCATGAAACTTGTTTATTGAAAATAATACGAATGAATCAAATAAACTATTTGCTGTTAGCGGCGTATACGAATAAATTTTTTGTCACACGTAGCGGTTGACAAAAAAGAAATAAATGTGGCAAATATATACTTTCAAACCCTTGAAGCTCTCACGTGCTATCTTTGAAACCCCAATAAATCCCCAGGAAACTACAGCTAAATCTCCGACGCGAGCCAGCTCGAGATAAAGAATTATTTATGTGAAATAAGAATTTAAATGTTACATAGCAGGAATCTTCTTTTATTATTTAGGTTTTTTCTGATGTTTGTCTCAAGCCACTCCAACATTACTTTTAATTGATAACATTAATAGGGATTAGGGACTGCTTCGGTTCGCAATTCAAATAAACTTAAAGCATCGATATATATGTAGGTATACTAGATGGGCCCTTTCATAGAAAAAGGTCGGGTGACCGACTTTGAGAGCGCGTTCCTAACCAGCCTTTGTCCCCATCGTAGCGCTGTCACGGTCGCTCGTCGTGTAGATAATTTGTTATTCTTAGGTTAACATCTAAAGTCTTATTAGTTTGGCACTGTACAATTTTTATTCTATGGTAAGTGTTCAAGTCACAATTATACATTTCCAAAAAAACGTTATTTAATCTTCCTATTTAATATTTTTATCCATTACGCAATCATTTAATTTCCGCGGCAAACTGTATGATTTTTTTTTTACTAACTGGCTTTACGGCTTCTATGGCTATGGCCTATATTATCTACTAGCGGCCCGTCCCGGCTTCGCACGGGTAGACATAAATAGGTACAGATATTTTTCATAATGGTGCACCCCCTTCTCCCGCACTGCCCCTCTCACGAAGAGTTAGTTACTCGATGCGCTGCGTGGCGGCCGCCGCGCCGCTGGCATGTATTTTTATTTTAATTTCATGATATCTTTTGAATGGAATGTCCGATTTCAATAATTCAAAAAGTAATCATCAGGTATTGAGACAGTCTTGAATATTAAATTATTTATTTGGATGAAAATTTATAAATGGTATGGATAACACGGTCTGATTTTGATCGGCATTTCTATCAATTTGTTAAATGTAAAAAAGTAGTTATAGTGACGTAACTACAATAGTTAGACACATGGTCTCGCAAAGTTTTTTGTAGATATTGATATATTCTATAATATTGTCGAACATTTTTTTGTCCTATCATTAATACTCTTCGCAGCGTATGCGATGAAAGACATTTTATGGCTAATTTTTTTACACCTTCGGTTGGTTTTAATAGGAATTTCTAAAGATTTCTATAGTAATCTAGTACTAAATATAGCCTATGTTACTCAGTGATAATGTAGCTTTCTAAGGAAAAAAGAATTATTAAAATCGGTCCAGTACTTTTTGAGTTTATTCGTTACATACAAAAATACAAAAATACAAAAATACAAATCTTTCCTCTTTATAATAATATTATATAGTGTAGATGACCGAGTCACACGTTTTCAAGCTTTCATTCATCATCAGTGGGTCTTCTCCGTTTGGCCCGTGAGGGCCAAGCGGGGGTACGGGCCTCGAGGCTTAGCCTCCTTACCCGGGCGGGGCGCGGGGCAACTCTGTGCCCCGGTGGATATCTTTAAGCCGGGTATAACCGGCTAGGGCCTGCCTTGTAGGCTACGGGCGCCTATAGCTTTCATTGAAGATGTTGCAAGCAAGTTCCCGCTTTTCAGGCTAGATGGCGTTAATGGCGTTGCTAAAAATACGCCCACATTCTTTGTTTGACAGGGCCCGTCTATGTAAATTGAGGTCGTTGATTAAAAGTGCTTTTGAGGCGTCAAGTGAATCTACACTGGTTCGGAATGCCAAAAACTCTTATTTCATCCGTGATCTAAATATAACAGGCCCACAGGGAGTCATTTGGCTTTCCACGTGGCTTTCACGTAAGTACCTATTTTCAGGTCCCCAACTCTTTCCTTCAGTTAGAACTCAGAGGAAGGAATTTAAAAAAATACATAGTACCATAGACATAAATCTGTAGGATAATGGTAGGATACGATGGGTAACATTGACATTCAACTAAGTGATATTTTTTTGACTGTTGATAGTAAGCGCTAAAAATTTTGGATAACCGAATGAGGATATCACGCATACCGATATGAGGATACGAGGATAGTACGGCAAAAATTAAAACAAATACTTTAATCCCTAGACCCTAAATGCTAACTTTAGTCCGCCTACGCTAAGCTATAATGACACCTTTTTAGAGCATGAGAGGTGAATTAATAGTTATTTGTTAAACAAGAGTGAAAAGTTGTTTTTTAACCGCGTGCTCAATTTTGATTCCCTCGCTGACGCTCAGGATTAAAATTTTAGACTCCATCGCTTGCTCGGTCATCAAAAGAGCACGAGGTGAAAAATCTTTTCACTCGAGTGCAACACGTAACTTTTCATCCCACCTCAGCGAGGAAATGACTAAATGCAAAAAAAATCTGTGTGAGTTTTTAACAAATTAAAAACGGTTGTATGGAAATTCGGCACCATAGAGGTAGAAGTAAATAGGTTTTAATGATGTTTTGAATTCACAAACTTCATAGACGAGTGATATTTACTAACGTGCACACGATGTTCTAAATTCAATTTACTTTATCCTCAAGAGGATAATAACGGCTTTTGCATTCAGATTTCGAAGAGTAAAAATACTCTTTCCGAGATGGTGGGATGAAAAATATATTTAACCTATTATCTGCTCGCAACGAAATCTGCAACTGCTAGGTGCAAGAATGTGTTAGTAACTTTCGGTTCACCCGGACGAATGTTACCGCAACTCGATCAAAGTTCGTTTAATCTTCGTCTGCAAATCCAGTAATTGGTCCACTCACCTACACATCGGAGGAAGTGGTTGACTCGACGAATTCCAGAATGAAATTCGCAGTTTGAGTGGCCACAGTATGCAGTTGGGTGAAATTCGATCGAGAATTACCATGAATTCATGCATTCGTGATTTAGAGTTTTGTGAAACGGCAGACTGGAATTTGAAAGTCAACTATTTGCAACTAAACTTGCACGTTGTCTGTTGACACTTGTGCTACCGTCGTGGTAGTTTTGAAGTGAAATATCAAATAATGGATAACCTTGGATAATAATGGATAATTCAAATAACACAATATTATAAATGCGAAAGTTTGGATGGATGGATGCATACAGATAATATATAACTATATTACCTATAGGGATGGATGTATGGATGGATGTTTGTTACTCAATCACGCCCCAACGGCTGAACGGATCTGGATGAAATTTGGCACAGAGGTAGATAATAGTCCGGAATAACACATAGGCTACTTTAACCCGGAAAATTAAAGAGTTCCCGCGGGAACCGAAAAACCTCAATCCACGCTGACGAAGTCGCGGGCATTATCTAGTTATGTATAACCTGCATCCACCATTCTTACAATTCAGTGGCGTGCACGACATTGATGCATAAAAGCATTGCTTACCCTAGTTAAAATAGCTCAATATTAACTTATTTTTCATCACGCCCTGCCTGAAAATACTTATCTACCTAACCAATGCCTACCCTGACTCCGAATACTGTGCACGTCGCTGTTACAATCTCAATAGTCGTGATTGGCTGTAGTTATGGTATTCTTGCTGCGACAATGAATTGTGGTCAATAGCAAAAGAGTGTTACTTTATAGCCCCCGTGTTTTCCTGAGGAACCCCTGTTTCTGTTTATAGCAAGCGCGCTCTGTTTCGGAACATTCGCGTTCTTTTATAAGCTCTGAAGTCTGATAAAATGACGTGCTGTCTCTTTTTTCCACCTAGAACTTAAGGGGTTTACAGTTAATCATTGGTTACACATAGGTATATTAAGGCGCTGTGAGCTCACGAGATGAAAACACAGGCGCGCGAGGGTGAAATCGAGCAAGCGCATGTCGCAAAAAACGCAAGAAATCATTTGTAAAAAAATAAATATTTACTTTTCCATACAAATGAATCCGACAATGTGTTTGATTTAGAAATATGAATTTTATTTTATAATTCTAGAGCAAATTATTGGTTTCAATAAGGAGAAAAAATGCTTTAAAAGGTAAACTAAGAGGTATGTTTAAAAGAAATTTCAAGGCAGAGATTTTTTTAAAATTGTGTTTTGAGATGCGTCAATGGCTGCTTAAAGGTCTTGAAAACAGCATATTATTTTTACAAGCATACATTAAGTCACCGTTTGTTGGATACACTGCTTTAAAAACCTCACTTTTGCCTATCACAGGGCCTTAATAAATTATAGAAAAGAAATTACAAAAGAATATGCGATCTGCATGATAGGCCGACTAGAAACCGCCATAGGCTCGTGACTCCATCGCTCCGCCTCAAGAAAGTCCGAAGGTCGTTCGTGGGAATGAACATACTATTCTTTAACAAAATCCCTCAACCTATTATAAACTTGCCTTTACACAAGTTTAAGAAATCCATTAAAAGTATGCTCCTGAAAAAAGCTTATTATACTGTCGAAGATTATATTAATGATAAAGGCGCGTGGATTTGACTCGCTCCAGCAATGCTCAGGACTGCGGTTACTTATGTATCTGTATATGTTGTGTGTATGTGTATGTAGATTATTGCAATTATTGTAAACATACCATATACTTTTTCAAAAGAGCAACCACCGAGTTTCTTGCTGGTTCTTCTCGGTAGGAACGGCATTCCGAACCAGTGGTAGATTCATTTGACTATTCATAAGCACTTGTAAAAAGTCTATTTGAATAAAAAACATTTGAATTTGAATTTGAATTTGAATTTGAATTTATAGCTCTGAAATAAGTACCTAGTATAGCCTACTTCAGAGCAGTTTGGGTAGAAACCATAATAGTGGTTATTCGTAATATTCAAATTAAGTTGGAGGGCAAGGTTATTAATTTATTAGCCATGTCTGAAAACTTTATTAATTTTCTGTTTTTCTAAACTAGATAAGGCTTATACTTTAATATTTAGTAACGTACTTTGTTTGTTTAGGTTCTCTCTACAAAGGTAAAGTTCAAACTTTAATTAAAGACAAACAGCTTGCGGCATACCTTTGTACCTATTTATTGCTTACATTAATTTTGTAACAAAATTATGACCAGTACCTATTTCCATGCGTAAAATATGAATATCAACGCTGACAGGTTAAATCGCCAACTCAATTATTGAGGCATACCTACTTACCAACGGAAATGATGGCAGAGTTTCGTAACTCGATAAATTCTGGGGTAAAATTCAATGTGGCACTAGAGAATGCATGTTGATCAATGTGACCTCATTATGATAGCATTTACTTGTAAATTATTTAAAAAATTGGTACGTACATTGGAAAATAATCGAGTGAAAAGTAAGTAATCGTCATTAATTAGGTATATCATCATCTGCAGCCATAGACTTACTATATTACTACCTACGTATGTGCAGCAGACTCTTGGTACAACACACCAAAGGTAATAAAATTCTTTCCAAAAAACCGACTTCCAACGCCACTGTAAAGTACAAAATAAATAATTTTGATTTCTACCCACTATGTTGAAGTCGGGCGGGTATAACAAGGATAAGCAAAGCTGACCCATCAGACTCGCCCGACTTCAATATATAGTGGGTAGAAATCAAAATTATTTTGTACTTTACAGTGGCGTTGGATGTCGGTTTTTTGGAAAGAATTTTTATTTTTAACTTTTTAGTAGGTACCAGGTTTGAGGATTTGGAGTCAGATTTTTTATGGGACCACCTCGAGAGTTTCCTCTAACGACTGATAGAAAAAAAATCAAATCGGTTCAGAAACCACGGAGATATGCACCGACATACATTCAAAAAAAAAAATACGATTTGTGAACCTCCTCCTTTTTTGGAAGTCGGTTAAAAAGGACTGACGCGAGAGTATCATTGAAATTGTATTGAGTATCAAAGAATTGGTAACATAAAATAAAATAAATGTTTAATAATTAAAACATACTTTCATCCAAATAAAGTTATCTACGGACTTATATTTACACTCTACCACTTAAAATGATGAAAGTTATCCTACGCGCCTTTTAGTAAATATTGAGTGATCATTTTTACTACTTAATGCGTGGCATACTCGCAGTTAATATTTGATGATCCTCACAGGAGGTGGGTCGTAAAGTTTGAAATAAACGAGATACTGAATGCCACGTCCCATAAATAACATAGTGATATCTAGGCTATCTGAACAAGTTTATGATATTTTTACGCATATTTTATGCTTGACAAGCTTTTACCTAACGTGTGTCAATAAATAGGTAACACTTAATCTATCTCGAGATCACTATGACCTTTTGATGACCACTAGGTCATCTCGCTATCCTATTAAAGCACATGACTCCAAAATAATCATTGTTAACTCTAAATTAGTAATGACCACCAAAATTTTAACCACATTTTAACTTTTAACTTACGTTAGGTATATTACCCAGTAGAACCTAAGTGAATGAATGATATTCCATGGTTATTTATGTTCTAACCTCACCTAACCTATCTTTAGGTTATGGCAAATATAGTACCTATTCCAGAACAAGATTTGGTGAACAGTTACTACATTTGGTCTTCAAATATATTATTTTCGTAAGAAGCTAAGGGGTCTCAAAGTATTTTTGGTGGTCCCTTATGTTACAAAATTATGATTAATTTTTCAATCAATCTAGTAGGTAAGTTTCACGTATTTCAAGCAAGAACATGCAACATTTTAACAGGACCTTATAAGGGCTACACAGTATGTTAGTTTAAAATTAACAATCTTAGTTATCTGAGACAAATCTACTGATACTTTTTTTTTATTCCACTGCAAGTTAGCCCTTGACTGCGATGTCACCTGCTGGGAAGTGACGATGCAGTCTAATAAGGTAGCGGGCTAACCTGTTAGGGGTAGGGCAGTTATATTAAACCCATACCCCTGGTCGGTTTCTATAACACAGCATCGTACCGGAACGCTAAATCGCTTGGCGGTACGTCTTTGCTGGTAGGGTGGTAACTAACCACGGCTGAAGCCTCCCATCAGGCCACACCAGGGAAAATTCAGAAATTATAAATTCCCAAATTGACCCTGCTGGGGATCGAGCCCGGGATCTCCGCACGTTAAGACTACAGCGCTCAACACTTCGCCACGGAGGTCGTCGAGCTTGTCGCTATCATTAATTTTGTAAGTAGTTTTGACTCAGAAGAAGAAGTCTAACGTAAATAAAGGAATCTATTACACGCAGGCAAGGAATTAATCCGAGTCGCGTAGAATGGGCCCGGAATCCGTGGCGGCTCCACCGCAAGTGAAATAAAGTGATTTGTGTTTAATACAAACTGGAATGTCTTGGGGCTAGGCGGTTTTACTTCTATTTTCAAAATTCTTATATTTTGGTATTTGATAAATGAAGTATAGCAAACTAGTTTTAACCGTGTAATTAACTTATTAACATAAACAAATCGTCGGAAATCCAACCTAACAAAATAATAATTATTATTGTTCTTTATATAATCAGACTGAATGAAAGTGAAACGACCGTGATTATAGAGGGTCATCAAGACTTTGGCTATAGGCGTTATACTCCGAAACCTATAGTCCCACCTAAAACGCAATCCTAAATAAACCCAAATCCAACATTTCTAATGCTATGGAGTGCTGCATGATAAAAACTCACAGTGATGCTTAGAGTTGTCCGGGGTATTCTCCCGAAAGGTCTCGATCTTTTATGGCAGAGGGATCAAGCGCCAATACTTTTAAACAGTTGTAGATCAAATTTCTAGGATTTCGATTTTAGTTCATTTTGTATTTGTCAAAGTATGTGAGAAACGTTGGTGTGGAGAAACAAAGGCAGAAGTGGCTTTAAATATTAAAATATAATATACTTACTTACTTTTTATGTTTGTAATTATGCAAATTACAAAATTTTGTAACCGCACTACTAAAGATAGGTCTACTTTATGCCTAACCCAATGATCTTTTATGTGGAATAACCATTTCATGTTCATTTTCTGTAAAATTCTCGTTCTATTCAATAGACAGTTATGTTAAAAGTAGGTTTAAGTATAATACTAGACGGAATGTTGAGCGGAAAGTTCGAAACACTTCTGCGGTTATCCCAGCTCGCTCGTACGAGTAGGCGATACTTCAAACTTCCTAAACTTCACAAAGATGGAGCGTTTACAAGTTTTATGATTGATGAAACTTGAATTTTCCGCGATGTATTTCTTTGCGAATAAGCCGAGTAGGTAAGCTTTTTATGTAACTCCTCTTTTATGATGACATTATTAGATGGGAATTTTCCCTGAATCATTGGCTTCATACCTACCTAAAATTCCTTTTACGCCAATGAAATTCAGGGAAAATTTCAACGTTGCTAGTCAATCATTTAAATATTAGTGTATTTTATTACTACTCAGTAAGTATAGTTACCTACTAGATAAAATACCTAGATCCACCACTACAGCTCATTAACGTCCCACTGCTGGGCTCAGGCCTCCACTTTCGTAGGAGAGAGGGAATTAGAGCTTAGACCTACGACGCTGCTCTATTGCGGGTTTTCTGCCTAGACCTAGATCAATAAGTGGCAAATATTTACACATTTATTGGTTTACGAGTAGGTATCTAGATACTTAAAAAAAATACTCTTTTATTCAAGAATAATATTTGGACTCTGTCGAGGTAAGTACGTTACGGACTTACACAGTTATGTACCACTCTTTGTCATTTAATTTGATATCAAGTACAATCAAATAGGGACATCAAGTGGTTTGTTTAGATGAAAAATGAAAAATGGAAAGCAGATTAGTGCTTCTTTGCAAAAAAGGAGGATAAGCAGTGTCAAGCAGCAGAAAAGAGGATGAACATTCGGTAGATATGAGGTAGGTATCACGGGAATTTTGAACTAAATGAGCCTTGCATTAACGTGCACCTACTTATAGCTTCTGCTGAAACGCCAATGGGTGGGCAATTAGGACGCCTCGCTCATACTGATGGAACTGGCTAATTAATTCAGCTTGCGATGTCTAGAGGACGCGACGTGATCGTACTAGTAATTTATCAAATTATAGTATAAGTAAATATTGTAATAAGGTTTGATCACACGCAACGCGATATGGAAACTCTTCTTCTCATAATAATAATATGAATACTTGAAAGTCGTGAACCTAGAATGGTTTCCAGGTTCCAGGAGCTCTGAAAAAAATGCTATCTATCAGTTTCAGCTGCTCTATTGTGGTTGAAAATGACGCTCATTTATCGATTTTAGGCGAAAGATGATACAAGTTTTTGTATCATCCAGCGGGTAGGTATTGTTTGAAAAAAAAAATAGTTTTTGAATTTGCAAACTCAATAGTTTGGTTTATGAATAAGAATGGACGAGTGGAGGTACTTGGCTTGCCATTTAGAAATTTGATAAAATCGCGTATTATTTTAATACCAATCACAGTCTCATTTTACATAAATTCAATTCGGTTTTCTCGCAACGGTGGAATATGACGTTGGACTTCGTTCGGGAATTTACCGAGAATGCTCTTCGTTCTCAGCTATAAGTGGTTCAATTACGGGGTTCGCAGTTCAACTAGCTTTGGAATTTGATCGCATTATATCACTTTGAAATCAGAACCTATTTATTTTTCACACAATGTTGTCCGCGACTTCTTTCGCATGGAATTTATCTCGTTTTCAATTATACGTGGGATAAAAAGTAGCCTTTTTGATAAAATATAATATGTTTCTTCTAAGCCAAAAAAGGTAACAAAGAAACAGGCACACTTTCACGTTTACGATATCAGTATGGAGTATAATATGGAGGTAAGCTTTTAGGTAAGTATACAGCTTGCCGATCCATCCTTATTTCCCATGAGACAAAAATTATAGTTTACCGTGATGTAAAGAAACTGTACCTATATATCAGTCTATATATTATGTTATGTGTACGTACTTATGTGATTTTTTTTATTTTCAGCTAAATATTTATTAAATATCTTAATATTCGAATATTAATATGTGTATCTTAATATTTTATAATCATATATTTACTTTATAATTTACTAGTTGATGCCCGCGACTTCGTTCGCCTGGATTGAGGTTTTTGGCCTACGTGTTATTCCAGACTGTAATCTATCTCTATGCCAAATTTCATCCAGATCCATTCATCCGTTCCGGCGTGATGGAGCAACAAACATCCATCTATCCATACATCAGTCCATCCATCTATCCATCCCTCCAAACTTTCGCATTTATAATATGAAGTATAGATTGTAATACCATGTACCTAACTTTGTATTACAATCTATACTTCATATTATAAATATGACGATAAACTTAGCATGGAAAAATATCATCATATTATTTTGAAGGTATTTCGTACGTACTCGTATATCAAGTGCATGGGTACTTTCCACCTGTGTCGTTGTGAGCAATTTAGCGAGGACTTGCCTGCAGTCTGTTACGCTACGTTAGCGCCCTCCACTTTCACCCGGTTATGATCTCCTAGTAGGTATAATGATATGTGTGTGTGAACTACTTCTGTGCCACCTATACTTACTTGTATTTTCTTAGAGCAAGTAAGCACAAATTAAATATGTATATGTCACCGTAAGAAAGCGAAAACCGTTAGATTGTAATATAACTAGCGAAATTGTAAACTGTCGACAGATTACAATTTAACGCATTATTTTTCGGTTGATTGTAATCTGTTAGGTATATTAATCCAATAAAACCTAACTACTTGTTTATAACCTAACCTACGAGAAAGAGACAAGAAAACGTAAATACAATGAATATTTCAAAAAATGACACTCAGAACATTGAACGGTTTACAATCTGTCGACAGTTTACAATTGCGCTAGTCAGATTACAATCTAACGGTTTTTGCAACCTTACGGTGACATATACATTACCTACCATTGAAAGTCAATCAAACTTATTTCAATTCACTTTACGTTTATGCAAAATCGTACCTGTTTTTTTTAAAATAATAAGTATATTACCAACAATAACTATAAGTACAGTTAACCACAAAATAATATGATATTAATTAACAGCGTAAGCGTATTATCTTCAGGATAATAATATTTTCAAGTGTTAAATTAACTGCCCATTTTTTCACAACTTAAGGTATCTACACCGAGATATCATGTTTTAGCACAAACACCGAGTTACTGGTATTTTTATTCCATAAGAAGTATAGTAAAGGACTAGCAATAAATGAATAGGTATTAAAATTCTTTTTAAAAAACCTCGTTATTTTTATCTTTATCAGAGTTATACTATTATTACTATTATTAGGTACGTGCTTAAGAAAACAACAGAGTGACATATAAACCGAGACGTGTAAATGCATGCATGATATGGGGGTAGCAGACGGATGTATGTCGTCGTTCCACTTGTTTCGCAGTGAGCAATTTAGCGAACACTTAGCCCACACTCCGTCACGCCGCGTTAGGCGTTAGCCTCAGCACTCACCCTCTTACCCGGTTATGATCTATCTACTAGGGCGAGTGTTGTATAAGCATGCAAAATATATGGTTGAGCGTATTTGTGTTTCAGCAATGCTTATGTGCTTTGCGTGCAATATCATAATGCTTTTAGGACTGCAGCTTTGTAACAATCAAGCGAAAAAGAATGGTATTCATGGTGAGTTGGGTGCGAGCCAGCGCCAACGGAGTCCTGTTTTTTTAACGAGGGGGAAATCTTTTTCAGAAACCCGCTCTACTGGGGGAGAGTGCGCTAAACCCCCTCGGTGGCCATCCTCTGAGCATAATGGGAATCTCCGGGAACTCTCAAAGAACATGCGCCGGAGCCTCCCTTGTGCGATGCCCATTGGGCTCGTCTTGGGTTATGTAATCTCCGATTGCATGCATCAATCATGAATCGTGATGGGACGGCAGCGCCAACGGAGTCCTAAGCATGATATCCAGCTAGGTTTGACTGCTGTTAAGTGAACCGTTGCTGCAAGGTTTCAGCTAGTGTAGAAACCATGTAGTAAGTGTTTAAGTATTTAGTTCGATTAAAAATCTTAGTCTAATCTAGTATCTAGTTAGCATAGTTTATAATTATGAGTCCTCTGTCACTTGAAATAAACTTCTATTGATTTATGGTTCATAATGGTGCACAATACTGTAGGCTTGCTGGATGACCTTGGATTTTAGCCAGCCCAAAGATCCTCCTTTTAAAATCCTTAATGCAAATCTTTCTGATTATTTGATTAATTATTTAGGAGCACGATTGAAATCATAAGCCTTATAGTGTTAACTTTTGTTATAGAGTCAACTACGGGACCCTACACTGCGCGTGGTTCTTCATGCACTTGGCTGGTTTTATTTTAACCTTCCTTATATACCCTTTGATTTGAGTTTCACTGACCGCTTCCCAAAAACCACTTTGTTTATCTGTATTCAATTATTTATTGTTGCTAGAAATATCAATTAATTTAATTCCTTTACTATCAAATTTACTCTCTATGGTTCCACACCGGTCTAGAAAAACATGCTCGAGTTGAATAAAAATAGCACTCATGCAATATTTTAAGACTTCAGGCGGTTCAAAAACGTTCGACGCCATAATTCACTTCAGCCTTGTGACGCGACGTTTCAGGGTGAATTTTTACGCCTCGCCTTGTTTGTTCCCACTTCCCAGCCATCAATATTGACTCATGCATCGACATTAATCAGCGTAACTTCTTAACGAACACGCCGTCGTTAGTATTTTAACAAACTTAAAAAAAATCTTTCCAATAATTTAAAAAGAACATAAAACCGACTGCTTGGATACCAAAAAGTATAAAACAAGTCATGAATTGAAGTATTTCATTATTATCAATTTAAATCGTATAATATTAATAAAATTTATCAAGGCACAGTCGCACGTTAAGGTTAGCTATTGGACGTGCGACTGCGCCTTGATACATTTTATTAATATTATACGATTTAAATTGATAATAATGAAATACTTCAATTCATGTCTTGTTTTATACTTTTTGGTATCCAAGCAGTCGGGTTTTTTGTTCTTTTTAAATTACTTTTTTATTTCAAACTTTTTAGTTAAGCATTAACCGTAAACAGGCGACGTTTTATCTGCTCGAAGTAGCATCTATTATCTATTCTGTGGTAGCACCAAAGGTACTAATAAGTATTTTGTATAAGAAGTAGGTACTAAGAAGATAGTAAGTACTAGAAGAAGTAATAAGCAGCGGATTAATTTATTCGTAATGACGAGCGGTGATCACCATAACCATCATCAAATTTTCATATGTTATAATGCTAATATTAATTTGGTAAAGTTTGTAAATCTGCTATTTTTCCTAAAAATGAGCTCTATAATTTTCGAAAGTCCTATCGCATCGACGTCAGGAGACCTCGGCAATGAGCGGCGGCTACTTACGAAAATGCCCGTAGACAATGCAAAAAAGTATTTTTAAGTATTTTCAAAAACACAATTTGTACGTAGTTATTTAGTATTTTACTACCGTAATATATGAGAGTACGCCCCGCCTTCTTCCTTACCTATCCGCTGCCGGCCGCGTCATTTTCTGTTGAAGGTTACTGTATTTCTACGATATCTCATAACATATTCATTTAAATTGAATGGTGTAAAAGACAATTTTTGTCTAAATTAAATACGTGAGATGAGTAAGATATTTATTTTGATAAGGAATTATCGATTAATACTATGTTGGCAAAAACATCTTCGCAAGTAAAGCACTGTTTAGACCAAATTTGAAAATCATAAAAATGGTTATTGTGAGTCAAACTTAAAAGATAGTTATATGCTACCACGGACTTTTTTTTAGAACTTTTTGAGAGAAACGTTTCCACCATACATTGTTGTCGTGTAACTTTAACGATTTAGGCAGCGCACGCCACGTAAGCTCTCAGATGATGCTCAGATGAGATGTTTTTTTCCGACTTAACTAACATTATTGCAATTTTCGTAAGGATCTCTAATTTGTTTGGAAATAAAATATAGCCTATTTTACTTTTTAATAATGTAGCTTTCTATAAGTGATATAAGTTTTAAAATAGGCTGAGTGGTTTTTGAGATAATCCACCTAGTTCGATAGATATAGATGATATGAGTAGGAGCTTTAAACATTTCCTTTAAAACCTCGTAAATCCTAAATTATCATTTAAACGGAAAAATTGTTTGAGGAACCTAGGTGTGATTTTAAAAGTCCTATCTAACGATACCCCACTTGCTTATAGCCTATCGACTTTCATTTATTAATTGGCTTCCAGTCGTCGTCATTTTTTTTTCTCAAATTCGGCCTCCGTTGTGACACTCGGAAGACTAAACAAATCTATTAGTGCAATTACTATCAAAATCGATTCAGCCGTTTTTTCTGAAATGTGACACAAAGGAATACAACCTTTGAAACCTCGTAAATCCTAAATGATCGTTAAAATGAGAAAATGATCAAGGAAACCTAACTATGATTTTGCAAGACCTTTTCATCGATACCCCACTTGCCATAGTCCATCGACTTTTATTTTTTAATTTGTTACATTATGGCTTCTAGAGGGCGCCATTTTGTTTTTTCTCAAATTTGGCTTCCACAGTGACACTCTAATGATATATTCGGCACAAACTGGTGCAAAAATCATCAAAATCGGTCCACGCGTTCAGGCTGTAGCTGTCCTGCAAGGAACATACAAACATATATAGACTGATGAACACATAACCCTGTGCGTTCCGCAGTCGGGTAAAAAACCGACTCCAACGCCACTGTAAAGTACAAAATAATTTTGATTTCTACCCTCTATGTTGAAGTCGGGCGGATATAACAGGGATAATCAAAGTTGACGCATCAGACACTGTGACTTGTTTAATAAACCGATAGACACTTTCGCATTAGTATTAATGGAACATTATAGTGAATATCTATAGTCCGTCAAACTTATCTGACCCGCAGGCTGATTACGTATCACGCTCGAGATGGCGCAACACTGTAGACGCCCTCTGCCCCACTAGGGGGACATAGGACATTAACACAATCGAAACTAGAGACGCTGTCACCAGCTTCTATGAAAAACAAAAAAAATGTTTGGCCACCGTGCCAGATAAGTTTGACGGACTATTATTATTATATGGGTATTATAGTCACTACGTAATACCTTGATATATTTACGAGTATCTATATAATATTGCAACTGATAGTATCTACTCTTCCCATACTAACAACGCCGTTCCTACGGTGGTATGTACCTATACTGCGCTGCATAATAATAAATAACTATCACGGAATGCGAATACCAATACAAACAAGCAAAAAGAGTTTAGTTTTAATCTTATTTTGTTTAGCGAAAGGAAAGGTTCACCACCTTAGTTCAAATTAAACCGAGGCGTTAGATTTAATATTCACTGTCCAAGATTACTCGGATCTAAGGTCAAAAACTAGTATGTCAGACATTTAATGTAACCCTCGTCTACCCTAATCATGTATATGGCACTATCACTGACGACTTTACAAATTAACAGCCGAGACCAAACCACTTTAAGGAAACTTGTTTGATCACTTTGAATACCTAAATTTATATCTTCAAACTAAGTTTTAGCTATTGACTAACTTAAGCTGTCGACTTCACCTGCGTGAAGTTCAGAATCTATAAACTAATATTATAAATGCGAAAGTTTGGATGGATGCAGGATGGATGTTTGTTACTCAATCACGCCACAACGGCTGAACGTACGTAATTTGGCACCTCTGTGTCAAATTTCATCTAGATTAGTAATCTCTATTATAATCTGGAATAGCACATATGCTACTTTTTATCCCGGAAAATTAAAGAGTTCCCGCGGGAACCAAAAAACCTCAATCCACGCGGATGATGTCACGGGCATCAGCTAGTTTCTAATAATTCTTATTTAGTCTACGTGGAGACGCGTCTACGTGGTATATAAAAACATACATGCAAAATTTTAATATTAATTTGTAGACCTTTTACGTTATTTTTCAACGTTTCTGATCTGTTCAACCATCGTCCGTGCAGCCCACTTAATATAATAGAAAGTACAATATGTAATAGACATCTTCTAGGCATGTGCACACCCTCGTCATTTCCTTCCAAAAAATGCATGATTACCGTCAAACGTAAGTTACAACTGATATTGCGTAAACTCACTCTAGAAAAGATCATTGTGTTTTTATGTTACTGTGTCGGAGACATGGCGGGAACACATGTTGTGTTCTTCATTGACTTTGTGGTGATTAGGGAAAACGCAGGACACGTACGGCGTAGGGCCATATACAAAAACACCTGAAGATGCTTCCAAGGTTCCAAGGTGGAAATATTGCAATTAGAAAACCTATCTAGAATATGGAGTCTGTACCAGATCGCTAACTTTAGTTATATATCTCTCTCTCACTCTGCGTCGTATATTCCTCATTACTGAGGGTCGTGACCTCTTTCCATTAATTAAAAATAATGGTAGGAGTTTTCTTGGGATAATAATGCGGTCGGTTCCCAAGTCCTTCCGCATACGACTCGACTAAGAGTATTTAGACTCATATGTTTTTGTAACGAACTTTGATTATATTTCAATGAAATTTAGGCAATACTCAATAGCTCTACAATTTTTGTAGCATTCTGTATAATCGAGTTGTTTGCACTAGGTACTGCAACTGGAGCAAGAGTAGATGCATTTATACACGTAGCAATGGTTTCTGGAGCGTGAACCAGCCAGCACACTAATTAACGGTTCGTTGCCTGCGCGAAAGCTCTACTTACACGCTTTTTCCACATTTATAATTAAAAAAAGTTGAATATTCTCATTTAAACATTGTTAAGGGCTTGTTGTTCTTGTTTAAAGTACAAATAAAAGTACATTTTTAACACAAAATACCTATTAATTTAATTAAAAGATACATCAAATCAAAATTGTTAAGATTTGCATTTTCACAGGTTTATTAATCATATATTTTTGTATTAACGTGATATTAATAGTAGGTACTATACCAATATTATAGTGAATACAGAAAAATAGTAAATAATTAAACTAATTTGTATTTTAGCTTAAACTAGGTGATGCCCGCGACTTCGTCCGCGTGGATTGAGGGTTTTTGATTCCCGCGGGAACTTCTATTTTCCGGGATAAACAGTAACCCAAGTCCTTCCCCTGTAACATATCTCTGTACCAAATGTCATCAAAATCGGTTGTGTACTCCTAGTTGGGCCGTGAAAGCGTCGCAGACAGACAGACAGACAGAGAGATGCACAGACAGACACACTTTCGCATTTATAATATTATTATGGATTAGTAGAATAGATTAATAAGGATGCTTTAAAGATGTGCTTATTCTTAATCCAACATCTTATGTATTAATTTTATTGAAAGGAAAAAACTGGTTATGCACTCAATTACTATCTATTCCTTATTTAGTCACACATACACGGTAGCCATCTTTGATTTTATAACCATCTTTTACATTCCACCCCAAATGCTTCCAATCGCGCTGTCACTCTCGAGAGCCGTAGAGGTAGGAAGACCATGGATTTGATCTGTCAATGTCAGTCTAACAATGATGATAAGGCCTTATAAATGCTATGTTGACACGCGATTGACCAATAAAATAGGGTTAATACTTTGATTCTCTATATACCTAATCAAAGGGTTAATATTGATCTTAGATTGATGTAACTATAGTAGTTCACTCCGACATGTTAAAAAAAATATTTCGTAATAAGTACCTACTTTCAAAACAAATTAGCATATGTGCAAATGGTGTGCGCTTTTGCCATTTGGCTGGTGTAACTAATAAAATTATATGACCATGGTCCGCGTTTGTTACTTTGCACAACTTTCAGAGCGTTTTGATGAGGAATTACGGAAAGCTTCCGACAGTAATAAAATTTTGGATGTAACCACATTGTTAGTTACACAAAGGGTTTTATGTATGATTTATTTTATTACATTAACTATGTTATGTTAGTGTAGATTAGGTTATTCATAATAATAAGTATATATGCTCTGTATTTTTGCTTTGTGGGAGTCAAATGTGGGTAGATTTTCTTGGAGAAGGTAGAATACTAGCTGGAGGTTGGTTAATGGAAAGTGCATGCAGCACGCTGTACCATATCAACTTATTTAAATGGTTCTAACGTTGTTACGACATTATATAATCAGGTATTTATGTAAAGGTATTCTATACTAATCAAAATCCATATCCATACTAATCTATACATATAAAAGCGAAATACCACTCATTCACTGACTGACTCACTGACTGACTAATCACGATATCTCAGGAACTATAAAGCGTACAGACTTGAAATTTTGAAGGTATATTCCTTCTATGGTGTAGACGCCAGCTAAGAAAGGGTTTTGAGGAAATCCACCCCTAAGGGGTTAAAATAGGGGTTGGAAATTTGTATGAAAGTCCTTTGTTTTTGAAGTTAGAGACATGAAAATTGGCAATTAAGTTATTAGTTATAAATAATAAAAACCTGTTTAAGCAATTTTACGAAAATGTACCCCAATAGGGGTGAAATGGGGGTTGGCAGCTCATATAAGGGTTCCAAGTTTTTGAAGTAAGAGACTTGAAAATCGGGATTTAGGTTATTAGCTTTAAGTTATAATAAACTGTATAAGCAATTTTAGGAAAATCTACCCCACAGAGGGTGAAATGGGGGTTGTAAGTTTGTATGAAAGTCCTATGTTTTTGAAGTTAGAGACTTGAAAATCAGGATTTAGGTTATTAGCTTTAAATAATAATAATAACCTGTTTATGCAATTTTACGAAAATCCGCCCCAAAAAGGGTGAAATGGGGGTGAAAGGTTACAAACAATTTTTATGATTTTGAAGTATAGACATGAAAATCAGCATATAAGTTATTATTTTTAAATAATAAAAAACCTGCATAAGCTATATAAAGCCTCTATAGATAGGCTGTTTGCAGCGGGAAAATTTCATAATCTCATAGGAAATCAACAATTGTACGCGGACGATGTCGCGGGCGACCTCTAGTATTATTATAAATGCGAAAGTGAGTCTGTCTGTCTTTCTGTCTGCTACGCTTTCAGGGCCCATCTATTCGACCGATTTTGATGAAATTTGGTACAGGGATAGGTTGATCCAAGAGTTCCCGCGGGAATCAAAAGAATTATCTATTCCACCGATTTTGATGATAGGTTGTACCCGGGGAAGGACATAGGCCTCTTTTTATCCCGGAAAATTGAAGAGTCAATCAAAAAAAGGAATCAAAAAACCTTAATCCACGCAGACGAAGTCGCGGGCATCATCTAGTATATTATAATATTAAATGTGAAAAATGAGAATTTCTGGATATATTCCAACGATTGCCCAATCACATACACTTATGTCTATCACCATTTCACGACTATCGTGAGCTGGCACCTATTCAGAGCAAAACTCGAATTAAAAAGGTCTTTGACTTCTTGTCAGAGGATAAATGAGTGCGAAACATTTAAAAAAAAAAACTATTGCCCAATCAACAGTTTCTATCAAGGAAAATACCTAGAGCTTCAAACTCATTTCATGCAAGAAAATAAATAGTTAGATTTAATGTTGGTAAAGCTCCTCAGGCTTACCCACCTAATAGGTACCTACATTAAAAATAAGAGCCCGCACGTTGCTTTGAAACTCGCATGTTTAAGTAGGTCAGCTTATTAAGATCATAAACAAAAGGCTCACCTGCACTCGGCACTAACGACCTCACATGTCTCATTAGCTTAGAGCTGCCATTCCTCGTGTACGACGTGTCTGTTTTAAAACTTTTAATGGTCAGGTTAATGGACTTTTGCCTCGGCGCTAATTTTTATAGAGGAAAATTCAATATTTTTACTTGTAGCAGTCTTTTTTAGTATAGGTAAATATTTAAGACGACAGACGAGATTGTAAAAATAGTGCATGGCATCCTCAGCGAAATTTAGCTATTACGGCGTATCTCCACAGAGATTAGCCAAATGTATCAAAAGCTCGTAATTCATGTTTAGGTAGGTTTAGGTTCTGTTCTACATACATACTTACATACCTATAAATAATAATTTTGATTTCTACCCACTACGTTGAAGTCGGGTGGGTATAATAAGGATTAGCAAAGTTGACGCATCAGACTCGCCCGACTTCAACATAGTGGGTAGAAATCAAAATTATTTTGTACTTTACAGTGGTGTTGGCGTTCGGTTTTTTGGGAAGAATTTTTATTTTTAACTTTTTGTGTTAGGGTTGAAGATTTGGAGTCAGAATTTTTTATGGGACCACCTTGAGAGCTTCCTCTAACGACTGAATTTTTGTTCAAATCGGTTCAGAAACCACGGTGATATGCACCGACATACATGAAAAAAAAATACGCGCCGAATTGAGAACCTCCTCCTTTTTTGGAAGTCGGTTAAAAAAGTTGACTTAAAATAAATAAATAAATAAATAATAATTTATTCATGAGAATGTAGGTGATATACAGTTGTCATGGTTACAGTTTGAGAGCCTTATACATTCTACCAATTAATGGTGTATGAATATTTGGTATAAATCATCAAAATTAAAAAGAGAAATTTAGTAAATTAAATTAATAAAAGGTCATATAAAATTACAATTAAAAACCGAAAGAAAATAATATAAAATAATCAATGATAATATGATAATAGAACTTAATTACAATTACCTACAAATGTCAAATTCCATATAAGAGGGGATACTCAATTATTGCACTATAAAACCATTTAGTAATTCACGTCATCATCATCTTTACATATTATATTATTTAAAAGTTACTTGAGATTATCACTAAGGAATTCAATAATTTTGTAATAACTTTTATTTATAAGCAGCTCATAAGCCTTCCTTTTGAAAATATTAAAAGTACTGCTTTTGTAGCTGTCAGGAAGTTTATTGTACATAGTTATTGCCATGTAGTGTGTACTCTTTCCAAACATCTGCAGTCTTTTAGGAGGTACAATTAGTTTATTCCTTCTCTGGGCTCTCCGAGATCTAACCTCAACCAGTATAACTTGGATTTTTTTTTTCTTGCTCACCAACTGACTCATCAACGCCCAGCCCAAACCTTTGGGCCTACATGACCAGGCCTGAAATATTGCACAGGTGCAGAGGTTCCTTTAAGAATGTAGACAAGTTATGAAGCCGGAATCAAAACTCGCCTGGGAGCGAAGCCACGGGCCGGGCGGTCGCTGGTAATGTTATAATTTTGGCAAACAACACTTTGTTTGATAAGTTTTCACAGCACACCGGCGAACCGATCTTGACAAATGTAAGCATAATAGGCATGATGACAGTAACCAAGAATCAATGAAATTATGAATTTATCTAATGAATTAGGATTCATGGATTATAAAAAACCTATTTATTTTTCTTTTTCGAGTGAGATTGCTATTTGTTTGGATAAAATAAAACTATAAAATACAGCAATCCGCCATATTTGATGAAACACCAAGAAGCGAATGACGTCACAATTGTTTGTTTTCGAGCTTTGACAATCACACTATTGTTTACTGCACACTGCACAGAGTACATTGGTAAAAACAATATTTGACGTCACAAACGACGCCATGACACCGCTGAGCGTTTTGGCACGAATTTTAAAATTTTAAAATCAAATGCTAATTTTATCTACCAAACCTTATTTTTCTGCTGAAATAAGATATTTTTTCGAAATAGTAGATACTTCCGAACATAATCTGACCATTTTTCAAAATCAGTCATCATGTCTATTCCAGAAGTGGGCAAATCATTAAAATCACTTTTAAAATATGTTTGTACTCTCTTTAAAGCTTGCACGAGCGAATGGTCACAACGTGTAGCGGTTTCACGAGAGATTTAATGTAAACAGTTAAGTATAAAACATGGCCAAAGCATTACGACAATATTAAATTAATCATTTGATCAGACTGCAGTTGCTACTGCTAAGCTCTAAATCAAAATTGCGATCTAAACACAAAAGTATTCAATAATCGCTGAGTCTGCCTGTAGGAGACTAACTTTCAAACGTCAAAATACTCGTATTTATGTTAATTATTCCAATATGGCGTATCCCCGCCAAAGAATGAACCGAGTGAAATACATCGAATGAGTCAAATATCAGCCTAATTAAACCTTCATCACTAAACAAATACAAAATCTTTTATCTTTTCCAAAATTTCAATTCAATTTTAAACGCAAAGCTGACACAAATTATCTACAAAACTAGTCCACATCCTGGGGACTTAAGATAATTTTCATACCAGAAACTAATAGAGATCACACGGGATTTTAAAAAAACCTAGATCCAAACACGTGGAACAAGTCTTACACATCATAGTAACTTACAGACAAGAGAGGCAAAGTTAAACTAATCAAGGTTCCTATCACGTAGTTGATCGGTTGAACCGACAAAGACAGCCGTATCTATACCTCCATCCTCCAATCTCAAGCGAGCTCAGTCTCATCACGAGAAAATTAAAATGTCACCGACACTAACACCAGCCTGTTCTATTTATGGTTACGTACCTACATATATCGATGATGGTAACGTAATATCCACTACATAAGGTGCGTCGATGCATATTTCATTCTGTGTTTTTAACAAGGTTTTAAGATTAATTGCAGGATTATGACACTAATTATTAATTACTTAAGCTCGAAATACTTAGCAATTAAAGGAAATAGCTTAAGTGCAAAAACAAACGAGTAAAAGCAGAAACTTAGTTCATTTCAGTACAAACCGAGTGCTTCCGTAATAATGTGGGGGAATTACATACGAAGCCTGAAGACATCACCACGACATGTCAACGACGTAGTATCTATAGTATCTTTCTCTAATAATATATTAAGGCAAATCCAGTAGAAGGACAGATGACTTATCCATCTCTTGCCATTGTATTAAGCACGTACTCTTTTTACATTCAATTTAATTCATTCATTTGTCGAATTAGGCTTGTCTATTGTGTAACGTCTAACGAATGGCAATACATCTTGACACCACCACCACCACCACTACAGCCCATTAACGTCCCACGGCTGAGCACAGGCCTCCACTCTCATGAGAGAGAGGGAATTAGAGCTTAGACCCACCACGCTGCTCCAATGCGGGTTGGCGGGCTTTAACGACTATTATCATGTTAGTGATAATAACCGGGACCGACGGCTTAACGTGCTCTCCGAGGCACGGGGGTGAAACACCGCCAACTTCCTAACTCCGGGCTAGTACTGAGAATTTCTAGTCAGAAAAACCCAATACTTAATTATGGCCCGACCCGGGACTCGAACCCAGGACCTCGTCGGCCGCAGTCGGACATGCTAACCACTAGACCAACGAGGCAGTTGACATCTTGACAATCTTTAAGAAAATCTTTCACTTGAAACTTGCAATTCATTTGAACTATAAACAGTAAACTTAAAACTGCAATTCATTTATTTTTCAACAAAACAAAAGAAAAGTACTTGAACAAACTGTTGGAAAAAGTTGTAACTACAGTCTGTGATATTAATTCGAATAGAAATAAAATGTTGGAAAAACATGGAAGTAAGTCTGAACACGACAAATATACATCTAAGAAATTCCCTGTCAGCTGCACCTGCCGCCTGTGCTTTGTCCTTTAGACGACAGATTATCAGATAGTATACCTGTCTTTAGTGAAGTTGATGAGGAAGTCTCTTGTAGAGCATCTACCCTTGAAATCTTATCATAAGGGATTTTGCTTCGCTACTTCTAAAACAAAACGACTATGTATAAATCTTCCTCTTTTTTTCGTAGCACTAAATTAGTTAGGGACAAAGCTCTCTTTAGTGAAATAATAATATTTGAACACATACGTCTCAATTATATGTTTGCGTATTATTAAAATAAAAAGTTAATAAAATCCATATCCATACTAATATTATAAATGCGAAAGTGTGTCTGTCTGTCTGTCCGTCTGTCTGTCTGTCTGTCTGTCTGTCTGCTACGCTTTC
This sequence comes from Erebia epiphron, assembly GCA_963932025.1. Classification (NCBI taxonomy): domain Eukaryota; kingdom Metazoa; phylum Arthropoda; class Insecta; order Lepidoptera; family Nymphalidae; genus Erebia; species Erebia epiphron. The sequence continues at coordinate 16,596,110 of OZ009955.1, forward strand.
ACGGCTCAACTACTCAACCGATTTTGATGAAATTTGGTGCAGAGATAGGTTACATCCCGGGGAAGGACATAGGCTACATTTTATCCCGGAAAATTGAAGAGTTCCCGCGGGAATCAAAAAAATGTATCTGTTCAACCGATTTTGATGAAATTTGGTACAGGGAGAGGTTGTACCCCGGGGAAGGACATAGGTTGCTTTTTATCCCGGAAAATTGAAGAGTTCCCGCGGGAATAAAAAAAAACAATCCACGCGGACGAAGTCGCAGGTATCATCTAGCGGCCCGTCCCGGCTTCGCACGGGTAGACATAAATAGGTACAGATATTTTTCATAATGGTGCACCCCCTTCTCCCGCACTGCCCCTCTCACGAAGAGTTAGTTACTCGATGCGCTGCGTGGCGGCCGCCGCCGGCATGTATTTTAATTTTAATTTCATGATATCTTTTGAATGGAATGTCCGATTTCAATAATTCAAAAAGTAATCATCAGGTATTGAGACAGTCTTGAATATTAAATTATTTATTTGGATAAAAATGTATAAATGGTATGGATAACACGGTCTGATTTTGATCGGCATTTCTATCAATTTGTTAAATGTAAAAAAGTAGTTATAGTGACGTAACTACAATAGTTAGACACATGGTCTCGCGAAGTTTTTTGTAGATATTGATATATTCTATAATATTGTCGAACATTTTTTTGTCCTATCATTAATACTCTTCGCAGCGTATGCGATGAAAGACATTTTATGGCTAATTTTTTTACACCTTCGGTTGGTTTTAATAGGAATTTCTAAAGATTTATATAGTAATCTAGTACTAAATATAGCCTATGTTACTCAGTGATAATGTAGCTTTCTAATGAAAAAAGAATTATTAAAATCGGTCCAGTACTTTTTGAGTTTATTCGTTACATACAAAAATACAAATCTTTCCTCTTTATAATATTAGTGTAGTTTAGTATTATTAAAATAAAAAGTTAATAAAATAAAAATAATAAATGAAAATAAAAGTTCGGTAAAAAGAACTAAAAGATTACGGTTTCAACAGAATATTACCAGACGGATGCTTATGGAATATGAACATCACATATTGATTCTATAAATAGGCGTATAAATCAGTTTTGCAGTGAACTGTAAATAATTGCATAGAAGCGTCTACATGCGCACAATATTCTGGATGATTGAACGGAACTGGTCAATGTACCGAGATAATGAAGCCATCCGGTTAAGTATTGGATAATATCAATATTAGTGCCAACCTATATTAGTTACAGATATATCACGGCTTCGTGGAGTAAATTTTCTCTAACTCATATAAAATCAAGTGAATTACCGTAAAAACTTTGTTTTTCATTCAAAACATTAATTAATAGTCGAAATAACGTCCTATCACTCTCGGTTGATATGTGAACATTACCGGAGCACCATCATACTAATATTATAATGCGAAAGTGTGTTTGTTTGTCCAATGGCGCCGCTACAGAGCAACGGATCGACGTGATTTTTTGCATGGGTAAATAGGGGGACAATGGGTCATCAAGTAGATGACCTGGAGAGTGACATAGGCTACTTTTTATCACGGAAAATTTCGAAATTTCCGTGTGAATCAAAAAATCATACTCCACGCGGACGAAGTCACAGGCATCAGTTAGTTATTAAATTCTTTAACCTATTATCAATTCAGAATCGATTATATTGTCATATTATAAATTAAATTTTTTGTTCATAATTTCAAATACAGTCCAAATCGACTGTAGAAATAATCGAAAAGTCCTTCGCAATCTTTGAATCACATATATAAGAAAGTACAAAGTTAAAGGCAACTTGTTTAATGAAAATAAACAGCCCATATTGTCGTAAGCAACCTTTCTTCAATTCTTTATAAAAACAGGTAAGCGCTACCGATAAATCAAATGTACAAAATAAATACAGAAAAGATATTAATGGTGAGTTCATTAACTTTGATTGCGATGGGAATGGGAATAAGCTCCATGAGCCGTACTTTATTAATTCACCAAGTGAAGCGAATCATTTCATACGCGCCTAAGAGCATTCTAATGATGATCGCATACCAAGAAAGGATCCGCAAGGCCGGGAGGCGCAGATCGGATTTGAGCCTGTGTGTGATCCAGGGCAGATCGCAGAATTTCTGATGACAATGACGTCATCAGATGTCAGGGCTGACCAATTCGCAAGCCACAGATTAAAGATTTAGTATGTAACGCAAGCATTGGGTAGGCTGTGGCTCTTGAGACTCTGGCGTTTTTTGCGGGTCGTCTTTTGCCCCTATGTGCGACCTCCTTTATTATCTACTCATCAATTTTATGGAACCGTTTGAAATATAATTTTATTTGGAATAAAAAACAAGTATAATGAGTTATTACTACGTTGACTGGCAGATAAATAACATTTGTATGGGAGAAAAGCAAAACAAACTCGATTGCGCTCCATTTAAGCGGATTTTTAATAATATGAATTAATAAAATTCAGTTTGTCAATGGTTTTCCTATTTAATAAAAACAGACATGGGAAGAATTGTCCATACACCTCGAACGTTTAAAGATAGACAGTGAGATAAATTTAACTTACAATATCTAAAGAGTTCATTAGATTTGAATAAAAATTAGCTCGATTCACTGCATTCTATCGAGACAGCGGGCGAATAAATCTTATGGAATATGGATTATTCCAAGAGTTTTGCTGTAGCACGCTACGCTTACGATGCACGGTACGGAAGCGTATTCAAATGTTTCTAAAGGAGCGAAGTGCTGCCGATCGGTAATTTTCAGTCGTAATTATTGGTGGCGATATTTATTTTCTAGCTGGTTTCTCTAAACATACTTCTTGTTTTGATCCTACTACCAATTCGTTAGGCAGATTCTACTGAGACGAGTTGGCAAGAAACTCCTCATTCGCTCTTATCAATAAGCAAAAACAAATTTATTGGACATTTAACGTGCTTATATACAAGGTATATTCTGTGGGACGCTGGACGCAAAGTCGATTGCTTCCATACAATTGAATTCATATAAATTGTATAAAAGCCTGGGCTCAAGAAGTGTGTTTTACGTTTTGTTTTATTTGTGTAAAGGCAGATTTGAAAATTGTTTTTTTTTCTAAAACTTCGAATGATAGTTACAAAATTATGGAGTGAAAATGTTGTCAAATCGCCTAATTTGGGTGGCAGGCAGTCATGTGTGAGATCTTTAGCATTGAGCTACTAGTAAAAGATTTAATTCTTACGATTTAATAGCTGATTAAACTGTAAGACAAGTGGCAATCTGACATCCTGTCATCCCTTTCCCTAAACTCAAATGTCTGACACGGGCCAGCTAGTCTCGGGCGGGCAGCAGGTGAATTCGGCTGATAGCATAATGAGAATTGTCACCCGCTTTAAGTGCTTTAGAATTAGGGTATGGACTATGGCAATTTGGTGAAGAGCGTAGTTAGCATTTATAATGTTCTGCATAAGTTACACCATCTCACTATGTAGGTCGTCGTCGTCGTCGTCAACCGATGGACGTCCACTGCTGGACATAGGTCTCGTGTAGGGTCCTCCACAAGCCACGGTCTTGCGCCGCCTGGATCCAGCGACTCCCTGCACACATAGTTCGGAGAACCGATGGGCGTTGGGGTCCCAAAGTGCTGGAATGGCGACCCCGCACTGGAAGGCGTAGCGTCGGCAGACCCCCCACACGGTGGACGGACGACATCAAGAGAGTCACTATGTAGGTACTTAACATTATTTGTAAAGCCTACTTAACATATCTACTCAAATAGAATATCTATTTGAAGTATCTTGGATAACTTGAACGTAGCTTAAGCTATTAATTCGCTAACTTTTGCCTGCGGCTTCGCTCACGTCAGGTTTGATTTTCATACAAATTTTAAACCCCCTTAGGGGTGGCAGTTACCTCGGCCAACATATAAGTTTGGCTATTCAGCGGGGTAACGCAGCCAGCGTTCTGGGCACACTGCCTCATTGCAGCGGCATACCTAGATGATATTTTTAATGTTTAGTTTTTAGTTTTTAATTTAGTTTAATGTTTTTATAATGTATGGATTTTTATATTAACTATAAACTTTGTATGTATAATATAATAAACTTAAGGGTTGAATTTTCAAAAATCTTTTGAAAAGTCATAATAGCTATTGGTATGCCAAATTCCAGCCCGATCCGTGGTTTGAACTGTGCGTTGATAGTACAGTCAGTGATTCACCTTTTCTTTTTATATTATATTTAGACTAGATAATGCCCGTGACTTCGCCACGTGGGAACTAATTGATTTTGAACCTTGTCCTTTCCCATACATACACTATTGTGCACGACGGACTATAGTTTATAAGTTTAAAATAGTATTCAGTTTATGTAATTAGTCTAATTAATAGGATAAGTTTACTTAAATTGAATAATTAGAGTATAGGTAATAAAGCTATAATTATAAGATGTAAATTTAGCCAATCAATGTAATAAATAGAACTCCTCCCACGACGCACGCTGACTACGCTCGGTTTAAGTATAAATATGAGCGGCGAAACCGCCCACACTTTCACTTTGCATCCGGCAAGCGACGCGCGACGTCACCCTAAGAGCACAGCAGCCTGCCTCCGTCGGGGGAAGAGAGTGTGAAACAATCTGGGTTTCTTTTCACCTTGCCGACCCCATCATATAGAACCAGTGCACGTTCGGGCATCCCGAACAACTATGTTTGGTACATTTTGTCAAAATCGGGACAGATGGACCCTGAAAGCGTAGCAGACAGACAGACACTCTTTCGTATTCATAACATTACTATGGATAACATTTTTTACAATAAATTCTACAAGATGCTGAAGGTAGATTTTCGATACTTACATTATTAAAACTTCGATGAAATAAAAAAGCATAACGTACCGTGTTTTATAACCCGAAGCGCGGCACACCTCGCAGTAAATATTTGATCGTACACAGGTGAACGTAAAATGCACCTTGCCGACTCCATCATATAGAACCAGTGCACGTTCGGGCATCCCGAACATTGGTCCTTCGAGCCGGATTCAAGCAACAGCAACGATGGTGAAGACACGGGCACAGGCTGCGGAGCTGCCGGGTGAGGAAGGCGCCACGGGTGCTGCGACGCGCACGGACTCCGCGTCCATGCACACCTGGGACGCGTCGGTCAGCGCGTACACCAGCAGCGAGCAGCCGACAACAGAGAGCGCAGATGCAGAGTCAAGCATCGAGACACGGCCACGACCAGCGCTGCTACCAGCAACCAACGTGCAGACGCCGGCCGCCCCGCCCCCCCTCGACACGGCGGTCAGGGGGGCCCCCCGCGCCGCGCCGAAAGCGTCCTCCCCGCCGCCCGCAGTCTCGGCGGACGGGGGGGCGCCCCGCGCCGGGCGCCGGCGAGGCGCCGACACGGCGTCAGTCCGGTCGCGTGACGCGCGCCTACAGCGCGCCGCTAGAGCGCGCCTCCTCGAGCTCGAGCGGGAACTGCTGCTCAAGGACATCGAGCTGCAAAAACTTCGCGTCGAGGATGAAGAGGACAGCGACGAGGACGACGACGCGCAGTCGCGGTGCAGCGTCGGCACGGAACAACGCGTCAGCAGCTGGGTGCGCGAGGGAAGCGCCGGCGAGAGGCAGCTGCTGGCGTTGGAAGAAACACCTCAACAGGTTAGTCACAGTGCAAATTATTCTGGTGTTGTATGTGATAACAGTGTAAATATCCCGCCGTCGGCACAGACCGACGCGCGGTCTTCGCATTTCACATATGCGGCCACTGGCAACGTCGCATGCCCTGAGCTGTCCTCAGGGATCAGAAATGCGGAGCAGGGACACTCCGTCACGGGTCCGAGTGTCTACCCGGGTCATTTAAACGAACCCGGGACATATTTTGATAACGCGGCCCGCGTGCGCGTAGGCGCCGCGCCGGCGAGACACGCGAGCGAGGCCACGCCCACACCGCTACGCGCGACGCAGACGTCCGCTACGCGGTGCTACGAGAGCTACGAAAACAGGGCGCCGCTACATAGCGCTATGCAAGCTAATAATTTAATAGGCATGTTTGAACGACAACAAGATTTATTTTTGAAAGGGCTTAATGAATTAACGCAATGCATGACGTCACCTACCGCACGAAGTGCGGCTAAATCCCTTATCGAGTTACAGTCCTACTCCGGCGCGTACGACGAATGGTATGCGTGGCGTGACACCTTCGACTGCACAGCGCGTCACTTCAGCGACGCGGAGAACAAAGCGAGGCTTAGGCGTAGCCTACGAGGCCCGGCTCGAGAATTAGTCGACGGGCTACTTAAGACGACAGCTACGTCGGCCGAGATCGTCGCGGCACTGGAAGACGTCTACGGCCGACCCGACTGTATCGTCTACACAGAATTAGAAAAGTTGAAGACGCTGCCCCGCCTCACAGATTCTGGTAAGGAGCTCTCTACATTTACGTGCAAGGTAGACTCTGTTATATCTACCATTGTTGCCTTGAAAAAGGAAGCTTACCTTGTGAGTCCGCAGACACTTCACGCCATAGAAGAAAAGATGTCGGCTCTCTACAGAACGAGATGGTTCGACTACGAGGCGAGGCAGGCAGCCGACGAACCCAGCTTACTTAAGCTTCGTCGCTTCCTGAAAGCCGAGATGAAGCTGCAGGTGCGGCACGTGCGGCCAGAGGCATCGGCACCACAGCGGCCACCGGAGCCGCCGCGCCGACCGCAGCGCGTCCACGCAGCCAGCTCTCCCGATCAACCCAGAGAGAGGAAAGAAGAAAAAAGGTGCGGTTTCTGCGCTCGCAGCAACCACACGACCAGCGAGTGCCGCACGTTCAGAGGCTTGACGCTGGACCAGCGGTGGGAAGCTTGCAGGCAGAAGAAGCTTTGCTTCCGCTGTCTGGGTCATCGGGGCTTCCGACATCGTTGCGGGGGCAAGAAGTGCGAACTCGACGACTGCCCGCACTTCCACCATGAGCTGCTGCACCGTCCGCCGGGCGAGGCGGCGTGCGTGACCGACGAGAGGGCCATGCGGGCCGTCTGCCCCGCGGTTGGGACGCCGGCGCTTCTCAACATCGTTCCTGTCATCATCACGGGACCTACGGGCACGGCAGAGGTCTACGCGCTGCTCGACAGCGGCTCCACAATCACCCTGATCAAAGAGGATACGGCACGCAGCATCGGAGCAGAGGGGCCATCTCACACGCTGAGCATCGAAGGAATTGCAGGCTCCAAGTTCAAGAATGCTTCGCAGCTGGTAACCTTTGCCATCAGGGGTAAGCATCACGCTGAAGAATACTTTATAGACGCTCGCACCATTCCCGATTTGGGCATTTCAGGTCAGTCAGTGGCACGAACCGCCATTCAGAGACACGCCCATCTACGGGATCTGGCCGATCAGCTACCCTACGATTACGCAGTCCCATCCATCCTTATTGGTCAGGACAACTGGGAGCTAATGATGGCGAGCGCCTGCCGTACGGGAAAACACGAGGAACCAGTCGCCACGCGCACAGGTCTAGGTTGGGTGGCCCACGGACCCTACGTCAGCGGCGAGAAAGCAACCGCCACGAACGAAGGGCTGGTGGAGGTGTACCGCGTCATGAAGCTGCGCCCGGCGGCTGACCATAACTTGGATCAACTACTAAAAGAACATTTTGCACTTGAATCACTAGGTATAGAGCCGCGCCGTCCTCGCTCGGACCCGGAGCTGCGCGCTTTGAACATACTCGAAGCAACTACTCGTGGCAAGGAAGACGGAGGCTTCGAAGTCGGACTATTGTGGAAAAGCGAGGCGGCTGTCATCCCGGATAACTATGACGCGACTCTGCGCCGCCTGGAAGGGGTGGAACGGAAGCTGGATAAGAACCCATCCCTTAAGGCACGCTACGCGGAGCAAATGAGGCGCATGGTAGAGCATGGATACGCCGAGTTAGCTACAACTAAACCTACTCCCGGGCGAACGTGGTACCTACCGCACTTCGCCGTGACGAACCCGGCGAAGCCGGGCAAGACGAGGATAGTTCACGACGCGGCGGCTACCACAAAGGGAGTAAGTTTAAACAGCTTATTGTTAACAGGGCCGGACCTGTTGCAATCCTTACCCGGCGTACTCATGCGCTTCCGACAGCGAGGTGTAGCAGTGACGGCGGACATCAAGGACATGTTCCTCAGGATCGGGATACGCGAAGAAGACCGGGATGCGTTGCGGTTCCTGTGGCGGGGCGAGGACCGAGACTCCAGTCCCCGGGAGTACAGAATGAAGGCGGTCATCTTTGGCGCAACGTCATCACCGGCAACTGCCATATATGTGAAAAACAAAAATGCAGAGGAGTTCCGGAACGAATACCCGGCGGCGGCCGATGCTATTGTAAGAAATCACTATATGGACGATTACTTACAGTCTTTCAGTACCATCGCAGAGGCTCAGCGGGTCGCCGGCGAGGTGGACTTCGTGCACAAAAAAGGGCATTTCGTGCTGTCGAAGTGGACGTCAAACGAGCCGGCAGCCATAGAACAATTCACTCCCGCTCCGAACGAGGCAAGCAAGGACTTGGATACCGGCGGGAGCGAGAAGATATTGGGGTTGGTCTGGCGGCCGCAGGCGGACACTCTCGGCTTTAACCTCAACATGGCGCGCGTCCCAGCGGACATTATAGGCTGTAACAGGGTGCCTACTAAACGAGAGACCTTATGTACTGCTTGCTATGTCATTGTTTGATCCACTAGGTCTCGCCACGCCGGTCACCATACAGGCAAAGCACGTCCTGCAAGACACCTGGCGCCTGGGCGTCGGATGGGACGATCAGCTACCGCCGGACCTGGCCGAGAGATGGCGTCACTGGTTACGAGATCTGCGCAGACTGGCTGACGTCGCTCTCCCACGCTGCTACCCGGGCTTCGACGAGGCCGAGGAGCGAGAGCTTCATACCTTCACCGACGCGAGCGAGACCACGTATGCCGCCGCAGTCTACTGGAGGGTGAAGCGCCCGGGTGGAGAGGTGAGAGTCAGTCTCGCCGCGGCCAAAGCACGGGTAACGCCCCTCAAAACCATTTCTATTCCGAGGCTCGAGCTGCAAGCCGCAGTACTAGGGACTCGCTTAGCGACTACCGTCCAAGAGGAGCATGATGAGAGACCGGCGCGTCGGGTCTTCTGGACGGATAGCAAAACTGTACTGGCATGGCTGCGAGCCGGTCCTCGCGTGTATAAACCGTTTGTTGCCCACAGAGTAGCCGAGATCGAGGAGGCCTCGCGGGTGAGCGAATGGCGTTGGGTGCCCACAAAAGACAACGTCGCAGACGACGCCACCCGTGAGACCCCCATTTCATTTGACAACACACACCGCTGGTTTCACGGGCCAGCCTTCCTGTATCGCAGTGACCAGTTTTGGCCAGAAGAGCCCACTCTACCCTCAGTAGTCACGGGGGAAGAGAAGGTCAACGTCACTCGTTGTAATCAACTGATGAGCGAGTCGCTTCCCGATCCTCATCGTGGTTGCGATTGATCAGGACGACTGGTAGGGTAATCCAATTTCTTAGATCTGTTCGCAGGTACCCAGGAGCTACGACGGCGCATGCGCGCACGCGCCGTAACCCTGAGGCAGACCCCGCGTGGACGCAGCACCCCAGAGCAGCGCGGCCGGCTCCCGCGCCTAGGCAGAAATCTGCGGCCGCACCCGACCGCTACGTCGCGCTCGACGCGGACGACCTGCGAGAGGCGGAGCGCCTCTGGCTCCGCGCGATGCAACAGCAGGCCTTCCCGGACGACCTCGCCTGCGCAAGGAAGAACGCCGCTCTCCCGCCAGACAGCCGCATCCGCAATCTGGCTGTCTTCATCGACGACGACGAGATCATGCGAGTAAAGTCTCGCATTGACGCAGCCGAGGGCGCCGCGACCGAGCTGCGCACGCCGCCCATAGCCGACGGCAACCACCCCTACACGCGGCTGTACGTCGACTGGATACATCGCGAGCTGCACCACGGCGGCACCGAGACCGTGGCGAACGAGCTGAAGCAGCGTCTGTGGGTCCTCCGGCTGCGCCCTACCGTCAAGGGCGTACTCCGCAACTGCCAGCCCTGTCGCCTGCGCCGGGCCAAGCCGCCGTCGCCGCCGACGGGCAACCTGCCACCGTGCCGCCTAGCCCACCACCAGAGGCCGTTCACGTACACTGGCCTTGATTTCTTCGGGCCCCTCTCAGTCACCGTGGGTCGGCAGCGCCAGAAGCGCTACGTGGCCCTCTTCACCTGCCTCACTACAAGGGCCGTGCACCTAGAACTCACCGCGCACATGACAACGGACAGCTGCATCATGGCGCTCCGGCGTATGATGGCCCGCCGGGGACGACCGACCGAGATCTGGAGCGACAACGGCACCAACCTGCGAGGAAGCGATGCCGAGCTACGCCGAGCCCTCGACGAGCAACAGCTGACCACAGCCGCTACCAATCTCTTCATTAAGTGGCGGTTCATCGTGCCAGGGGCGCCGTTCTGGGGAGGCGCCTGGGAGCGGCTCGTACGAAGCGTCAAGACTGCTCTCCGAGTTGTCCTGCACGAGCAGCACCCTCACGAAGAAACGCTGGTGACGCTCCTAGCCGAGGTGGAAGATACCGTAAACAGCCGACCCCTCACGTATCTAGCAACTGACGAGCATCATGAAGCCCTAACACCGAACCATTTCCTGCTTGGCGGCCCGTCCCGAGGCCAGCTGCCAGGCACCTTCAAAGATACCGACGTCAGTACCAAGAAAGCGTGGAGGGCAAGCCAACGCCTCGCCGATCTCTTCTGGGCGCGATGGCTCCGTGAATACCTGCCTACACTTCAACACCGGCGGGAGCCCCATGGTCAAGGAGAGGAGGTACGAGTCGGCGACCTAGTCCTCATCGTCGACGCTTCGCTACCACGCAACACCTGGCTACGCGGAATCATCGTGGCAGTTTTCCCAGGCGCTGATGGCATCACCAGAGCAGCTGACGTTAAGACGGCTAAAGGCGTGCTGCGGCGGCCAGTAAAGAAGCTCGTCGTGCTACCAGTATGACTGAAGCAAGCTTCACGGCGGGAGAGATGTGCACGACGGACTATAGTATATAAGTTTAAAATAGTATTAAGTTTATGTAATTAGTCTAATTAATAGGATAAGTTTACTTAAATTGAATAATTAGAGTATAGGTAATAAAGCTATAATTATAAGATGTAAATTTAGCCAATCAATGTAATAAATAGAACTCCTCCCACGACGCACGCTGACTACGCTCGGTTTACGTATAAATATGAGCGGCGAAACCGCCCACACTTTCACTTTGCATCCGGCGAGCGACGCGCGACGTCACCCTAAGAGCACAGCAGCCTGCCTCCGTCGGGGGAAGAGAGTGTGAAACAATCTGGGTTTCTTTTCACCTTGCCGACCCCATCATATAGAACCAGTGCACGTTCGGGCATCCCGAACAACTATGTTTGGTACATTTTGTCAAAATCGGGACAGATGGACCCTGAAAGCGTAGCAGACAGACAGACACTCTTTCGTATTCATAACATTACTATGGATAACATTTTTTACAATAAATTCTACAAGATGCTGAAGGTAGATTTTCGATACTTACATTATTAAAACTTCGATGAAATAAAAAAGCATAACGTACCGTGTTTTATAACCCGAAGCGCGGCACACCTCGCAGTAAATATTTGATCGTACACAGGTGAACGTAAAATGCAAAGTAAAGAACCTTTGCTGGGCTTATTCGGGCTGAACAAAATTTACGAACTTCGGCTTCAGCCTTGATTAATATTTTGTACTTTCGTTGTAACCGATACGAAGAACAAAAAGTTTTTTTTATCAAATACTTACCAGAGACACTTAAAATGATTTCGATTAAAATATGTTTATTTTAATTAATTAACTAGGTAAATTACAACTAAACATAAAATCTAAATTAAAACTAACATTACAATTTTTTTTATCATATCATACTAATATTATAAATGCGAAAGAAATAAGAAATGTTTATTGGTTTATTATAACCGAGCAACGGATCGACGTACATTTTTGGCATGGGTATAGTTGAGGACCTGGAGAGTGACATAGGAGTTAAACCACGCTGACGAAGTCGCGGGCATCAGCGAATAGTGAAATAATTATCAAAAAGACCGCCCCGGGACTTTCCGGTTGCAAAAGTCCCCTTAACGCCTTGTGGCGTTACCGCGCTGGATAGCCAATGACAGTCTCTGCACCAAGTACACCCCAGAGCGGGGATCATAGCCCCTATGGCGACGCCAAACTCTGCCGTAAACTTTTTTTGCCTTCGTGCACCAACAGCCTGAGGTCTCAACCGCAAAAGGAATAAATTAATGTGTGTTTTTTTCTAGTAGGTACTGAAACTTCCGACTTCCCGATGCGGCCGAGTCTGTCAGACAAATTTTTGCTAATACCTAAAGAATGCGTTGCGATACTGCCTCTTACACCTCCAATAGTCTGCAGCCGTATGCGATTACAATAATGACCTTTAATTTCTTACCTGCACACACCTATCCTTTTCATGTCAAGCTCGGAATAAACTTATTAAAAAGTGACAGCATCACAAAATTTACCTAAATCAGTATAAGCAGGGTTGTGTGCAAGTCGGCCTTAATTAATAAAACTAAAACCCATTTACGGGAGGTTTTGTAATAATTCGCGTTAATACTTTCATTATCAGACAACCGTGTAGCTTCGGGATTCCAAATGACCATGGTAATAGATTTTGGTTTAATCGCTGCCCCAATTACCGGATTAATTTTCAAATACCATTAATCACAATAATTATGATCCCAGGTGCAGTTAGGTTGAAATTAGAACTAAGGTATGTAATAAGATTCATCAAAACTGTTTTGTGTTGTGTTAATAAAATATTTATAACGACATATAATCGTTATATGTTGCAAACTTGTGTTACATAAAACAATACCACTGCACCAAACAATGAGTGGCAGTACATTATAGCGTTGGACGCTTCAAAACTTTTCATTGTTTGTTCTATTGTATGTGACAAGTTTTAGGTACTTGTCTTCGCCATAAATTGTTAGGTAAATACTTACATTGTTTATTTTAAACAGAGAGAAGATTCAGATGATTTAACTGACTTTATAACTGTTTTCATCTGCGACTTGAATCATCCGCGTCTTGATCCGCGTAAAATCTTTGCTTATTCTAGATAATGTCCAGCTCCAGCTAGATGCAAACCTCATAGCATAGATGCAAACGCAAAGCTAACCTATATCGTCATAACCTATTCATCGTTTGAGAATATTTTTTTTTAGTAACCCATATTTACTCGAATTTTTTATTTGTTACTAGATGATGCCCGCGACTTCGTCCGCGTGGATTAAGATTTTCCGGGATCAAAAGTAGGCTATGTCCTTCCTCGGGATACAAACTATCCCTGACCAAATTTCATAAAAATCGGTTGAATAGATGGGCCGTGAAAGCGTAGCAGACAGACCGCCCGACAGACAGACAGACAAACTTTCGCATTTATAATATTAGTATGGATTTTATTCATTATCATTTAAATGTGAATAGAAAACATGGGTCTATTGTACAACACAACAACCAATAAGCATAATAATTTTTGGAGCACTCTCAAACTTCAACAGGTGTGGCAAACAGCCACCTAATTTTATTCACGTCACATTTTTTACCTTCCTTAGCGTTAGAGGTTTTGGATGTACTTACCTTTATTCCAAATTATGAGATTTTCACATAAAAGGATTCGTCATTCACTTAGTACATCCTCCAACAAAGCAGAGATGAAACATGCGGAGACGGTAGGTAGCGGGTAGGTTATTTCCACCGATTCGGAGCGGAGACTTGAGCTGGCTAGAGCGTGACAATGCTGTCAGTTGTGAGTTGTGACCCAGTGATTTAGCTATATCATAAAACTGAGTGGTTTAACGGAGTTCAGTACCGGCAAAAACGTGACGCCAGGCGTTTTGGCGTTCCGTTACGATGCCATGTAGAAACCGATTAGGGGTATGGGTTTAATATAACTGCCATGCCCCAAATAGGCTAGCCCGCTACCATCTTAGACTGCATCATCACTTGACATCAGGTGAGATCGCAGTCAAGGGCTAACTTGGATACAGTGGGTAAAAAAGGTGTGTTTTGCACAAAAAGGCAACAAAGGCTGCTTTCCTCCCTGTTCCTCTACATTTTGGTGGAATCCTCGCCGGTAGAGTCGTGTGATTTTACATTGCATTTGATTTTATAATTTTTATACTCTTTTTAAGTATCTACACAAAAAAAAGACGTGTGGCACTCGGAGACTGCCGCGGTAAAGCTATTGCATAACATTTTTATCAACTTGCTATGACTACTTGTGTTGTTGACTTCAAGTTGTTGAAAATATGAAGGCGAAATATTTTTATTTTCAACAACTTGAATTCATCAACACAAGTAGTCATAGCAACTAAAGTGTTAGGTTTTTTTTCGTTACGGAATTTCTGGATTCGATCTCCACGCTCAAGGCCCGCGATAGTAGCTATGCAATAGCTTAAAAATGCTTTACAGAGTATTTTGAAAGGGAGTTTAAGTAAGAAAATTGAAATTGGATTTGCAGCTTAAAAGTAAAACTTTGGCGGGCGGCGCTGAAGTGTTTCGCAAATATTGACAACAGTGAATGTTTAGTGTTGAAAGTTTTCTGGAAAAGTATCGAAGCTGTTTGTTCTTAAAGTTTTATTATATCTTATTTATTAACAAACATAGTAACATTGTGGAAAACGCCGCTCTAGCTTGAGACAACGGAATATCTATAGCGAATCGACTGTCATTGCGAACATTCCAAAACAATTATTTACTGTACATATTTAATTTAATTTAATTTAATAAAATATATATAAAATTCTCGTATCACAATGTTAGTTACCATACTCCTCCGAAACGGCTTGACCGATTTTTATGAAATTTAATATGCATATTCAGCAGGTCTGAGAATCGGCTACTATCTATTTTTCATACCTCCACGCGGACGGAGTCGCGGGCATCAGCTAGTTTAAATATATACTTAATATTATAAAGCTGAAGAGTTTGTTTGTTTGAACGCGCCTGGACCGATTTCAGAAATTCTTTCTCCGTTGGATATGTACGTGATCCCTGAGTGCTATAGGCTGTATATGTACCACGGGCGAAGCCGGGGCGGACCGCTAGTGTATAATAATATGGCATCACATTTATTTTAATCTAAATTAATTAAGATCAACCAACAAATATTTATTGTTGGAAATGAATTGTTAAAATCCTGAACGCATTCTTATCAATGCACATAGACTATAGAATATAATCTGACAGTTGACACTATTATAAAATTTATTAACCTTCCTTGCAATCATCCATGTATCATGTCTCAATTATAAATTATCTAATTCCTGACCTAATTTAATCATATTAAATAAATAAGCAATATTAAGTTAATCCATTTAATCTGTTATAATATAATTGTTTGACGTGCATTGCCTATTGGATTTGTTGAAATCAAATACAAACGCAAGTGTGACCTGCTGATCTTTTATTGAACACGCCAATACCTCTAGCTGCGTCATTCCACTGCATCATTGGTCCACCGGCCAATATTTACAGGTTATGGGCCCAGGTTACGAAAGAGGTACGTGATTGGCAGTTTATTTTTGTTGTAATTGGATTTCGACGCCGCGTGACATACGCTCATAACCTAAATGGCGCCTGGAAATGGAGATTCGGGTGCATCTAGTGCTTCATCCACGACGAGTTATATTATCGGTGGCGGAGTAAGCATTGAGAAACTGGAGGGCGTGTCAAACTATAACAGTTGGAAGTTTGGAATCAAAAATTCGCTTATTTTGGAAGGTCTCTGGGATTGTGTCTTAGGTACAGAGAATGACACTATTAAAGATGCCAAGGCTCTTGCTAGGATATCGCTAAGCCTTAGGCCTACTCTTTATCAAATCCTATATGGAATTAACTCAGCGAAGGCAGCTTGGGATAAACTTCAATCTGTTTTTGAAGATAAAGGTCTATTTAGACGGGTTAGTCTGCTTCGTCAACTCCATAGGGTAGACTTTAACCAGTATGATAATATGACCAGATACATTGAAACAGTTTTTACCCTCGTACAGCAGCTTGCGGATATTGGTAAGGAAATTGCAGAAATATTATTGTCCGGTCTCCCTCAAGAATTCGACACTCTTGTATCGGCTTTGGAGACGGCATCGATGACCAATGCACTATCTTCAGAGCTAGTTCGTGCTCGCTTGATTCAAGAAGAGTACAGAAAGGCAAACACTGAGAACCAGGGAAGTAGCTCATCGAGTAATGCACTTGTTGCTCGAAGTTTGAATAAGAAGAAAGTAATCATTTGTAATTTTTGCAATAAGGCTGGTCACGGGAAGTCACGGTGCTGGAAATTGAAACGACAGAAGAGAGAAAATGGTAAAGATGAACAGACCGTATTCGCTTCATCGTTTTTGGCAGCTACGCAGAGTACAGATTTCATTGTGGACAGTGGCTCATCGTCGCACATGTGTAATAGTCATAGTTTCCTGACTAGTTTAAAAACTAATAAAATTAAGATTACCTGTGCTGATAAAGCAACTAAACTGGAGAGCTCTGGTGTTGGAGATATGCATGTAAGCATTAATGGTTTTGATAAAATTTTGAACAATGTTTTGTATGTTCCGCAGTTGTCTGAAAATTTGCTTTCTGTGAGTAAGTTATGTGAGAGTGGCATGGTTGTGATTTTTAATGTGGATGGGTGTTTTATATATGACAGCTGTAGTATAAAAGGCAAGCCTATTATGTCTGCTGATTTATGTAAGGGTGTTTATAGACTTAAAGGTATTTTTGTAAAAGAGCAATCGATGGCTGTCCTACATCAAGTGCAGGAAGCACAGATTGCAAAGTTAGCTGGGTCTAATAACCTTATGGATGCTGATTTATGGCATAGGAGGTTAGGGCATCTTTGTCTTAAAGGTATGTGTACACTTAGGGAGTGTGCAGCACGTAGCGTTTCATTTCAGGTTGACAAGCAAGACTTTACAAGTAAGTGTGTTGCCTGCCTGGAGGGGAAGCCTGTGGCCAGGGCTTATCCAAAAGGACCTGCGAGACGTGCAAGCCGTCCTTTGGAACTCATACATAGTGACGTGTGCGGCCCTATGAAAGACTCCAGCTGGGGAAATGCAAGGTACTTATTAACCCTTACTGATGATTTTTCTCGTAAAAGTTTTGGATATTTATTGAAGAGAAAGTCTGAAGTGTTACATTGTTTTATCAATTTCAAAAGTTACGTAGAAAAGCAGATTGGATTGTCTATTAAATGCCTGCGTTCTGATAATGGTGGTGAATACTGTAGTAACAGATTTAGAAGTTTCCTAGAGAAAGAGGGAATAGCTCACCAGCTGACAGTACCGTATTGTGCTCAGCAGAATGGCGTTGCAGAACGCCTTAATAGAACATTATTGGAGAAGGCTAGGTGCATGTTAGTGCAGGCAGGTCTCTGTAACCGCTTCTGGGGTGAGGCTGTGATGACGGCCATTTATTTGAAAAATAGAAGCCCTACTGCTGCATTAGCAGGACAGTTGCCTGAGGAGGTCTGGTCCCGACAAACTGTTTGTCTTGGACACCTTCGGGTTTTCGGATGCATTGCCTATTCATTGATTCCTGAGGCTACTCGTACTAGTAAATTGAACGCTAAAGCAAAGCTGTGTATTTTTGTCGGTTATTCAGAGTTGACAAAAGGTTACCGACTTATAGACCCATCAAATCCTAGGAAGGTTATTTTGTCAAGGAATGTGTATTTTATTGAAGATAAATTTTATAAAGATTTTAAATGCCTTGACATAAAAAATGAAATGAATTCAAATATTAATAATAATTTTATAATTTGTAATGAATATAATGGAGAATTTAATTCTAGTACCTGTGATAGAAATAATATTTTAAATTCTAGTCAACCTTGTCAGGATTCTAGTCCAGTCAATATAAGTACAAATAAATCATATGATTTTTCGTATGAATTTACAGATGCTGAGTCTGGCGATGACTGCTGCATTAACAGCGAGGTAGAACAGACCTCTGCTGATGCTGAGTCTTCTGCTGAGGAACCGGAGACGCAGCCGGCGACTTGCAAAGACGCAGTAGTTGGAGGGGAAGGTGCGACTCGTACAGACGAGTCTGTGACTGTCAGCGGCCGCCCCATGCGCAGTACACGTGGTAAACCGCCCATAAAATATGGCGATTATGAAATAGGTATGTATGCCAGCTCTATATTTGAAGAGCCACAAACATATGAAGAGGCAGTAGCATCATCAAATTCCTCTGAGTGGCAAAAAGCTATGAAGGTAGAGTATGAGTCACTCATGGATAATAAGGTTTGGGAGTTAGTGGATCGACCTGTTGATGCTAATGTTGTGAAGTGTAAGTGGATATATAAATTAAAGCATGACACATCGGGGAATTTCGATAAGTTTAAAGCTCGCTTAGTTGCTCGCGGCTTTAGCCAGAGGGAAGGTATAGACTACTCAGATACTTTTTCACCCGTAGTGCGTCATTCAACGATGCGTATTTTGTTTTCTTTGGCACATCAATTAGAAATGTCTATGGAACATATTGACGTGACTACTGCATTTTTGAATGGCGATCTTAATGAGAGGATTTACATGGAACAACCGCAAGGTTTTGTTTGTGATGAGAGAAAGGTGTGTATTCTGCTCAAAAGTATTTATGGACTTAAGCAAGCTAGTCGTATGTGGAATCTGAAAGTGAATAATTTGTTATTGACAAATGGATTTGTCCAGAGCAAGTGTGAGCCCTGTGTGTATGTCAAAAAGAATGATAGGGATCTCACTATCATAGCTCTCTACGTTGACGATTTTTATATTTTTTCAACATGTAGTACGCAGGATTTATTTAGCTTTTTAAGTACAAATTTCTGTGTTAAGCATCTTGGTTCATTGACAAGTTGTTTAGGTATACGCGTGATAAGAAATAAAAATGTTTTGACTTTAGATCAGTCTGAATATATTAAAAGGTTGCTGAAACGTTTTAATATGTTGGAATGTAAACATGTATCTACACCTATGATTGTGAATAGTAAACTTGTAAAATCGAATAGTGAACCTTTAGATGATAATGTTTATCAGTTTAGGCAACTTATAGGCTGTTTAATGTATTTGTCGGTATGTACAAGGCCTGACATAGCTTACAGCTGCAGTCAGATTAGTCAATTTTTAACTGCTTTTGATAGAAGTCATTGGATAGCTGCTAAACGAGTATTGCGATATTTAGCAGGTACTATAGATCTAAGACTTTGTTTTTATAAAAGTAATTGTTTTAATATGACTGCTTATGCAGATGCTGACTGGGCAAATGACATATGTGATAGGAAATCATATACAGGCTTTGTTGTTAAAGTAGGTAACAATACAGTTAGCTGGGAAGCTAGAAAACAGCGTTGTGTGGCTTTGTCCAGCACTGAGGCGGAATATTTAGCCATAAGTGACGTTGCAAAAGAGTTGTGCTTTATTAGGAATTTCTTGTTGGAAATTTTAGATAAACGCATAGAGATAGTTATCTTTAATGATAATCAAAGCGCTCACAAATTGTTGTTGGCAAAAGAATACTCGCACAAGCGCACTAAGCATATAGATATACGTTACCATTATGTAAAAGATCTTGTATCAAAATACAATATTATAGTTAAATATTTACCGACTGTAAAGATGACAGCTGATGTTCTTACGAAACCTTTATGTAAGACTAAACTTTTGTATTTCATAGAAGATCTGAATTTGAAATGTTTATAAAGACTGTTTGTAACTGATAGACTGTATGTGTTTGCAGACTTGCTATAATTATTGATCTTGTTTGATTGATAAGAATGAGGGGAAGTGTTAAAATCCTGAACGCATTCTTATCAATGCACATAGACTATAGAATATAATCTGACAGTTGACACTATTATAAAATTTATTAACCTTCCTTGCAATCATCCATGTATCATGTCTCAATTATAAATTATCTAATTCCTGACCTAATTTAATCATATTAAATAAATAAGCAATATTAAGTTAATCCATTTAATCTGTTATAATATAATTGTTTGACGTGCATTGCCTATTGGATTTGTTGAAATCAAATACAAACGCAAGTGTGACCTGCTGATCTTTTATTGAACACGCCAATACCTCTAGCTGCGTCATTCCACTGCATCATTGGTCCACCGGCCAATATTTACATGAATGAATTAATTAGTAATATTATGTTTAAACCTTTCAAAAGCTACTAATAATATTTTTTCAATACAGTTGTCAAACATGGCGCACTTTCAGAGGCT
The DNA here is from genome assembly GCA_963932025.1 of Erebia epiphron. Lineage (NCBI taxonomy): Eukaryota > Metazoa > Arthropoda > Insecta > Lepidoptera > Nymphalidae > Erebia > Erebia epiphron. The sequence goes on from OZ009955.1 coordinate 16,616,421, forward strand.
GTAGTTATGATTCGAAAATTGAATCTTTCGCATAGGCATCTTACTTTTACACGGTCGTGACTTACTTTTACAAGCTCGACACTTACTTTTGCAGTTTAGTTTTAAATTTTCCAAGTCAATTAAAAAAGTTTAGTACCAAGGAGTTTTCATACATAGAATATAATCGGATAGGCTTTTTACGAGGAAAAATGAATGAATCCGTACGTTTTAACATTGAATTTCCAAAATTCTTTTAAATGGTTGTTGATTATATTTAATTACCAGTTTTAATTAAATTATTTTCAACATTTGACAAAAATCGAATAAGCTGTATACGCGTAGGTACGAACCCGTAGCCTAGTTTTGTTGAAAAAAAAAATATGTCCAGGTGTAAATACGCGCCATTTGCTGAAATTTTTTATTTTTTATGTGATAAATTGATTATATTTTTGTTAATATGAGTTCTAGTACTAATGATGAAATGGAATTAACTTCACCAGATATTTTATCTGAGGCGAAAACTGCGCAAGATGGAATTTTGCCCCCAAAATCTCGAGAAAGATATATGACGGCTTACAATAATTTTATTTCATGGAGAAAACATAAAAAACTAAGTCATTCTCAGAAAATGTTTTGTTAGCTTATTTTCATGAATTGAGTGGAAAATATAAACCATCTACATTGTGGTCAAGTTATTCCATGTTAAAAACTACTCTCAAAACAAATAATGACATAGATCTCCAAAGTTACCTAAAATTATCAGTTTTCATGAAACGGCAGTCACAGCAACTAAAATTCAGTGAAACTACATGTTTCGAGAAAAATACCACTGTAAAAACTACTGAGTCTATATGATTTGAGCTATCTTCAACCCGTGCACAGCAGCAAATTTCACTGAATTTTAGTAATTGCTCAAGCTTTACTCTCAATTTTCAGAATTAATTACTATGTACGTATGTATGTTGAAATAAACTTGTAATTCTTTGATTTGTTTATTACTATTTCCCACAACTGTATTGAAAAACGTCGTGTGATACACGGGTGTGAAGGTTATTGCAAACTCGTAACATTAAAAACCCTCACCTTCGGCTCGGGCTTATTAATGATAGCTCGTTTGCAATAACCTACTTTCCACCCTTGTATCACAATATACTATTCAAACCTTATGTATCCGGATATTTTCTGTATTTCCATTTATATTTATAACTATTCATATAAGTTGGACCTTTGGACAATGAAACTAGAAGGAAAGCGAGTGGCTTTGAGTGGTGGAGTGGTGGAGTGGAGAGAAATGTTCTGCTCAATCAAGTAGGAAGTAATTCAGTTACCTATTAACTACTCAGTATTGTAAATGTTATAATCTGTACTATATATTCGTCCGCGTGGATTAAGGTTTTTTGATTACCACAGGAAATTTGGTATAGAGATAGTTTGTATCCCGGGGAAGGACATAGGCTAATTTTTATCCCGGAAAATTTAAGAGTCCCCGCGGGAACCAAAAACCTCAATCCAAGCTAGTATTTAAGAGTACTATAAAATATACTGATAGGGTAATAATTCTGTCATACTATTCTTAGTAAAAACATAATGAACGATTTTCTGAGAAGGTGATATAGACAGGGTACATCTAGTGGAAAATGTATACGAGGATGAAGTTACGTAATAAATATTTCTTCCCATTGTTCGTTGCACAGTGTACTAAACGTGATAAAGTTTCACAACTGATAACATTAGTTCAGCAGTTGTGCAGAAAACTTCCGAACTGGAAAATAATATGATAATCAGAACAAAATAATATACTGTATCTACTAGAAAATAGAGCAATAATAAATAATGTAGCAAAACATATTAAGGTCTATTTGTAGATATTGTTGTTACAAAAGGTAGTAGGGTTTGGTAGTTGAATAAACACAATTATCTCTCTATTCTAAATGGCTTCATAATATTTAAACTGGGTGGCATAATAAAAACCATTGTAGATTTCCATAAAAGCGTCTATTATTTGCAGGTTGCTCGTCAAGGAATTGAAAAGCAAACAAAATTATATCCTAGTAAAAATATTTCTAAAGAGAATTTTACCAAAAACAAATTGAATCGAAACAGTTGAGACTAACGCTGAAAGTCGAGCGCTTCGGGTTTGAAGTGTTTCACAAATATTGACTAGAGCGAATATTTTAAAAGTTGCAATTTTTATGAGAAACTGCAGTTGTATAATCTTAGATAGAATAAGAAAATATGGAAACGGCAAAAAGGCAAAAAGGCAGAATTTCTAGAGTCATTTCGTAAATAAAACAATACTTAGGATATTTTGTCTAAACCTTTATTTATAAAACTCTTAATTCCTAGTTTAGTTAAGATAAATAAAATAATTCTTCAACTGAACATTCATCGTTAAACAACCCACATATTATATCCGTTTACGAGTGAGAATTTATCGTCGTCTTAATAATTCGTCTTCCGTGATGAATGTTGCGAGAACGGGAGGTGCCAGACATATTATCTCTGTAATTAATACGGCTAGACATATTATGGGCTGTGGTTACTTCCTTCCGACATTCATTGTTCGTGCAAAACCTTTATTTAAATGTACTTCTTACAACTAAATATAAAACATTTAAGATCCTTATTCTAAAATGATATGATTCATGAATTTTCATTCCTATTTATAGGAAATTTTGAATATAAATATTATTCAAAGTGTACTTATTAGTGTAGTAAATAATAATATTTTTAAAACGTCATCAACTTGCGAACTCAAAAAATAATATAACAGTAGGTACCTACTTATAGCTATGCTATATGAATATAAGAATTGACTACTTCATATTATATGATATAGCTAGATTAAGATTAACGATGTTTAAGAATATCAGAATTTGAACAAATAATTATTATGTGAAGTGCAAAATTTACATAAAAATATTGCTATGGAAATGATGTGTGTATGATTAAAATTCTACGAAAACGCTAGTTGTACAATATGAGAATCAGCTAAGTGCACTGTGCCATAACAATACTTGCGAAACATTCGTAAAATACACACTTTTTAGTTAGATCAGATGTTATGATTTGGTTCAGTCATTGTATTTAGTAGTAGAGTTAATTTCGTGGCAGTCGCAAATGGCATTGCTGTGTTAGATATACAGTTAACCTAATATACGAAATGGATTAAATTTATTGACTCTATTCTGTAATGATTGTGGTCGCCTTGATCTGTTAGGTTTATGTAGAGGTTCATTGGCAGCGGAAAGTAATGGTGATTGGAAGTCATCAATTTCTGGTGTTGTGTCAGTTATGTTTCTTTCCGCGTCATCAGTAATGTGTGTTTCGTTAATTTCATCGTTATTTTCTGTTATTGATGCATTGTACACTACTGTAGGATCTTCAGTGCTATAACTTATGTCCTTATTATTGTTCATTATTGAATTATTTTCAACCTCTGCATTCAAATCTGCTATAACCGTTATTAATGTTGCTTCTGTTGTAGTAGTTGAAGAATCTGATAAGGTGATATTTTGAATGGTAGACCGAATAGAGGCAGTTATCAAGTCATTAACAGTAACATCTGTAGTTTGAGTATTTGCTAAAGTTGAAGGTAAATTACTGACGACTGTAGCTTCTTTATTGTGTTGTTCTGAATCAATATTCTTAGTAACTTTATTTTCGGAACCGGGCACTTTTGTTGTCAATTCAAACACTGTCACATCAATATTAGGATGTTTATTGTTATTGTTAATAATTTCTATTTTAATAACTTCATCATTTACTTTATGTTCTGCTGTTGGCGATGCTACTAAACCTTCAACAGGTGATAAACTGTTGAATGTTTTATTTCTTAACATAGTTTGAGAATTTTTTTTTTGTGTTGTACTATCTTCATCGTAAGTTCTAGGTTCCTTTATGATTACAGTTAGCTCAAGAGTCGTGTCCTCTCCCATTTGGTGATTTGTTTTACTGGTGTGAAATTTTTGTGTAAAAGATTGAACAGTAGTTGCGTCAACTACTTCTAAATTCGAATTATTCAAATTTGTATCTTCAGATGATTTTAAATTTTTAAAAAATTTAATATTCTTTAATATTTTTGTTTTAGTGTCGTCATGTTTAGTATACTTCTTTGGTAAAATATATTTTGTGTGTCCAGAATATTGGTTGTCATTTATTTTAGTTAAAAACGATAAATTATTGATTCCATTTTCAGTGGTTATATATTTGTTTGATGTTTCAGTGCTTGTGGATTTTTTTAAATTTCCAGTGTCCCTATGCATACTGTGATCTGTAAATTGATGTTCAGAAAGTTGTTGAGCTAATTTCTCCTCGATTGATAATGCAGTCATATCATCACTAATTTTGGCTTTGGCCATCACGAGAGGTGGCACAAAATGATCTGTGTGCTGACTAAATACTGTTTCTAAGTTTCCGAGACGTGCTAGTTCAGCGTGTAATTTTTTATGCTGCATCTGTTTTTCATCTTCTGATTTCTGAGAATTTTCATAGAAATCTTCGCTGTTAGGAATCTTTGGAATATCATTAAGTAAGTTATTATTTACTATATCCAAGTTGATATTTTTCTCCAATGGGACTTTGTAAAGTTTATCAATAAATGGTGTTTGTGTCAACAGTAACTGGTCTGTAGTAGTACTTAGAAGAGCATTTTGTATCGTAGGTAATAGATTAGCAGAAGTAGAATGATTGATGTCAACTTCATGTTCAGTAGTAGTGTTTTCTTCTGTATTTACTTCATTACTATTGTCTTGATCGGAAAAAGTTGTATCTGTTGCAGTCTGCCATGACATCAGAGGTGTCATTACAATTGGTGAAGAGGTTGTTTGATCTTCTTCAGTACAAGACAGCTCTCGAAGAAGATCTTCCCGTTTCTGCAACATAAAATGAGTTAAAAACACCTTATTTTCTCTTATTAATTTGATTTTTCATTAAAAGTAGCTGAAAATATCATACCACGTTTCCAGTGCATTGAACTCTCTTTACTCCAGCTAAGCCACAATCTGCAGTGAGTTGAACAGCGGCGCTCTCAGGTAAATATAATACCGTCAGTGCCGGTAGGGCTCGTACCATGCACCCTTCATTACCAAGGGCCCATTGTGGTACTGAAAAGGAAGATTCTTGTAAATATAAGATTACTCTTTTGTCTTATAAGTGTGTTCCATTCACGGCAGAAGCCGGAAGAAATTGACTTAGGTCTGATTTGAAACAATGCCACGTAGAAAGCGTGGGGCATTTCCACTTTCATCATAGACTGCATGGTTGCTGGTAATCGTTGCAGTTAATTAATCGAAAATTTAAGTATATTATAAGTATTAGTATTCTCTTACAAGAAAAAGTCTGGACCTTACCCAAAAAATACTAGGTAGCGACATAATTATGCTTGAGCGAGGTAATAGATCCGCCTCGGATAGAGCTTAAATTATGCTCCACTGATGAGTGGAGTATAATTTAAGTAATGACAAAAAAAATAAGCTCAAATGACCTGGTAATTCACAGATGAACGAAGCGACGGAGGGTCCACCGCAGGCTCGGGCCTCCCACCGGTAGTCGGCGGCTGGGTCGGCTGCGGCGCATAGTGGCGCGGATCGGGCATCCGGTGCTGAGCTCCAATACCCATCGCCACTCAAACCGCGATAATCTCTAAGTAACAAAAACCATACAAGGATTAAGGTTACAAGGATAAGGATTAACAACTGAATTTGAATTCTGAAAATCTATAGGTTTCCGGCGATCTCGAAACGGAAATAGCAGCCATGGCACACTAGATGGATGGAAGAATGAGTCACAGAGCGCTGTTGAAGACCTCGGCGTGTAAAAGTCAACAAGGGATAGAAACCTTTGCCTAGCTGCAGTAAATAGCTCTCAATAATAATATCGTTTCAATCTCTATTTTCTTTTTGTTATCAATAAAACCGTGATTATTTTAGTGTAATGAAATTATTCCAATGCTTAAATTAAAGAAATCGCATAATAATATTAATGGAACCTAAATATGTTTACGGGAAGATCAATTTACACGGGTGAAGTGTTGACAGTATTCTCTTGGCGGTCACGGTAAGGCCGTCGCATAGATTTAGGATCGGTCTCCGCTGATCCTAAATCTAAGGGCCGTCGACAACGCATATAAGATTTTAAACATAAAATGAAAATACAATATATAAAGGTGAAAATACATACGTCCAAGTGAAGTCACCATCAGGGTTGCTGCGTATAAGGCCGACCCACACGGCGCTTGAGATGTCCAACTCTTTAAGATAAGCCCGAACAGCATCGTACTGGGCCGTCGTGTCCACTAAAACAAAATTTACCATTAAACACTCAGTCATTTATGCGCAAAATATGCTAAAATATTCCTCCAATTACAAGACTGCATTGATTAAGACTACGTTTACATAATTTCGATTGGTGGCAGAAATTGATATTATGGGTATTAACACAGAATAGGTAATAGTAAGTTAACTTGGCTAGCGATTTGTCTTGATTTTTTTTTAGTTATGTGGGTACACGTATCCCTTATTTCCTGCGATAAATAAATAAATAAATAATAAATAATATAATTTATTCATGAGAATGCAGGTGATATACGGCCGGTTTCTGAATTGAGAATTTCATGTTGAGTCTGTCTCAAATACTACTTATGGACTAATTAAGCAAATTTTTGTTTCTGAATTGATATTTGGCCGGTTTCTGAATTAAGCATTCAAGCAAAAACAGCAAGTTCCAACTCTCAAATCTTACAAAATATCAATTCAGAAACAAAATTTTTATTAATTAGTCCTTAAGTAGTCTTTGAGACAGAGTCAACATGATATTCTCAATTCAGAAACCAGCCGATAAAGTTAACATGAATACAATTTGAGAGCCTTATACATTCTACCAACTAATGGTGTATGAATATTTGGTATAAATCATCAAAGTTACAAAAGAAAATTAGTAAATTAAATTGATAAAAGGTCATACAAAATTACAATTAAATTAGAGAAAATTATTTATTATGAAATATCTGATCATGATAAACAATAACGCTACGTGTCACCTTTTGTTGGTATTAAGGAAATGCTCGGAATCTTAATTAAGTATTAAAGCTAAAATCTATCTATCTCACATTTTGATACGTAATACTGGTAATACCGTACTATTACCGAGTACTATTACCTATTCTGTGGTGATACCAGTAATACGAAGGTACCTGTAATCTTTGGCAAGAGATTGCAACAAAAATAGAAAGTGGTTTGTTCGTTGCAAAATAAGATAGATAAGATTATTGGATTGTTTGGCGTTTTACTGCAGTACGCCAGAAAGTTCTTCTCACAATATATCATTTTCAAAGAAAAGTTTAACTTTTAAATCGACGAGCCATGTACAGAGACGTATATTTCCAAAGTTTCTATTACATAAGCAATCTATAAGAACTTAGAATAAATCAAAGTCGCAACTCGCGATCCACTTTTTCTGTTAACACGTCTTGAAACTTTTTGACATAGGTATTTACAACTTTAGGTATAATATTATGCGGGATTATTCGCTTAAGGGCAAAGGGCACTACGCGCATAAACAAAATGTCTGGCGGACCGAAAGGTTTTATACGGACTAAATCGACACTATGCAACGTACTTCGCATAAGATTTCGTTTAAGATTTCGGGCGTGTCGTAGTGTGTTTTGGCCCTACATGTAGAATGTTTTAGGTACATTTAGGTACACACCTACCTATTCTGTACGTCTATAAATGACACCTTGTAAACCCAGCTTACTAGCCTCCTGTAAATTAGTTCATTAGTCCTGTTTATAAATGCGAAAGTGTGTCTGTCTGTTTGCTACGCTTTTACGGCCCACCTTTTCAACCGATTTTGATGAAATTTGGTACAGGGATAGGTTATATCCCGGGGAAGAACATAGGAAGAACATACTTTCTATCCCGGAAAATTAAGAAGTTCCCACGGGAATCGAGAAAACTTAGTCCACGCGGACGAAGTCGCGGGAATCACCTAGTAGTTTATATTTTCGCTGCAGGCAATATGTACCTACGTATTACTAAGAATTTTAGCACTGGAAACAATCCTGTCATAATATTATTAGGTACGAATATTAGGTACGCTCTAAATAATAAGCTATTTAGAAGCTTCGTTCAAGCTTGGGCCCGATTGACAGGTCCATTAGGTGGCTAAATTAACAATAATAGGAAAACGACGCTCATTAAGCTCAAAGGAAATTGGGATTAACATAATGTAATTCCCTTGTCTACTTTGTCATCGTAAGCTTTTGCTTATCCGAATTGAAATGGCTGAATAAAGATTTATAAGAAAATAATATTTAACTGACTCTGAAATTGAACTTTTTTACAAGTTTTTATTAATATAAGCGACTTATGTGAGTAAAACTTACAAGTGTACCCCGGTCTTATACCTATCAATGCCAGATCCATGTATAAAAGCCAACAATTTTAGCATCCATTGGCGCCTTGCCAGGTATTGGCATCGCTCAGCGGGACTGGCAACTAGCGAAACCTTGGCGAAACACCAACTCAATATTTTGCTTATATTTACTACTAGATGATGCCCGTGTCTTGCTACGTTAATTAAGTTTGTTTTACTCCGCAGGAACTCTCTCTTTAATTTTCCGGGATGAAAAGTTGCCTATGTCCTTCCCCGGAATGCTTCATATCTTTGTACCAAATTTCATTAAAATCGGTTCAAAAGACGGGCCGTTAAAGCGTAGCTGACAGACAGATAGACAGACGAACTTCCGCATTCATAATTGGTTCGTATTAGAAAACGGTTCGTATTAAAAATATAATATTATATTTCAAATAAATAAGAACATTTCATACACTGCTACACGAATAATAAGCTATATAAAACGAAATCGTAAAGCTTTTGAAGGATAACAGATTAATTTCGTTGCCAAATCCAAGGCTCGGATGCCACGTATTTATACAAACCTAATCTTTGCTTCAATTTCTTTGCGTATTTACGTATTACGTGGATTTAGGAAATACGAAAATGTAGTTTTTATAAGGTACATTATAAAGCATCAAGCAAACCGAGATTTACTCGTAGCCGAAGGAGATCCGAATACCACAGAATAGTACATGGTACTACATTTGTGCTATTGGTAAGCAACAAACGTGCAGCACTGTGCCTCTATTTCTATGTACCTACCTTTTGAATAAGCGCTGACTGTTGTTTTGATTTAGCTCCTCCGTGTTTAGTTTTAATATGTGCTTCTATATCGTTTTATTTTATTTTAATGGAGCTTTATTTAAATAATTGATTTTAACTAATCATAATAATCAACTATTTTTTCGACAAGTTATTATTTCACTTTTAACCTGAGCATTTCATGGAATTAGGTTAACGTTTTGTACTTTAGCTTCAGACCTTTTTTGAAGCCAATTTCAAATTACAAAGGCCCAAATGTGCGATGCCAGAAATTGAGCTCAGAACTTCTTAAAATAATAGGACCATCTGTAGTCCATAAGAAGATCTGGACTCAATTTCCTTCCTAGCGGCAGAACCTTGACCTGCCCAGCTCTTTTCTTTGCCAAAGTACTCAGCTGGTGAAAAGGTCGTTTATATTGTAACAAAATCTTCGCAATTCAAATGTTGAACTAACTTGAAAACTACGTTACTCAAGGAATCCCTCAGGAAATTTAAATTGCCACGACGTTCCGTACTCGTAGATCCGTCTCTTCGATATGTAATATTACATCAGGAGTAGATGTTACGAGAGAGCAAACATCACTAAACATCTTTTCCATACCTAATGTCAGTATAGTCATTTTTTAGAAAGTTGTACTTAGTACTTCAAACAGGAATCGGCCTTTAAAGCGAAGTCTATTATTTTAACGAAATAATTCAATGATCTGATTTAAGAGCGGGAATACAATAGAAGTTCTGTAGTGTCTGTTCCTAGACTGGATACTTTGTGGATATTGGAATCAAAATTTTGAACTAAATTCAGTTATTGTGATCCCGCTATTTTATTAATATAATCCTAAAATTCCATACCAATAATATAATGATTGCGAAAGTGCGTCGCTTAGTTGTTAACTGACGAAATTCACGAACGAAAGACTTGTGATTCTGGCAAACCAAACACTTCCCTTGGGGTTTAAATAAACCTAAATCCATACAGTGGAATGCAGGATTATCCGCTATTATTAAACAATAATTCAAAAAAGAAAAGTGATAATAACTATTTATATACTGTTAAATAATATGTAACTGTCCGAAGCCTTACGCAATGCCTATTACTTGTAGCGAAATAAAATCATTGTGTGCGCACTATAAAAAGAATCCCGATAAATCCTCTTGCACTCATAACAAAGGAAGATTAAGTGAGGCTGTGATAACATATTGTACTGGCTTTGTCTCCGAACAAACGCGATTCTACTTGAAGGTAGACTAATCTTTCTTGACATGCCGCATATTACACTTTGGTATGAAAAGGGTACTTTCTTTACAATTTTATCTTTGGTAAATAATGTAATTGAGAGAAGTGTTTGACGAGCATTCTTCTAAATAATTCAATCCGTAGCCTGGATGGAATGGAATAAAATATTAATTTTTCTTAAATTTTTCCCTAAAACAGTTTTAATATGTAAAGCTATAAAGAACTATACAAAATATTGTATGATAACATATAAAGACTAGTCAGCTCGTCGCTGTTAGATACTATTTTCTATAATATCAAGGAAATGAATGACAGTTTTTATGATAAGAGCTGGTAATAGTGTTATTACCAGTCTAAAGAGCTATTTCTTTGGTTCTACAACATACATAACTACCAACGATGCATTTAAGTATGCTTTTATAGCACACAATTATTAATCTCAATACATTTCTTTTAAAACGATATTTATGAAAATATTATTCATTATTGTTGTTGTTGTTGTTTAAAACTAGGGTTGTAACGGAGGCGTTCTTAGCGGAAGCAGAGGCGGATGCGGAGGTGAAGGGGCTTTACATCCGCGGATGCGGAGGTTAACGGAGGCGGAGGCGGAGGTGGATTTCTCCGATCACATCGTCCTTTTTCTGTGCTTTAGGAATGCCATGTATCCCACATTTGATTTTTTTGAGGATTCTTCTAAGGACAGTTGCCTTTTTGCTTGTTGTAATGGTGTAAATGATGTCATCTGCTTCGATTTGTACCTCTCGTATTATTTGTAAGTCAACGTAAATAAACCTCCGTTACAACTCCGCAAAAAAAACTGCGGAGGCGGATGCGGAAGCGGAGGTTCCATTTCTTGCGAAAGTTTCGCACTTACGGAGGCGGAGGCGAGGTTCCGTTACAACTCTATTTAAAACTCTTAAAGTCATAAATACAGAATATTTATTGATGATTTATAATATTGCTTCATGAATGTGCATGCTTTATTTGCAAGTTTACAAAAAGTGTCAGTTGGCATGGAGCCAGCCATATCGCATCCTACGGGACTGGCAAACTGGTATAACTACAGTCCGGCACCGCAATAACGCGGTGGGTAACTGTCCACATAGTCGCATTGTTATATTTATTTCTTTAGTTTATTGGTTTACAATTTTCTGAAATTTCTTTTTCCTTTCAATGCGATATAGGCAAACTATCCAATGCCTGAATCAGACTATGCAACAAATATAATTAAGTAAACTACCAATCTTTAACATTTGTTACCTATGGCGGTAGACCGCTTGTTCTACAGACTACAGGTATCAATCAATCAATCAATCAATCGAATAAATATTATAAATGCGAAAGTTTGGATGTATTTATGGATGTTTGTTACTCAATCACGCCCGAACGGCTGAACGGACCTGGATAAAATTTGGCACAGAGATAGATTATAGTCTAGAATAACACATAGGCTACCCCGGAAAAATAAGGACATCCCGCGTGAATAAAAAAACCTCAATCCACGCAGATGTCGTCGCGGGCATCAGCTAGTATTCTTTATTATTTCGCCAACTTTGTTTCAATTTAAATCTAAAAAAAACCGGCCAAGTGCGAGTCGGACTCGCGCACCGAGGGTTCCGTACAAACCTGTAGTAAGTTTTAAATTAAATGTTTTTTTTAAATATTTGAGTTGATTGAATGAAAGGTAAATTGCGGTTTACGATTTATGACGTATTAAAAAAAAAACTACTTACTAGATCTCGTTCAAACCAATTTTCGGTGGAAGTTTGCATGGTAATGTACAACATATATTTTTTTTAGTTTTATCATTCTCTTATTTTAGAAGTTACGGGGGGGGGGGGGGGACACACATTTTACCACTTTGGAAGTGTCTCTCGCGCAAACTATTCAGTTTAGAAAGAAATGATATTACAAACCTCAATATCATTTTTGAAGACCTATCCATAGATACCCCACACCTATGGGTTAGATGAAAAAAATTTTTTGAGTTTCAGTTCTAAGTATGGGGACCCCCAAAATTTATTGTTTTTTTTTCTATTTTTGTAAGAAAATCTTAATGCGGTTTACAGAATAAATCTACTTACCGAGTTTCAACAGTATAGCTCTTATAGTTTCGGAAAAAAGTGGCTGTGACATACGGACGGACAGACAGACAGACAGACAGACAGACAGACAGACATGACGAATCTATAAGGGTTCCGTTTTTGCCAAATTTGGCTACGGAACCCTAAAAAAGACTTCTACGAGTAGACATAAGATTTTACAACGAAATTCTACCTATATATATCTTTGAGCTATGTTTTAACATGAAGCTTGAACCGCTCCCATTCAATAAAGCTGAGCGACAGCCAATTCAGGTTGGTAACAGTAGGAAACTACGACACTCGACGATCGCTCGGGGGAAATTTGCATTAGATTCAAAGACGTGATGTCACCCCCGTGTCAGTATTCGAATAGGATCAATTAAGTAGTGTATTGTGCCTTTCATGTCTTAAGATGACTACATGATACGTAGTTTTAAGCTTAACAAGTCTGCGTTTTGCAGAAAGAAAGCATACATGTCTAAGATCAGTTTTTGGAGTTTACCTCCTTTATAATCGAATTACATTTATATAGCCCGGGGTATGAACTTTTATGGGGAGTAAAATTAAACTTTCTACGTTACGTTATTGAATTATGTTTCCATGGTAACACTTGTTTATGTTACCATGACTATAAATTACATAATTTATATAAATAAATGTATCAAGTGCAAAAAAATGCGTTAATTTACCCTCATTTACATAATCTATATATTTTATAACCGTTCGTAAAGAGTAAAGGTCCAGTCGTGCGTCGGAGCTGACACAAATTTTTTTTTGTTCCCTGGGCTAAAATTTCATTCAAATTCTAAATGACAAGTGACAAGGGATTTAAACAGTAAGTAGATACTATAAAACTCGACAAACATTCCGAATCTGATGAAATTTTTACTTGATTTGAGCCGAGACATGCCCCTATGTCAGAGTAGGTACAAATTGGGTCTATTAAATGGAGCAATCGCGTTCTATATGAACGAAGAACGTCTCGTCTTGTGAATATTTAATTCTATCTTAACTGCAAAATTCTAGATAAGTAATGGATAAATTATGACTGCGTGGAAAATCCTTGGATTCTAAACGGATTTTTCGCGATAATCAAGAAAGATCCGCTTGTGATCCGAGCAGGAACTTATGTCAGTTAAATGCTGATCTTCTGATCAGGAAATCAAGTAAGATTATCACTACGACTCTGCAGACTGGACAATCTAGACTGATGTTAGTAGTTATTTTAAAATCTATTTTAAGAAGATGCACTTATCTGTAGCAATGTCTTTAGTAAAAAGATAATCTTATGACTGATAAGTCTTAATTAATTACTAACTTAAACTAAGTAAGATTTATCTGTATTAATTCTTACTTTATATTATAAATGCGAAAGTTTGGATGGATGGACGTATGTTTGTTACTCAATCACGCCAGAATATTTGGCACAGAGATAGATTATAGTCTGGAATAACACAAAAGATTTATCGCGAAAAATGAAAGAGTTCCCGCGGGAACTAAGTTAAACTATATTTTGTAAGTTTACCTATATTATTCATAAAAATGGTCAACTCAATATTATCTATGTTTATGCTACGGAATACGGATAGGGCTTTTTAGTTTCCGTAGTTTGAATAGCAAAATCTTTAAAGTCCAACTCGCTTGGACGGCCAAAATAAACGTGAAAAGAATCTCAATAAATCTTCTCAGTCACATAACAAAGGAAAAGTAGACATATAAAAAAAAAGCGTACAAAACGCATGAAGGAATACGACTTTTTGCTTATATCAAAAGCAATTTATCATCTCTCGTAGAGAACTCGCTGGGAATAACTCATGTGAGTAGTTTTTATTATTGTAAATCTGTGTCTAGAATACAATATGGTTATTGTAGTGTATCCTTGCGATTTTCCGGTTCATCGATAATACGTGTGCGAAAGGTGCGCTACTTACTAGGTATTATTTTAAAAAAACAACTGACTTGGTTTCAATACTATGTGTTATCCTGCAGTTCAACCAATATCCGTTCTGACCTGTCAATGTAGCGTTATTTGTGTCAGCTCAACCTGCGACTTTAAATGACTTTTTAAAAAAATTTGATCCACACTGCCGAAAACCACGTTTACGAAATAAAATAATACTGTCAACATCTCATGCTCATCATCATCATTTAGCGGTTGTAACTATTAAGAGGAATACACTGGTTAAGCAGTCAATTTCTATTAATTATTCCTTATTTATTCACACAGAGATAGTAGCCATCTTGACATTACTCCAGGATCTCCCGCCAAGCGCTTCCAAAACCGCTGTCACTGTCGAGAGCCGTAGAGGTAGAAGACCATGGATTTGATCTGTCAATGTCAGTCTAACATTACAAACAACCTCCAATTAATACCTAATCAAAGCAATTAATATCGCAGTCAAGTTATATATTTTGTCATCGAATAAAAAAGTTTTTCATGAATGTCAATTGTCAATTTTTCGCAGGTTCTTGGCGATTTGGTATTATAATCAATGCATCAATGCATGCACTATCTGTCCCTTAAATCCTTAAGACTGCACGGTTGTAGTCTTTCTTCTAACAAAATACATAGTTAGATTAATTATTATTCATAACACAAGGTATTATTCATAAACAAGGCAATTATAGGCTCGTCAACGTTGTTGCCTTGTTGTGGGCTTATCTCAAAGGCCCTGCGGAACAAACCCTTTGTAACATAAAACGCCTCATTCCCGTAAATGGAAACTTAAATCAGTCTCGAAATGCCGCCTCCGGGAGATTTACTCTCTGATCTTGAATTCCGTAACTTTGCAGCATTATGTTCGGTTCGAACTTTCCCAACAAGTGTAATTTAGAAATAATATGAATAAGTTTACTATAGGTAGGTAATTCAATAAGACTTCAGTATCTTGTTCTGTTCTGTTTGGGTTAAATACCGTGTACTTATCTAAGTTTTTTTTTACATTCAAAATTAAAATGTAATGTCTTAAAATTGACTTGGCGTATTTAGAACCTCTACTAAACTTAAAGTATATACTACTAATATTATAAATGCGCAAGTTTGGATGGATGGATGATTGTTAGGTACTCAATCACGCCATAATGGCTAAAAGGATCTGAATGAAGTTTGACACAGATATAGATATAATCACAATATCTATCGCCTATCTATAATATCGTCTGGAATAACACTTAGGTATGCTTCTTTTTATCCCGGAAAATTAAAGAGTTCCGCGGGAAACAAAAAACCTCAATCCAAGCGGACGAAGTTGCAGGCATCAGTAAGTATTTTCTAAATTAAAATCCTTTAAGATAGTCAAATGAATGGGAGCTTAAGCAACGTACTATAACCTATTCTGTGGCATAAGACCACATAGTACCATTCATAGCTTTATTTATAGGCTGAATGAAGCGTCGGCGGGAGCACTCAAACTTGCAGCTATTTAAATTTTGGCATAACGTATCTACTTGAATGTTGTGCCTACATAATTTATGATTTAAAACTACTCATCAGTTCATACCTTGAAAGTTTAAAAAAAAACATGGAAGTAGATATCTCAGAATCATAAAGTTCTTCTTCTTCTTCTTCTTCTTCTTCACTGGGAAATCCTAATCTTTTCGGATTTATTTTCAAAGCTGTGATAGAAAATCACTCGTTTTATTTGTTGGCATATAAACATTCTCTTACTCTTTGTTAACTTATATCCTGGCTGTACAAATATTGTTCCAGGATAAATGTGATTTGGGGAGAGAAAATGTATTTTCTTTCAAGTAAGTAAATAAAATATAATGTTGATGATTTTGAGATGAGAGAGAGCGTGAATTTTAATTGTCTCTCACACACACACACAAGTAATTAATTAATTATTAAGTTAAATATAAATTATTTTAACCTACCTCAGTACCTATTACCTCTTGAACAATGAAAATACCTACCTAAATTTTTCTAACGGCCCAGAGCCAAATTACCGCGTACAAAATAGGTACTGTTTTCAGTCATATTTCCAGCACTGATATTATGTAGTCCCTGTAAAATTTACCTAAAATTCCCGGAAAGACCAGGAGGACTCCTGGTCTTGCGAATTTTGCCCATCTTCATTGATCTTTTTAATCATGTATACAAACATCAAATTCAAATGTAAAAAACATTCGATCAAAAATCAAAACTTAATATTATAAATGCGAAAGTTTGGATGGATGGATGGATAGATGGATGGATTTGTTACTCAGACACGCCAGAATGGCTGGACGGATCTGGATGGAATTCGGTACAGAAATAAATTATAGTCTGGAATAACACATAAACTTAAATAACTTTTCATATCGGAAAATTAAAGAGTTCCCGCGGGAACCAAAAAAACCTCAATCCACGCGGACGAAGTCGCGGGCATCCGCTAATAAAAAATAAATTTTCAGAAAGCCAGGAAATTAATTGTGAGGAATGAACGCTATTCGCAGTGTTGTTGCGATGCTGAGTTGTGATTCATAGGTGATTTTGCATTGCATTTCATGTTCAATTTAGGTTTCTTGCAATGAATTGTTCATTTTACTTTGGAGGTTATATTTTGGCAACATTGAGTGTTGCAGGATGCAGAGTTTATTTTGATTGATGCTAAGTAATTTAATCACCAATCGTAGCTTTTCAATATATAGGCTGTAATCATGACAGCCAATCACAAAAATTCAGGAGAATGTCGTGGGTCGGTAACAGAAAAATAGTATAAAGGTGAGAGAAAATGGCGTCGGGAGTTCAGTCAGTATTAAAATTTTGAGGAGTTATTACAAGTGGATAATGTGTATATTATTATTGATTGTATTGGTGAAGATTAGGGTGGATTACTGCATTTTGCTGAGATATGTATAAATTATAATTACATACTATTTTAAGAGGTTATGTTAGGTTGTCATTATCGATTTCTAAACAATTGGCTTTTGGAATATTTTGAGACAGATCTTGTAGTGAAATTTATTAAAATCAATATAATTTATTGTAAAATCAACTTTAATAGTTCATCGTTTTTATATAATATTATGTTTTAATATCATTGGCTGTTCAATAATTTTTAAAGAGCAACTATACCAGTTTCTTGCAGTTTCTTCTGGATAGAATGTGATTCTAACATACACAACAAACTAGAATGAACAGAAATTAAAATCTATTCATGGTTATCTTTGTGTTTATTTTTAACCTACTAGCAGTGTGGTCTAATGTCTTTGACATTTTCAGAAGTGGGATCCTACAGAGGTAGGATCCCACAGCCCACATACAATTGGAGCACGAGGCCACTTCCTGATGCATTTGGAGCATGAGGCCACTTCCTTGGAGGCAGTACATCAAATGAATATCCGGATTTACTGGTAGGATCTAATTAAATTATTATTACCGATAGTTATGCGGGGACGGTACCCGCATTTTATCTAATGTTTATACAAATTCGATCGTCCTACAATTGGTGGTTTAATAATAATTAAGTACTAGATTTTCCTAGCAGGTTTATTTTACTGTTATACAGGTATTATTTATGTTCCAATTATTTTACGTTACGGTCCATACAGGAATTATAGAAGAAAGCATATATTTATGGTTCGATTTACATGGTGTCGTTTGGGATATTAAGTTTTATTAATTGGTTAATATCAGGATGGTTATGGTTATGGTGGTACGATATGTGATCTTGGTTTTCAAAAGTTTTTATTATTTTCTATATACCCTTATTTTGAGATTAAGTGGTTTAAGTTTTGCTGTTCAGTGCCGTATTAATGATCATTTGATAATTTGTGCTATTGTTTAAATTTCACGTATTTCGAAGTAATCAACAAAAAGTAATTATTCTACTTAAAACAAATTATTAACAAAAGCAAAGTTTTCAAGCAAATATTCTAAATTAAGAGTAAATACCTAAATTTAAAAAACGAATCGTATACGTAACTATTGATATTAGTAATGCTACATATTTCTTGATCTAGTTCCTCAATAAAACTTTCTTGTTTTACTACTTGCACTGCAAACGTTTTAGTATAGTTTGTTTACTTTAATTCTTAAATGCCAATTAAATCGTCAACAAAAATACTATGACAGGATGGCGTGAGCAGTCCAATTTTTTAGCGTATTTTGACTTGCTAAATTATTATTATATTGTTCATTTTAAAACGAAAGGATTGTAAATGGAGTTTCATTGAAGTGAATTTTTGATTATGGCTGTTTTATGGGGATTTTGTCGTATTTGGGTTCGAAGAAGATTCTTCTAGATGAAAAAAAGAGAGGAAACTGGAGCTTGTGTCGTGGCCCTAAGTATGACCCTCTACTATTAATTATTCAGGGCAAAATACAAGGCAAAAGGGGCGTGGGACAGAGAAGGACATCCTGACTGAAGCACATACACCAGTGGTTCAATAAAATCATCCGATCCTTATTTAGATCTGCAGTGTCGAATGTTCAAGTTGCCAATATTATCGCCAACCTTCGATAGAAGAGGCACCGATAGGAGTATTTGGGTTTATTTTTGCGTTTAAATTGATTACTGTTCTGGCAAATTCCGAAATCCGAAACACAACTGTCGCGGAGTATCGTTGAAAGTATTGAGCAACAATTTAAAGATTTCAGATTTGTAACTCTGGAGTTTTGCTATCGGCTTATTTCACTTATTTTTACTGAAGTTTGAGTGTTGATATAGTAGAGTCGATAGAGTTGATATGGTAGAGTCGATAGAGTTGATATGGTAGAGTCGATAGAGTTGATATGGTAGAGTCGATAGAGTTGATATGGTAGAGTCGATAGAGTTGATATGGTAGAGTCGATAGAGTTGATATGATAGAGTCGATAGAGTTGAATTAGCAGAGCTGATAGTTGGTATAATTATAATAATATGATTACCTAAGAAAATTTAATTATTGTTATCAATGAAATTCACAAATGTGAAGTACTTAATTCAGATTTTAGTGTCACTTGTTTCGTATTGCTTGTTGACAAAAGCCTCCTCGGTGCGCTCTACCTCGAAACGTTTTCGATCTCAATCTTCGTGTCTATTTTATTTAGAATGTCGGTTACTTTTGTTTGCTTTCTTATACCTCGGCTACTGTGTCGGTCTTTGATCCTTACTACCAGCATACTTCTTGCCTCGTGGTGGTACCTTCTCGTGGATTGCATTAAGAGCCCAGGTTTCGCAACCATAGGTTAAGCATGGTAAGACACAAGCGTTGACTACTCTATTTGTAAGCGCAATCCAAGTCATAAGTCTCTTGCTCCATTCATTTGCAACCCTTCTCTAAATTTCTTTTGTTGTTAGATCTATAACGGAAATTATCTGCCCTAAATAGATATATTCGTCAATGTAGTCAATATTTATCCGTCTATTGTAATGTGATAGGAGAGTCTATATGGAGAGACTATAGTTGATGGTTATTAACTATATGAGTTATTATAGGAAGTCTTATGAACGGAATGTCAGAGTAATGAATTAGACGAAAGTAAAGATCCGGTCACTAATAGAGACGCATTGACACAGCAAGGTTAGCAGATCAAAAATCATGTAAACATAGTGGACCAAGGCCAACTCGCTGCAGAAAACTTCAAAAGACTGAAGTTGATTGGTTGTTGACTGAGAAATATGATGCACGGGATAACCGGCGTCGAGGATTTGAATAGGATATCTACTCATAGATGCTTTCATCGTTATCATCTCCGAAGACAAGATAACAGAGTGTAAAAGTGGGGACTTCCATACAGTTCTGCTGCTGCTGATTTTGTTTTCGTCATTTCCGAACTGTTGAAGATGCTTTCATCATAATCTCGAAAGATAAGAGGACAAGAAATATACTGCTGCTGCTGCTGCTGAGTTTGTTTTCATCATCTCCGAGCTGCTAAAAATAAGAAGACTAGAAATATACTGCTGCTGCTGAGGTTGTTTTCATCATCTCCGAGCTGCTGAAGATGAGAGGACTAGAAATATACTAGCTAGCTAGCTGGTGCTCACATAGAGTTGATGCTGATGACGACAAGGAGTGTAGAGTGAAGACTCATAAACAGTTCTGCTGAAGTTATCTACAGTACTCAAGGTAAGTCGCATGTTAAATGTGGCGAAATTTTTGAGTTAAGTCTCAAGTCAAAATCTCTGGCCAGGTGCAGTAGCTGGGATTATAAAAATTGGACTTGGCACTACAAATATTAAATAGCTGGTTACCAGGTTACAACATACAGATTTGACTACAAGTAAGTTTTACCTTGGATACCCCTATTGATACTCCGTCGGTGATTGGATCAGTTGGACGTGTCTGATGGCAACTTAAGAAGACTGTACTAGAGGTAATGATTGGTCTTGATTATTACTAATTGGTTACTCAAACAAGTTGGTAATATAAGGCCTACCCGAACAAGTTCGTAATAAAACTTAAAAGAAGTTCGTAATTTCGAGTTTAAAGATTTAATAGAAGTTAAAATATTATATTGTTTGGATAATCGATTAAAATTAAGTTGCAAGGTTTGCGACTAAGTGATTTGGAAAAAGCCGCAGTGGCTAAATGGTTTTATTGTTAGTGGCTAAATGGAAATTTGGAAATATTTGTGGCAAAAAAAATGGTTCTAATGGTTATAAATGGTTTTACTTGGCAAAAATATATGATGGTTTATTGGAATATATATGAGAAAGTTGAAAAAATGGTTTTAATGGTTTTTAATGGTTGCCACTTGGAAAAATGGTTATAATGGTTTATATGGTTGCCACTTGGAAAAATGGTTATGACGGTTGCCACTATTTGGTTCTGGAAGGTTATACTGGTTATTACAGATTTCTTTGGACAGTTGCAATGGTTGCGGCTGAAAGGTTTGAATAGTTTTAATGATTGAAAATAAAACTTTTGTAAATGAATTTGATAAAAAGCTGAGCAAAATGTGTATTTTGGTAAATGGTCATATTCGATGATTATTTGTTGAGTAGGCTCATAGCAAATGGTATATATTTTGATGAAAAGGTATACTTGCGTGATGAATTGGTTTGATAAAAAAAAAATAGCTTATGGGTATATTTGGTAAATTACAATTAAATTACAATTATAAACATTTGGTGAATAAATTTAATTATGAAGGCCGGCAGGTGGAGGTTGAGGAAGGTCTGAAATTTTCTTATAATTAGGGTTAGTGAATAATTTTACAGTTGCGATTTTTATAATTACTTTTTAACGTGCGAACATGGTTGAAATGTAGTTGTCCGTGAGAATACTAAATCTAACATTTTCGCTCACTGTAACACTATACGCTGATGAAGTGCAAACGTAATCTGTCAGCCGTAGGGTTGGTGCTGTCTTAGAGTCACAGGGTTGTCACTATAACAATTTGATAAACAGATGGGCAAAATGTGTACTTTGGTAAATGGTCATATTTAATGATTATTTGTTAAATAGGCCTGATTATCTAAGTGTGTTTATGTTGGTAATAAATAAATGAACAGCTCTTCCATATATAAATAATGAATAATATACTTGAATAACGGGAAATTAATGGAAACTATCTGATAAATGCGTATACTCTTCTTATAAACAGATGTATTTTATGAGTCGGTGCTTTATAAAATCTTGTGAAAATCTCTTTGAAAATAAACTATGTACTTTACTTTGCTCGCAATAGAGTCTTTATATTGGTCAAGTAACAAAAGAAAAAAGCAGTGGGGAGCAAGGGATTGATTGGTCGTTACTACATAGAGTTCATTTTTCTCCAAGGTTAGGTTGCTTGGTTGTTTTCATGTATGCGGTGATCGAACCTATTCATACCAATTTTTCTTTGCAGGGACGCAAAGAGGCGTCAGGATGGGCGAGTGTGAGGAATGAACGCTATTCGCAGTGTTGTTGCGATGCTGAGTTGTGATTCATAGGTGATTTTGCATTGCATTTCATGTTCAATTTAGGTTTCTTGCAATGAATTGTTCATTTTACTTTGGAGGTTATATTTTGGCAACATTGAGTGTTGCAGGATGCAGAGTTTATTTTGATTGATGCTAAGTAATTTAATCACCAATCGTAGCTTTTCAATATATAGGCTGTAATCATGACAGCCAATCACAAAAATTCAGGAGAATGTCGTGGGTCGGTAACAGAAAAATAGTATAAAGGTGAGAGAAAATGGCGTCGGGAGTTCAGTCAGTATTAAAATTTTGAGGAGTTATTACAAGTGGATAAAGTGTATATTATTATTGATTGTATTGGTGAAGATTATGGTGGATTACTGCATTTTGCTGAGATATGTATAAATTATAATTACATACTATTTTAAGAGGTTATGTTAGGTTGTCATTATCGATTTCTAAACAATTGGCTTTTGGAATATTTTGAGACAGATCTTGTAGTGAAATTTATTAAAATCAATATAATTTATTGTAAAATCAACTTTAATAGTTCATCGTTTTTATATAATATTATGTTTTAATATCATTGGCTGTTCAATAATTTTTAAAGAGCAACTATACCAGTTTCTTGCAGTTTCTTCTGGATAGAATGTGATTCTAACATACACAACAAACTAGAATGAACAGAAATTAAAATCTATTCATGGTTATCTTTGTGTTTATTTTTAACCTACTAGCAGTGTGGTCTAATGTCTTTGACATAATACAAGTATGGGCAAAAATAACTCAAAATGACATTTAAACGAGAAAACCACTTCAATTTGTCACAGCTTCTTAGAAAGAAAAGCTCCATCAAGTTATTATTAAATGGCTCCATAACTCATCAGCTTAGACATTAAGTTCCCTTAGAAGTTATTACAGAACATTAATTCAGCGACACGAATCGCGTCCTACCTTATTGTAGAGCAATAATACCTACCTACGGAAATAAGAGAGCACTTAATAATAATCAAAAGATGCACCAGGTGCCCAGAGAGTTGGTGATTAAATTCTGAGTTTTTTTTAATCTACTAGGTACAAGTTAGCCCTTGACTGCGATCTCACCTGATTGTAAGTGATAATACAGTCTAGGATGGTAGCGGGCTAACCTGTTAGGGGCGTGGCAGTTATGTTAAACCCTAACCTAATCGGTTTCTACACGGCATCGTACCGGAACGCTAAATCGCTTGTCTGCACGTCTTTACCAGTAGGGTGGTAACTAGCCACAGCCGATGCCTCCTACCAGGCCAGACCAGGGAAAATTCAGAAATTATAAATTCCCAAATTGACCCTGCCGGGAATCGACCCCGGTACCTCCGCACTTTAAGACAGCGCTCAACACTGCGCTTGGGAGGTCGTCAAATTACTGAATTCCAAAAGAATAAAACCACAGAATACTTAATAGTGGATACTTTTCAGGATAAAACTTTGTAATCTAATGTTAAAAGCGTGTGTGTTTGTTCAAAGTAACTGTCTATAATTAACCTTTACCTAAATGGCAAGTAGGTCCCTATTTTACTTTCGCGATATTAAAGTCCATAATTTGCCATTAACTCTATAAAAACTAAAAACACCTTTAGGTACGCCTGGTTGAGAAAGTATGAAATGTATAAAGTAAGTTTAAAGTTTAAAGAAATTTGCAAAGGCAATTTTGCAGAATATTTCGTCGTCGTCGTCTCAACCTATAGACGTCCACTGCTGATCGAAGGTCTCCTGCGTGGATCGCCACAGAGCACGGTCTTGTGCCGCTTGTCTCCAGCGGCACAAGACCTATTATTATTTTATTTATCTATATATTATATAAAAAGCGAAATACCACTCACTCACTCACTCACTGACTGACTAATCACGATATCTCAGGAACTATAAAGCGTACAGACTTGAAATTTGGAAGGTAGATTCCTTCTATAGTGTAGACGCCAGCTAAGAAAGGGTTTTGAGAAAATCCACCCCTAAGGTGTAAAAATAGGGGTTGGAAGTTTGTATGAAAGTCCTTTGTTTTTGAAGTTAGAGACATGAAAATTGGCAATTAAGTTATTAGTTATAAATAATAAAGACCTGTATAAGCAATTTTATGAAAATGTACCCCAATAGGGGTGAAATGAGGGTTGGAAGCTTACATAAGGGTTCCAAGTTTTTGAAGTAAGAGACTTGAAAATCGGGATTTAGGTTATTAGTTTTATGTTATAATAAACTGTATATGCAATTTTAGGAAAATCAACCCCACAGAGGGTGAAATGGGGGCTGTAAGTTTGTATGAAAGTCCTTTGTTTCTGAAGTTAGAGACTTGAAAATCGGGATTTAGGTTATTAGCTTTAAATAATAATAACCTGTTTAAGCAATTTTACGAAAATCCACCCCAAAAGGGGTGATATGGGGGTGAAAGGTTACATACAAATTTTATGACTTCGAAGTAGGTATAGACATGAAAATCAGCATTTAAGTTATCAGTTTTAAATAATAAAAAAACCTGAATAAGCTATATAAAGCCTGTATAGAATAGGCTGTTTGCAGCAGGAAAATTTCATAATCTCATAGGAAATCAACAATTGTACGCGGACGATGTCGCGGACGACCTCTAGTTGCCAATAAAACCATGATCGCCCCACGTAATATATCTGAACACAATTTATTGCGATTTGATGTGAATATATTTAACGTTGTCAATTCTGTACGCACAACTGCGCAGAGCAATATAACCGTGTTTTATAGCAATATTACTTTATTGATGCCCTAAATCGACCGAGATGGATTTCGGCGAACCAAACAATGTTGTCCCCTACATAGAGCGGATTTCGGTACATTTGAGTCAACGACGGTTATGAGATTTTATGAATCCAATTTTGCTAGAAACCGATTACTGTTTTGTTTAAACATTTAAAATGGTACGCGATCTGTGACGTTTATGGATCTCTATGATGCATTTCCTATTGTGATAGATCATACTTAATATTATAAATGCGAAAGTGTTTGTTTGTTGGTTTGTGCTTAAATTACGCAACGGCAACAGATCGACGTGATTTTTGCATGGGTATAGTCGAGGACCTGGAGAGTGACATAGGGTACTTTATATCCCGGAAAATTAATGAGTTCCCGTGGGAATTAAAAAACTTATTACATGAGGACGAAGTCGCGGGCACAACACACAACAGATTATTACATGTTTTAGATATTCCTAAACCTATATAATAATTACAACAATGACCAGTAAAAAGGTTTTACCTTCTCAGACACAGGTATATTTCAATTATCTAATAGAATATCAACTTACTATCTTAGTTATAGTATATCTAAGTTAATAGTCACAAACGTAGCGATTAATAGAAGGATAGCATTCTGTAGTAGGTATAAGCCTAAAAGTCATAAAATATAACGTGATACTTCCGATAGATATATGGGTTAGATTTTTGAGTTAAAAAAAGTGCTAGTACCTAAAAAAGGAGACATAAGCAAACGGAAGTAAATAAAACATGGCCCATAATACTGCGGTGCGTGTTTTGGTCATTTAATAGTCCAAGGCTTTTGTGTGTCAAATTAAAAATTTAAATTGGTTTGGTTTTCACGCCGCATGAAAATTCCCTAGTGAACTGTCGGTTTGCTTAAAGCTATATTTTTGTTTTGGGATATTTTCAACTCATAAATTATGCTGAATTTATGGAACAACTATAGCTGATGTCCGCGACTCATGGATTGAGGCTTTTTGGTTCCCGCGGGAACTCGTTAATTTTCGGGATAAAAATTAGGCTATGTATTATTCAAGACTACATAAATATAATCCGTGACAGTGTGACTGTGGCAAATTTCATCCAGATCAGTTTAGCCGTTCTGGCGTGATTGAGTAACAAACATCCAAATTTTCGCATTTATAACATTAAGTACAGATTAGAAAATCACAAGATTTTCACACTATCAGAAGAAATCCCTGAGTGACGCAGATCTTTCAAGTAGTCGTCGATAAAATGGCCGTGGAAATTATTTTCGTAAAAATTTATAACAGTGATCTAAATATGAAAGGAAATAACGAAACATTTGACAATTTTTCTCACTCAATGAAGCGTAAAAATCGTTAAAACTTTGTGAACTTATAAAAAATGTTTTAAAAGGAAAATTTACATTAAGTTTTGATTATTTAGGCCTGCAAAGTGCCCGTAACTGGATTTAGTTTTCAAAAAATCCGTGGGAACTCTTAGATTTTCCGGGACAGTCCTTAGTCTGGTTACGGGACAGCTATCTTTCAGTCGGCGGTTCATTCGGATTTCATCAATTGAGTTGTAAAAACAAATAAATATAACATTTTCTCAATTGTATTATAGAAGCATTAAAGAGTTATTTTCCCCTGTTAAATAACTGAATGAGTTGGAGTTCAGGATATTACTACCTATTACTACAATATCCATACTAAAAACAATTACCATAATCTATATTACGATTGCCGCTTTAATACACATTGTTCACGGTTTATTAAGAGCAAACCGTTTCTTGGTCCACAATGTATGTAAGGAACCATAATAACTCGTACGGTTATTCACAGCTCTTGAAACAACCGCAAATTGTGAAGTTGAAAAGGATTTCACAAAGCGTAGTGAAATTAGCTGTTATATATCTGTGGCCACGTACCTGGCTAATTAAGTGGGGACGATTCAAAACGTTTCATTGTTTATTACGTGCGTTCATATTAAATTATAACGATTCCTCTTTGACTATGTGGATATATTAATTACTAGATGATGGCCTCCTTCGTCTGCATTGTTTAAGTCCTTTAATTTTTCGGGATAAAATGTAGCCTATGTCCTTACCCAGGATGCAACCTATCTCTTTACCATACTTCATTAAAATCGGTTGAAATGATGAGCCGTTAAAGCGTAGAAGCAGACAGACGGACACGTTTTTTGACCGAGCATTGAAGGGTAAAAAAGGCTAACTTGGAAGGAATATGACCATGGACGTAGACGCATGTCCTATCATTGGTCAGTTCGCTTTCATCTTAGGGTGCATGTTAACTGAAGGGGCTGTGCAGTTGTGTAAGAGTGGAGTAAAGAGGGGTTAAGTCTACAAATCAGATTTGTGGCGTGACAATGTAATCATACCTACTTTAAATCTAATATTTAGTACTTAATCTGGTTGGTCTGCTGAACACACCTCATTGTAGTAGTAAGTAGACTATTGCATTGTCATTTAACATCGAGCTAAGTATCAAGAATTTTGATATCGAATAAAAAAGAATAAGTACGGTATCATTGATGTTGAATTTTAGTACTATTTCATCGATGGTACGTATAGAATAAAGTAACCATCTTTTAACAATGAGAACTTGATCCTTGCATTTCAATTTCCTCAAACATTCTGAAATCTCTTTATACGGGATTACCTTGAAGGAAACTTAAGCCTCAGGGAATGTAACGTGATAAAGGTAATGCTTGTAATTTACATAACTTCGTATACCGAGGAATTTAACCGTTTTGTTGCTCTCTGGTGCCCTCTGATATAAGTAATATTAGAGAGAGATAAAATTTAACATAAGTAAATATTATTAGATACGAATGCAATACTTGAAAGGGTCGTGTTTCAAATTCGGAAGGGCTTAAACTTAAACCGCACTATTAGGCGCGGCACAGCGCGGTTGCGGAGCAGCGTGACACAAAAAATAACATTTCTATAGATTAATATGACCCTAACTGCACTACAACGACGCGGCAGCGAAGCGGTGCGGCACGGCGCTTAGTGAGTAAACCCGGTGTTCTAGGTGAGCGAGAGCGACAAACGCGGCAACGAGACGCGAAGCGACGCTACGCGACATCACTTTTTTTTTTAAATTTAACTACAAGTTAGCCCTTGACTGCGATCTCACCTGATGGTAAGTGACGATGCAGTCTAAGATGGTAGCGGGCTAGCCTGTTAGGGGTATGGCAGTTATATTAAACCCATACCCCTAGTCGGTTTCTAACGGCATCGTATCGGAACGCTTAATCGCTTGGCGGTACGTCTGTGCCGGTAAGGTGGTAACTAGGGTGGTAACTTGTTAATAGAGTAGCTATTACTACTACTCTATGCATAACTGATGATTATTATACAATCTTATTTTCTCTACAAAAATGTACTGCAAGAGCTTCTATAATAGCTGTACGGTGCTATGCATTCACCGCCCATCTGTTCAACCGATTTTGATGAAATTTGGTACAGACATAGACTGCATCCCGGCGTAGGTCATAGGCTACACTATATTCCGCAACAATTTAAAGAGTTACCGCCGGAATCAAAAACCTTAATCCACGCGGTTAACGTCGCGGGCAGTAACTAGTTTTATTATAATCCGTATTATTTATCATGCAACGATGCAATGGCTAAATAGTACCTATCTTAGTAAAGAAATACCTACCTACATTCCAATGTGAATTCGTGCCGGGTTCAATAATTTCCGTTGGCAATACGCCAAACATTGACAATTCGACACCCGTGGGACTGGCGACCACCAAAACTACCTATATCAATGCCTTTGGGTATACTCGTATGTTTACAGTGTACGGCAACTTTTGTAGGACTGTGTATTTTTACTATTGCTTTACCTTCGTCCACAGGAGGTTGAGAAAAATAAATAAAGTAAAAAAAATAAGTGTCGAATTGAGAACTTCCTTTTTTTGAACACAATAACATTTTTAATATATAAAAAGACGTGTGGCACTCGGAGACTGCCGCGGTAAAGCATAGCATTTTTATCAACTTACCTAACACTTTGGTTGCTATGACTACCCGCGTTGCTGACTTCAAATTATTGAAAATAAAAAGACCATTTTTATGAAAAGATGATTTGGAATTTATAGGCGAAATAATTTAAAAGAATTATGTTCAAAACATAAGCTATCGATTGCAATCTAACGGTTTTACGGTGACATAATATATTAACAATAGATAACTTAACTATTGTAGGTAATATGTAATATTGGTTGGGTGATAATATTGTCGTTTCGGTTCTGTGAGATGGGAGCAGCAGTAGCACGCTAGGGGGCTAGCACAGAAGTGAGTGACATATTAACAATATTTATTATAGTTTGTAATATTGGTTTGAGTTATGGTTTTCTTGGTGCTAGAATAGAAGATTGTGAATACGATGAGATCTCATTAGGGATGATGACATCTCAATCAAATCAGCAACTCTTTATCAAACTTAAAAACGCACTTCTAGTACGGAAGTTTGTAACAAATACATTAAACTTGAAACTAACCCAGGATATGAATTTTAGGTCTTTTGGTAGACTTCCTGAAGGAAGAATGTGAATTATAGACTTTTTAATAATCATTAAGAAATAAATTATTTTTGATATAGGCATCATCCCTATAATTGCTCTTAATTCTAATCCCATCAAAAACATAAATGTGAAATGAGAGCAAAGTTCAAAATTGTGATATATATGCCTTGGTTGTTGACTTCAGCAACAAAAGAAGTGAGAGAAATTTGGAGCACTTAGGTATCTCGCGATATATGAACCAAATTTGAGGTGTTTATGTGATAGTTTTTGAGTTATGAGGGAGTCAAAAGTGGCTCCAAATGGTTCGTGTAATAGGTATTACACACGGTGCTGCTCGCCAGTTCTTTAAAGTTCTTCCTTCTTTTTTGAACTTTGGCTTGACACGCTACCGCGTGTCTTGATGCTTATGGTATTCTAATGGCTTCGTGGGACAAAAGTCTGCAATTGTTCTAAATAGTACCAGATACGAATTTGTTACTTCCTAAGTAGTTTCTATCTGAATACAGCATATTGTTAAATACCAACTTACTTAGACAAAACGGGAACCACAATTCATGCGAGTAAAGTTTTAGATAGGTAGGTACTTGTTGTTGTTAGTACTTAGCCGTACGTATACAATGTAATTAGTTCCATAACTGATAAGTACATACCTACTGTATACTCGTATGATAAGCTTTGTATGTGTTCAAATCTAAATAAAACTTTACCAATTTGAGTCAGCTTAACTACTTATTCGTATATGTATAGAGTGGGTATTGTGTAGGCGTAAATGTGACAGTGTGTGTGTGTAAATCAGATACAGCAAAACAGCTAAGCTAAGTAACTCTACAATTCGGACTTTATATTTTATTTCATTATGAAGGGAAGGAGCAAATAAATATTTCCATCGAGCCACTTAATACCACGCTTGTTGACTTTGCGATACCCGGCAACAATCCCAGAAAATAAATTACTTTATATTATATTTGTTCAGATACTTTTTTTGAGTGGATATCTTGCTTTAGAAATTGTGTTATCATCAAATAAATATTATAAATGCAAAAGTTTGGATGGATGGATGTTTGTTACTCATTCACGCCCGAACGGCTGAACGGATCTGGATGAAATTTGGCACAGAGATAGATTTTAGTCTGGAATAACACATAGGCTACTTTTTATCCCGGAAAACTTCCCGCGGGAACCTTTTTTTCCCGCGGGAAGTTTTCCGGGATAAAGAACCAAAAAACCTCAATCCACGCGGACGTAGTCGCGGGCATCAGCTACTTTTACATATCTATAGCGAGCGAACGAGCAGGACTTATCCTGATGTTAAGTGATCAATCGACTTTGATGAAATTTGGTACAGGAGTAGGTTCTGCCCCGGGGAAGGACGTGGGTTACTTTTTATCCCAGAAAATTAAAAAGTCCCGCAGAAATAAAAAAACCTTCATCCACGCGGACGAAGTCGCGGGCATCGTAAACTGGTTAAATTATTCATAGATTGATAATAATTATATTACTTGGTAATATCCGATTAGGTAATTACACTAACCGTAACATAAGCTAAAACATGCTTCTACATTATCAAAGAATGTCTGATCCTCTAAGTGTGATTGTCTAAAGCCGTGAATAAATAGGATTTAATGTAATCCCCAGCCATCCACAAGGCTTTACGCAGATGAGTCTATGCGGCGGAAAGCTATTGAGTATTATTGGCACCGAGTAAGTCGACGTATCGACAGAGAAGCCGGCTAAAGCTCCGAGCAAGGCTTTGCACAACACGTAAAGCCAATCCGAACTTCTTTCAGATAAACACTGTATGTTTTACTCTATCGATAGCTGGAAATATGACTTTTTTTAGGTTGCATTCGTGACTTGTTTAATTTTTAGCTAAAAATTTTTTTCATATGAATAAATAGGTACTGTGCATAAATTGTACGTAGGTATAGGCCAATATAGTAATAGGCATTTAAAAAATATTGTGGGGGGCTTTTGTAATAATGATCGAATAGATCAAACCAAATTGGCTTTTTAATAAAAACATATTTAAATTACAGCGTCAAGATCTGTATAGACTTTAGACATTAAAATCTATTTTCTATATTTTATACATACATTGATATCTCAATACAAAAATTTAAAATGGGTGCAAAGTATGGTTTTCCTTTAAACGAATCAAGTAGGTAGGTTAGCCTTAGGTGCTAAGGCGAACTAAAATCTAAGTAGGACAATTCTAAAGTTGATATACCACGTAATAGAGCCAAGAAAACCGTGAAATAATATTATGCTCCTGAACCTAATTAGATCTTCTTCAGAATCTTGAATTAGCCGTAAAATACGCCAGGGGAGCATACTGTAGTGAAATTGGTTGTTAAACAGCTGCGGTCGTCAAACTGGGCTAAATTAATGAAGTAATAACAGATCCACTTGAAGAATATAACCTTTCCACTTTACATCCAAAATCACATTTCTAACGTAGACTCCTTTACCCGTTGGTTTTATGTGAAAACAAAGAATAACACTAACACTGACAATTTGAAATTAATCTTTTTTTTACGTCACTACAAGTTAGCCCTTGACTGCAATCTCACCTGGCATGGCATGGCAATATGGCAGTTATATTAAGGCCATACCCCCAATCAGTTTCTACATGGCATCGTACCGGAACGCTAAATCGCATGGCGGTACGTCTATGCCTGTAGGGTGGTAACTAGCCATGGCCGAAGCCTCCCCCCAGGCCAGACCAGGGAAAATTCAGAAATTATAAAATCCCGAACTTACCCTGCCGGGAATGGAAGCCGGGACCTCCCACTTATAAGAACAAAGTGCTCACCACTGCGCCATGGAGGTCGTCAAAATCTGTGCTGTTGATGTCTCGGACCAGAATTAACAAGGTAAAAAACAGACTAAAATCACAGGACGCGAGATCTGAGTTCGAAGTGAACTACTCCTGTACGGTGTACCCTGAATAAATGCATAACTTTAAGGAAGTCCATGATTACCAAGAAATAATAAACTTTTCAGCAAAATTACGACACGATTTTGGAGTCAACATCAAAGTCAAAGTGTGGTGTTGTGTTGCATACTTGTGGTAGTTACACAGAATGCACGGTTACTTGCATGCCATTCCAAAAATCACGTCAATCCGTTGCTCCGTTGCGGCGTGATTGAAGGACAAACCAACAAACAAACTGACTTTCGCATTTATAATATTAGTATGATTCTAATTATCTCGCTTTAAAGCACAAGTGGTGCGTGAGACTGTCTAATGTTAAATTAAGTCACAAAATACAGAAAGCTCTGAGTTCACCCAAAATATGTTAAGCGCAAAATTGGGAGCGTTGAACCGTTCATTAAGCCAATAGTAAGGCTGCTATGTAGATTGCGAGGATTAAATTCATCAGTTTATATAAACACCCAGCCTCGTATGTAATATATCCTCGAAGAGATAACCCATTAAACATTATGTGACATGCCACAAAATTAAGGAGCTGAATCCTAGTATAATATGTAATAGTTTGTTTACTTTGCTGGCGCTATGCCTATTTCTAAGTACCTACTCATTGGTAGTGCAATATACTTTGTTATGATGTATATATGTTAATGTAGAGACTAGCCTAAGCAAGGCGTATAAATAGTGTATTTTCAACCGACTTCAAAAAAAGGAGGAGGTTCTCAATTCGACTGTATTTTTTTTTTTTAATGTTTGTTACCTCAACTTTTGACAGGGTGGACCGATTTGGATGATTATTTTTTTATTTGAAAGGGCATACTTCCCAAGTGGTCCCATATAAATTTTATCGAAATCGGTCGAGCGGTTTTTAAAATATCAACAATGAAATAAGTACTTTGTATAGCGTGTGCTTGTTGTTTTAAAGTTGGCGCGGAAGTTTGAAGTCGATTGTTTAAAAAGATTTTTTTATATTAAATTATAACACTTAAAATGTTGCTCTAGCTAAGAATTCATAATATGAAATACTAGCGAACATCTCGCGGCTTCGCTCTCACGGAGATTCGTATGAAATGACCGTAGCAGACCATGTATATTAAGGCGAAAATACATGACTCGCAACTCGACATAAAATTTGGCGTAAAATTAGACACGTGCTTCTTATTTCTTCTAATACTTCATTAAAGTCGGTCGTTGACGACGACATTTTAAGGACATCGTATTAGTGCTATCATGCATCTAGATTCTAGAACACTGCCGCCTTTACATATGGCAAGAAGTACTACCTAGTATGGTACGCGGAATGCATTTACACCATGTGCATAAAGGTAATACTCATTTATCTACCAACCGCGTGCAAATGCGTCGATGTGATGTAGGCGTCCCTCAGCCGAAGCTTTTTAAAAGCTTTTTTCGATTTTACGATAACCTTTATGTACCCAATAATTCATTTTTATTATGAAGGTATGTGCCCACACAGCTCACTTCAGGAGGTTAAAGGTTCATCTGGTAATTTGTCAAAGCGTTGAAGGGCGGTCCCTGAGCCTTTCACTACTCCGCAATCGACGCGTTTAGATTGGCACGATTAAGTTTGCCCCTCTTGAGTAACTATCTTTATCAATATTGAAAAAGGTACCACGATTGATCTTGACGATTTGAATCTTCGATCGATTGATTTGGAAGCACTATTTCATGTTGGCCAACATGTCACCAATGTTGGCTTTGGTATAAATTCGATCAGGATCAAAAATACTAAGAATTGTTGCAGTTAACGTTTATTTTTATAGACGTTCAGTAACTTATACTTTTGTAGTTTTTAATGTAATGCTTTTTTATGTTTCACTTATCATTAAACACCTTTACTGCTGGCTTATTTTTATGTCATCCAGGAAAAGTAAAAACTATTAATATTTTATCGCGGGGCAAAGTAATTCCATCCTGTTAATGAGGGTGTTAAAGAATAATCGAATGAGAGGCTTTGCCGCGGTTGCTTTGCGATGCTCGTTTCGCCGTTTCCGTAAAAATATGTACGTAAATCAAGACACGCGGAAGCGTGTCCAGCCAAAGTCCAAAAAAGAAAGAACTGGCAGCACCGTGTGTAATATTACATGAACCATTTGGAGCCACTTTTGACCCCCTCATAACTCAAAAACTATTACACTTAAACATGTCAAATTTGGCTCATATATTGAGACCCGCGAGATACGTATGTGCTCCAAATTTCATAAGCACACCTCAAATGGTTATTTAGATATTAACGTCCAAAAATCGACATTTTTATGATCTACCTACGGATAGATCAAAACTCTGACACGGGGCATACTACCATCGCTTAAAGCCGTATTATTTTAATATTGTTGACGTTCATGTTGTAGTGTTATAATCATTATTTTAAGGACGCCAAAGTACGTGACATTCAACCGTTACTTTGAAATAATACTGCTTTAAGCGGTGGTAGTAACTCCCTCGTCCACTTCCTGCGGCAACTTGCATTACATTCTACGCATAGTGCATGCACAACTAAATAAAACAAGAGTTGTTAAGTAAAAAAAAAACTCCTATTACATAAATCATACTGCAGGTCTTTGTTTAAATTCGTTATTTTGTGTTGTTAACTATTGAAAATGACACATAATTATTATTTTAATATAAATAATAATGAATAATAATATAGTTGCATTAAAACCTTACCTTCGTATTCACGCATTTTGTGCAACGAAACGTCATTGACAGAAAAGAAGAAGAAACGTATTTGAAGTCGTCAGTTCAAGTTGTCAGTCATTGTGATTTTTAATCATTGTTTATAGTGGTTTTAGTGATATCGACTGTTTACCGTTCTTGTTTTCAATGTTTCACTAAAAACTTTTTCTATACTATAATATTATGGATTCGATCTCGCCGACTTCGCGCTATATTCCATGGATGACCATTGTTTGCAATTTGGGTACGTTACGTTGAGGTGCATAAATTGTCACCTGAGTGTAAACAGGATGCTAAGACCTGTTGTTACCATGGGTGGGCTCACCATCGAAATGATATTGTTGCACCGGCAGCTTTCTTGATAATGTAACGACAGTGATTACCTATTTAATATGAAGATGAATAAATCAATGAACTAATAGAAAAGTCCTATTACAGTGTAAAGGATTATTGGAATGATAGCAAGGCATGGGTATGAATTGTTACAGCGGCTGATTATGTAACTGTTATATTGTATATATAATTTCAAATATTTGTGAGATGGTGATAATAAAACAAACACAGTTGAGTTTGTTGCGGGCTCTTCTCAGACCAGGGCACGTTTGGAACCCTCGTAGCTTTAGTTTTAAGATACCGTAGTTAGTTATCACCATCACGTCTTATGCTCTGTAAGCATGACG
This sequence comes from Erebia epiphron, assembly GCA_963932025.1. Taxonomy (NCBI): domain Eukaryota; kingdom Metazoa; phylum Arthropoda; class Insecta; order Lepidoptera; family Nymphalidae; genus Erebia; species Erebia epiphron. The sequence continues at coordinate 16,652,284 of OZ009955.1, forward strand.
TTCAGAAGGTGTACTTTGTAGGTACCTATTTTGAATAAATATGTTTTGAGTTTGAGATTGTGTTCAATAATTTCTGTACAAAAAGAAATGATATCCCATCAAAAACATAAATGTAAAATGAGAGCCAAAATCCAAAATTGTGATATGTATATAATATATGCATTGGTTGTTGACTTCAGCGACAAAAGAAGTGAGATCTAAATGGGTGCCAAAGTTCAATGGTCAGTCCTGCAATTTATTTATAACAACATAAAATATTTTATAACAACTTAAAATATCATTTCTTCTTATAACTTAGGATAATATGTTGAAGACTAAGGCTTTGGCTTGGCTAGTTTTCATATACGAATTATAGCCTTCGCAAGTTGTAAAGCTGTAAGTTCTTATTTTATTCTTCCGAAAATTTGGCTTGCTAGTAGAAACTGTACTTTTAGGTACCTACTTAATAATAATTCGTATATGGAAACTAGCCAAGCCAAAGCCTTAGTCTTCAACATATTATCCTAAGTTATAAGAAGAAATGATATTTTAAGTTGTTATAAAATATTTTATGTTGTTATAAATAAATTGCAGGACTGACCATTGAACTTTGGCACCCATTTAGATCTCACTTCTTTTGTCGCTGAAGTCAACAACCAATGCATATATTATATACATATCACAATTTTGGATTTTGGCTCTCATTTTACATTTATGTTTTTGATGGGATATAATATACATTATACAGGGAAAATTTAAAAATACTAATATAAAACTTTGACGACCTCCGTGGCGCAGTGTGTCGCGCTGTTGTCTTAACGTGCGGAGGTCCCGGGTTCGATCCCGGCAGGGTCAATTTGGGAATTTATAATTTCTGAATTCCCTGGTCTGGCCTGGTGGGAGGCTTCAACCGTGGCTAGTTACCACCCTACCGGCAAAGACGTGCCGCCAAGCGATTGAGCGTTCCGGTACGATGCCGTGTAGAAACCGAATAGGGGTATGGGTTTAATATAACTGCCATGCCCCTAACAGGTTAGCCCGCTACCATCTTAGACTGCATCATCACTTACCATCAGGTGAGATCGCAGTCAAGGGCTAACTTGTAGTGGATAAAAAAAAACTAAAAACCTCTTAAGGTTAAACCTCAAAAGTTGTGTTTTACAAATAGGTACGCAAAACTCAATAAATTCACTAAAAAAAGCTTAGCCCTGATTTTCACACTCTAGGTCTAGATAGTTTTAGGCCAGACTAATCAAGCGATAACAGGTCCACCGCGCGCCGACGGGGAGTGCGTAGCCGTAGAGTAATGATAAAGTAGCCAATTGTAATAAGTATTTTTATTTTGTATGAAAAAAGTTTTGATTTTTCTCAGAATTTTAAAAAGTCGTACAACAAAATTTGTGCAGTATTACGTCCAGAAGGTTTAGTATTTTTAAATTAACTCGGTATTTAGGTGAAAGTAGATAGCAGTTTTGTGACGAAGACAGATTTTACCATACGGTGAAAAGCTGACTCCGATTTTATCACCGAATTAAAGTACCCGCTGCGTTCATGACGGTCCGCATTACAAAGACCCACGTCCACCCGCATTACACGCACAGTCCCATCTGAATACGAGTTGGTACGTGTGCCGCTGCCGGCTAATTCTTTCCACAGAGAATATTATCTATAGGTACCTATAATAAAAAAAGACGTGTGGCACTCGGAGACTGCCGCGGTAAAGCATTTTTTATCAACTTATGTAATTATAATTATTTATTTTATTTATGCAGTATTTTTTTTCCTTTGTTTTTCTTTGATTTTAATTCAAGTTACTAAAAGTTCAAAATTCAAAGTACAAGTCATTAAAAGTTCTGCTATTCATCGATAGATGGCAAAACTAAAAAGTATCACCGCCACAGATCATTCATATACAAGTCCCTGGGGACAGATAGGACAGTGCAAAAGTTGACGGTTAGTTCCGGTGCATTCGCAAAGCGCTAGAAGCGCTAGTGTCGCAAGAAGTGTTGGGACATAATTTATTTGGGTGGATATTTTTTTTTGGTAAATCAATTTAAATTAAATTAAAATTTAATAAAAATAATAATAATCGAAACAAAAAATAATACTGCAATAATAATAGAGTAGGTACTCACTCATTGGCTCAGCTTTAGTATACTGGACGCGGAGTTGGACGTTCATATTTTTTTTACAGAAAGATCTTCATGTGGTAAGCCTTGCACTAAAATATTTTACGTCGAATCCTAATACTTTTCGAGAAATAATTTTTTGAAAATTCGCAATTCACAACACTTTTCACTATTTATTACGACATTTGCCATAGATTACAGACTTATTGACGTTTAGTTGGCGTACTAAAGTTTCGTTTTACGTAATAAAATCCGTTCCAAACATAAAAAGTAATAAAAAATGTTAATAATCCAGTAATAATCATATTATATGTGTACCGATTATTGGAAAAACGGAACGCGTGCATTGGCGCCAAAATTCAAATCTATGAGTTATCGTTTTACGCGTTTTTCAGTTTTAAAGGTTACAAGGTTAAAAAAAACGTTTTAAGGTTATAGGTTTAATTATTTAACTAAAAAAGGTATAAAGGTGTGTTATTACATTTATAATTAGGTACTTGAGCATATCATACACAAAACCGAATCGGCACACCCCGACTCCACGCAGTCTTGTCTGCCCTGCCCCTAGAGTGTTTTTTTTAAGCGCGAAGCCAGAAGCTCGCGTAGGAGGTCCTGAATGAAGCGAGCCTACGAGGCCGAGTAGAGCGAAGGGGGGAGGTGGCGAGCGAAGCGAGCCGGCGACCTCCGGCGCGAAACGAAGGTCGAGTAGGCGAAGCTTCATTCAGGGGCGACGAAGCGAGTCTTCTGGCGTAGCCCATTCTAATTAAGAAATTAACCTTTTCCACTACCTAAAACAAAAGGTAAGGTACTTTAAAGTAGGTATAATTAATTAAAACGTATAAAAGTAAAACCTAACCTCAAAATTTTAAAAAATTAATATCTCGGAAACTATTGAGTTCCGAAATTTTTCCCTTGGAGGGAGGGTTCACCCCCTTCCCCCCTCCCTCCCCCCGCCTTCCTTCCCCCCTCCGCCGCGTCCAGTATACTAAAGCCCAACCCACTCATTTTCTTTCACTATTTTTTCGTGACTTTCTTCATTAATAAATGCACTTTGTTTATTCATATTTAAAACACTTTATACATTGAGGGTTTTTGATTCCCCTTGGACACCCGGATGGAACGAATAACTAGCCTATGTAACTATTGAAAACATAATTCTTTAAAATTATTTCGCCTTTATATTTTCAACAACTTGAAGTCAACAACATAAGTAGTCATAGCAACTAAAATCATATTTTCATAAAAATAGTCTTTTTATTTTCAACAATTTGAAGTCAACAATACAAGTAGTCATAGCAACCAAAGTGTTAGGTTTTTTTTCGTTACGGAATTTCTGGATTCGGTCTCCACGCTCAAGGCCCGCGATAGAATCTATGCAATAGCTTAAAAATGTTACGATACCTGTACATTTAAAAAAAATGTAATATCAGGAAGCTTTAATTTCGATACAAAGCGCCAAATTTTTGTTTTTTGCTTGTCTGTCTCTTCGTTATGGCATTAAGCTTAAACTGCTGCTATATGCACACTCTGGGTTAATATACCGGAATTTTCTTATCCCAAAAACAATCAGGTTCCTACTGGATAGGGGATGTAAATAGTCTTTTCTTGCTCAATGATTCCGTCAAATCTGAACCGATTCGGGGATTACTTTATTTACAAAGCTTAATATGGATATTGAATTTGTACTTATAAAATTCTATGAGCTCCCTTTACAATTTCCAGGCTTCTGATAACCTGTCACAAACACGTATACCCTTCCTTATTGATAATGCTATTTACTTAACGCCCCAAGGCGCGCTGGAGGCATTACTTAATAAATATACGTAAATATCCATTAGGTCCCTCGTGTGTAAATAAATTAATAAATAAAATACCAGGCCAGGTCAGGTCACTTGTCCGTTTGACAGCAATTAAGGGGACGTTGTTTGCGTTCCGGTGTCGAGTGTCCGGGTGACGCGGCCTAACGAGATATCGGACGAGGTCGTCCGGACAAACAAAAGAAAATCACTTACGCAGCATACAAACAGTGTTAAATTTCGTTACTGCGTAAAAAAGTAAGGTACGAATAACATTGCAGATTCGCTAGAGCTGCTACTATATTCACGTGTTATAGGTAATGGCATCACAAGCATCAATCAAATGAAATTAAATATTATAAATGCGAAAGTTTGGATGGATGTATTCGTATGGATCCGTATGGATGTATGGATGGATGTTTGTTACTCAATCACGCCCGGACGGCTGAACGGATCTGGATGAAATTTAGCACAGAGGTTGATTATAGTCTGGAATAACACATAGGCTACTTTTTATCCCGGAAAACTTAGGAGTTCCCGCGGGAACCAAAAAACCTCAATCCACGCGGACGTAATCGCGGGCATAAGGTGAGATGGCAGTCATATTTAATACAACCACGCTTCACCAACGGCTATTTACTTCGTGAAATTCGGTAGCTGACAAAATTGGATTCATAAAATCTCGTAACGTCGTCGTTGACCCCAATGCACTGAACCCGGCACATATTGGAGACAAAATTGTTTACAGGGGAATCCGAAATCCATCCATCCAGGGTTGGTGTTATGATTATGATTTAAGATAGCAATAAAACACGGCGGTATAATGGTTATACGATTCGCATAAAATTGCGCATAAAATTTTGTGAGCAGTAATTAAGGGAGCAAAATTCGCGAGTAAATTGTTTTACATCCCCACAATTTCATAGCCTAATTAAATAATGGACCCCATGTTTTATAAAATGGCCGACTTTTCCTTTTATGCAATAAAGAGAAAATACACGCTTTGAATCTTTTTGAAATGAATAAATTAACACAGACATATTTTTCCCACAAAACTTTTGAGATGTTCACAATTATATTTTGTCACTTTTTAAGGTTCCGTAGCCAAAAGTTACCAACGAGACCCTAGCTAATAATTAACCTGCGCTGTCCGTCCGTCCGTCCGTCTGTCTGTCTGTCAGTAAGCTGTATCTCATGCACTGTAATAGCCAGAAGTTTGAAACTTGAAATTTTCACAGGGTGTCTATTTCTATTGATGCTATATAACTACAAATAATAAAAAATAAACTAAATTAAAAAATAAAGGGGGATAATAAAAATCAACTTGTACTATAAAAAATTGCAGTGTTAAATTTTCTACGATGCAACGGAACCCTTCGTGTGCGAGTCCGACTCGCACTTATCCGAATAATTTTTTTATTTGGATTTGCTCGATTTACAACAGAATTTTTGATCCAAGTGTTGGTAAATATGTAAGTATGTAACTTAACATATTTTAAATTCGTTATTTCTTGTAGACTACAGTTCTTGTGTACTGATTGGTGATTATAAAGGTAGGGCCAGATATGGAATTAATGTACCTACTGTAATAAGTCCAACTAATTATGTCTGTCTTGATGAGTTATGGTGCAATTTAATATAATAACTTGACGGCGCGCTTAGCTTCTATGTATAGGTACAACGTTACTGTAGGAGCTCGCGGAGCTCTTAAATGCACCTTGATTCTCTTAAGTCAATACGTAATCCATACTAATATTATAAATGCGAAAGTGTGTCTGTCTGTCTGTCTGCTACGCTTTCACGGCCCATCTGTTCAACCGATTTTGATGAAATTTGGTACAGGGATAGGTTGTTTCCCGTGGAAGAACATAGGCTACTTTTTATTCCGGAAAATTTAAAGGTTCCCGTGGGAATCAAAATTTTTTCTGTTCAACCGATTTTAATCAAATTTGGTACAGGGGTAGGTTGTATCCCGGAAAATTAAGGAGTTCCCGCGGGATTTGAAAAAATTTGGTCCACGCGGACGAAGTCGCGGGTATCATCTAGTAACTAATAAGCAAATGTAGCTTTTTGATGTTGATTTTTATGCATGCCAATATTTTAATTGTAAGATACAGTTTGTTCAATAGATTTTATCCTTATCTTATAGGCCCTATCGATTGGTTCATAAAATAGTGACTGTTTATTTTTTGTATCTATAATAGTTTCGACTTTCTTTTAACTACCTACTACAAGTTAGCCCTTGACTGCGATCTCACCTGATAGTAAGGGATAGTGCAGTCTAAGATGGTAGCGGACTAACCTATTAGGGGTATGGCAGTTATATTAAAACCATTCCCCTCAGCCTCATCGGTTTCTACACGGCATGGTACCGGAACGCTAAATCGACAAACGTCTTTGCCGGTAGGGTGGTAACTAGCCACGGCCGGAGCCTCTTACCAGGCCAAACCAGAGAAATTATAAATTCCCAAAGTGATCCTGCCGGGGATTGAACCTGGGACCTCCCACGTTAAGATAACAGTGATCTACTATACTGCGCTAGGGAGGTCTACAAAGCCCAGACTTCAAGACAAACTTCCGGCTCAGGTAAGCTATTAAAAAATGTTTGAATACAGATGTTCTTATTTTTAAAAATAAATTTATGTTTATTTTCAGTGAAAGATAATATTCTTCAATATTTAAGAGCTTTCTCTCTAAGTCCCGTACATTTTTTGCACCTGCATATATCCCAACATTGTGCTTCGTTTATTGTGTGCAAGCAATGATCTTTTATACGAGGTACTCAGCTTCACATATGAGCACCTACTGTATAGCACGCATTTAAAAATGTACATACTTATAATAATTCCCAAGCTGGTTTACAGGTAGAACTACCTAGTCTTCGAACATAATACGGCTAGACGCGCAGCATTTCTAGGTATTACCAGAATAGGCAATAGTACAATGTCCCAGAATATTTAATAGTACAGGGTATTTGTGTGAGCTTTGAACAAACCAGAGTTCACATTTCATTTTCTTTGAAATACCAAACATTTACGACGACCAAATATGAGATGATATTGTTGCTAATTGAGATAAAATTAATAATAGTAAAATGGTCTAAACGTTATTGGGATCTATGATTAATTACGTACGAGCTATGCTTAAGACTAGACACTACTGTCTAGTCTATAAGCATAACTAGGTATATTGGAATTGAAGAGTCTGTAACAACAAGTGAATATAATTAAAATTATTAAAAAATACGACTGCTCTGCCGTAGACACACATACATACACGAACCCTGAGAACATAACACTCCTTTTTTGGGCAGTCGTGTACTAAAAAATCTCCCTCGAATGGAAGTAAGGCTACCACTGCTACTAGGTACGTAACGATACCACAGTACGGTCTTTGGAATCTTATTCACATTTTTATTAAATTATTTTTTTTTGTGAATCACTGGATATTGAACTATAGTGTAATATATTTTTGGAATCTACTCATCATTTTCTAGATGGTGATTATATAGTTAATCTTATTTTCGAATTTTTTTTTCAACTTTAGTCTTTAATGCGGAACCATGGTCACCCCATCAATTTTTTTTGTAAATTTTACTAGCCTATGTCACCCGGAATAAGCTAGGGATTCTAAAGATATCTCATTTATCAAAATCGGTTCAGGCGTATAGAAGTTATGGTGGAATATACAAACTCACATACATACATACACACATTAATACATGAACCCTGAAAACAATATACTCCTTTTTTCAGGCAGTCGTATAAAAATAGCCATGCCGATCGATACAGGCACACCTCGTTGGCGATCGCCGTCGTAGTATAAAGCGAAATAAAGAAATTATTAAGCTGTGTTGGCTAAAAGTCTATTGGCTGGCTTGATACATTTTAATCATGAACTGTTTACCTCTATTTTAATTAAATAAATTTTTAGAACTACTACATGATTTCATGTATTATAATTAATTATGTATAGCATTGGCTGGGAATCAGGACACGTATTTTTAATAAAATACGAAGAACTCTTTTATATTCTCAGGACGGTCCTATTTCCCAGGGAATGCTCAAGCTTCGTATCAAACTTAGTTAAGTAACCAGTTGAGACGTAAAGAATCTACAAAATTAAGAAATATACAAACAAACTTTCAGATTCATAATATTTTATTATTAACGACGACCCGAGGCTTCGCTGCTTTCGGAATTTCGAAAAATCCGGAAAATTCTGTGAAAATTTTCAGCTTTCTATAATTATGTCAACTAATTATTATTACTAAGTTTATGTAGTAAATTGTATAGCTATCTATATTGTTGCACTATCCCACTCCTATATTATATTATAGTGTATTTATTATTGTTTATTTTTGTCTTAATGTTATTTTACTTGTCCACATAATATTAGTATTTAAGTAATAGATTTAAGAGGAATGTGCAGCCAGACAAGACGACAAGCCTTAAGAGGAGCTAAGAAACAATGTAAATGTAAATTTTTTTGGTTAATAAATAAATAAATAAATAAATAAAATAAATATTAAAGGTTCTTAATAAATGGGTTGTCTGGAGGAGATCACTTTTAGTGATAAGACCGCCCTTGCGCACTTTGTTTTGTTTTGTTTTCATTTCTATGTATTTTTATGTCTTATGTAGCAATAAAGAATTTATCTATCTATCTAATTTGCCAGGGCGTTGATCAGTCAGTTAGTGGGTGTGTGAGAGACTTTTCCCTTAATTTTATGAGATGCTTGCAACTTAGTATAGCGATCGGTTTAATTAATTTTTACTAGGGTCTCTTCCACTAAGATTTATAGAACGCTCATAAAGCCGCACCTTCGTCTAACACCCTAATAAACTAGACGTTCATCGATAAAAGAATAAAGTGGACGTAGAAAAATTAATATTGGATTGCGCGGATGTTATTAATATAAAAAGGAGGGTGTGCCATCAAAAACTGTTCGGCAGGACGTCCCACTGAGTGAGGACGACTATTCGGCTACAATATAATATAATTCACGGAATAGGCTATTTGACTAAATTTTGAAAATGATTTTAAAGAATTTATTACTACCTATTAAGCACATTACATTGATATTTCGCGGAAATTTAATGTAATTCCCTTTAAAAACCACTTTTAAAGTTTCAATTTTCAAAACCGCGCCAAAAACGCCAATTTTGTAATGGCGCTTGTCATCTGACTCGTGACGTCACACATTGTCAAACGCATATAAATAGACTACAGTACCGTACAGTTTAGTTGAATTTCTTCGCTTTTCTTTAAATTTAATAAAAATTAATATATTTTAACAGAAAGAATGGTGTACAAATGCTGTGTAGTACCATTATGTACAAATACCTCCATAAATTGCCCTCAAAAAGTGTTTGTGTCTGTACCAGATAAAAGGCGAAAAAAATGCTAATAATTTCACTGTCATTTTCGTTCACTATCATCGTCACATTATACGCTTTGGTTCTGACTTTATGCTCCGGGCATATTTTACACTTCACAGTGCAAACTCCACTTTCTCTGTGTAACTGGACGTAGCCAATCGCATCGTCTCCATAGGATTCCCTTGCAGAACTGTAAAACAAAAGAAAACACCATGATAAACCGAACTCCCATGAACTTCCTGAGTATTTGTCAACATAAACTAAAATGAGATAATGATTAATGATTATAATAAATAAAGGAAGGACTAATATGTTCGACGCGGTAGGTACTTACATTGCTGTTTTTATGTTTTTCAGTTCCGCGCCATAATAATCAGCATTATTCTTAAAGTAAAGTGCAACCATAAAAGCATCTACCTTAGGTAGGTTGCTATTATCAGCTCGCACAAAATTTGATTCCATTCTGCGATTTGAAATACTTAATTATTTATTTCCTTAGTATGTTTAGTTATAAAGTTAACCAGAAAATTACTGTTTAAATAGCTAAAAGATAAAATAAAACGCCCGCCAAACAAAACACTCAGAAAAATCAGTACAAAAAGCTGTTGTTTTCCCGCAAATTTTCGAGTGTGACGTCACCAGAGTTGCAACCAATCACAGGGCGTTCCTGTCACAGGTAAAATATCAAAAATTATAACATTATTAAACTCTTATTTTGCTGAAAAATATACATATATTTGATTAAAATAAAGTGAAATATGCTTATTTACGTTGTTATTAGTGAGATTTACCACAATTTCAGGTATATTTTCATTGTTGTCAAATAGCCTATTGAACAGAGCCGTATTAACTGCATCTACTTCACAAGTGTGGCTCTTAAGTGCACTATCCAATCATGAAAAGACAAATCCTTCTTATAACTTCTAGGCGTCGTGACCGCGTTGTACAAGTCTCCGTTGCATAATGCTGTCGTGTTGTTTCGTGGCTTCAAAAAGTATAAGTGTTGAGATAAGTATTCCTGCTCGTAATCTTAATATATTTTGAGAAACAAAAAAATACACATTTAATGTAGGTAACTTTAGGCATTTACGAGTTTTGCTATACTTTAGTTAAAAGTAATGGCCAAAATATATTCAGTAATGCCTATCCAACTTTGGAAGTAATGACATGCGTAGACTTAATTGAGAGCTTTATTCAAAACCCTTAAGGGGGAAAGCTTTCAAAAAATATATATGCTAGGAGATAGCTGCTGATGTGATTTTCATATAATATTGTTATGTTGGTATTTCAGTAAAAATAAATTAGGATTAGATACGTAGGTATTGTTTAAATATAATTACATATCTAAGCCAATTATAAAATTATAATAAAACTAGATGTACTTATAATATACAGTAAAAAATAAAAGGGAAAGATGATGTGAATTTTATATAATATTGTTATATATTTAATAAATACAGTAATAATAAATGTCAGTTCTCATCAAGTGCTCGTATCATTCACAACAGTAAATATCGTCTGGTGGAATTTGTGATGGTCTGCCTGCAAGCGGCTGGGGACCTGACTACTTATCGCCGCTCAAAGACGAGTTATTGTTAGCAGAAATGACCAATAACTAGGAAGGCTTATTCTAGTATAGTATTAAAGTATGCGCTGTACCTAAGTAACCAGTATAAAAACTGACTCTATTCATCGGGGCGTTTACTAGATATTGCCTCTCAAGTAGGTCAAGTAGTACTTACGTCAAGTAATAAAATTAAAATTTAAAAAAAACCCACGACGAACTGCAGCGCTCCATTATAATTTGAGACCTTATAACTTTGTAACAACAATTAGATCTTCGCAGAAGTAGTTTTATGAACACAAAACTGCATCTTTGTCGGTTCAGTAGTTTTTTTGACCAGCGTGTTGGACTATGGCCAAATGGTAATGAGTAGAGGTGTCAAATTGTGTTAAACTTTAATATTCTGATAAATAAATGTTAAAATATATCAGTTCAGAAAATACGTTATAAAATATAATGGATAAAAAACTGGAGTTCCTGTGACCACAGCATCTAGGTTAGCGCTTGTCAAGACAAATCAAAAGAGTCCAAACACGACGGGTTTACGATGAGAAGGAGTTCGACCACCTACCAAATCACGATTGCAGCACAGCTTGGTGGACTATGGCCCTAAAACATGTCTAAGAACCTTCTCAGAAGCTAAACATATTTTTTTTAAACCGCATCTAAATCAGCAAAGTAGTTTTCCAGAAAAAAGGTAACATAATAAAAAAACACGATAGCAGCGCGCACGATAGCACGATAACTTAAAATATATCTAAATCTAAAGAACTTTTTCACAAGCTATACATATCTAATGCAAAACACTGCATCTGAATGAGCCCAGTACATTTTCAGAAAAATGGAAACATATTGAAAAATAAAAATCAAAATTGCAGCTCAGCTTAGTGGACTATGGCCCTAAAACATATTCAAGAACCTTGACAGAAGTTATGCATATCTATTGCAAAAAACTGCATACTAATCGGTCCAGTAGTTTTCCAGGAAAATGGTAACTAAAAAGTACACAAACAAACAAACAATCGCACAACCTCTTAGGGCAAACACATAATAATATATACCGTCCGTTCCGTCATGGGTAAAAAATAGCTCAAGTGTCGCCGTTTTGTTGTGATAATGTGTAGTGTTTAAATATCTCCCATAAGTTACGAGTATTTTAATTTTTAAGTATTCAAAATAACTCGTATATCACCTCTTAGACCACCTGTGATAATACTAACATAAATCTGAAACATGGAAATTAATAGTAAGGAGATATAAATTATTATAGTTACCAAAAGATAGTTACCACAAATACAGTTATCTCTTAGGCTATAAGTTTTGACATTTGGGTTGGACGAGCCAGTGTAAATTTGTATGAAAAATTTGTATGAGGGATCTTTGGAACCAGATTGTACAAAAACTTTAAGTTGTATTGAAAATATTGTTTATTTAAAGTGTTCCTTGATCTTTAATGATTAATTTGACATAACTTTTGTTTAAATAAGGTCTCAGATTAAATCACAATAGTCGGAACGCGATAACGCCTTTTTTGAGTTTTCCATGAAGTTCTCAATAATTTTCTGCAGTTACTATACGATTTTATGACCACTTTTTTTAATTACGTCATACTTCATTTAACTGAGTAGCGAATGGTATTAATTTAGTAATGAAATTTTCATTTTTCCTATCCTAAAACGTCGAAACAGAAAACAATGTTTCAGTACTTGGGCCCTTAAAATAAATGCAAAAACCTCAAAAATCGCACTGCTCAGCTTTCCGGTTTGACTTCAACAGATGGCATAGACATATTGTAGCATATTTTAAAAAGGTGTTTTTTCATATAAATAAAACAAAACGATAATATCGGCAGATATCGCGAAATAGTGGTTTCGTTAACATTCCTAAAATGTTGACGGGAGTCTGCACAAATTGAAAAGGCTTTCAGCGGGATCAAACCGTATTTCTGTATTCACTCGCAGTCAATGCAATGATTTGGTGGTCGGTCGGAAAAATAAATGCGAAGCCGAATTTGAAAAGCTGGATAAAAGGATAAAAAAAATTGTACAGCAATAGGGAGGAGGCACGTTGTTGGCGATTCAATATTTAAATAGAATAACGAGTACATTATACATCTCTAGTACACATGACCCGAGGTTAGGACAGAAATAAATTGTATATGATATTGAAAGTCTACGGAGAATATGACGTGTCTTAAGTATTTGTTGTCTTAAGTGTCCAGTATATATATCAAACTTTAGATAATATGCCTGAATTGATATATCATAAACGATATCTTCGTCAATAACGGATATATCAGGCAATTTGATAGAACTTGTCTATTAATCTTCCCCACAAAGGGGTCCGCGGTTGCTCGACGGTAAGTTGGTGGTTAATAAATAATCGCTGGCCATCCTTTGTGTGAAACTTCGTTGAACTTGGAGAGATGAAACCTTTGGACTATAATAATGATTTCATGTTGGCGTAGATACAACGGAATCATTCTTATTAGTTGCCTAAAAGGGAAAATCAAGTCTATATTGTTCAAAAATCTTTCCTATATTACCGACTAGCTGATGCCCGCTTCGTCCGCGTGAATATAGGGTTTGTGGTTCCCGCGGGATCTCTTTAATTTTGCGGGATAAAAAGTAGCTTATGTGTTATTCCAGATTGTAATCTATCTTTGTGCCAAATTTCATTCAGATGCGTTCAGCCGTTCTGACGTGATTGAGTAACAAATATCCATCTATCCATACATCCATCCATCCAAACGTTTGCATTTACAATATTAAGTATAGATGAAACCTATGTAAGACAAGAGTAATGTCCCAGGGCAGCCATTACTAGTAACATTCATGCACGTACCTTCAAGTGAATAGAAGCAAATTTATCTCATGAAAAGTTTTTAGAGTATCATCTAATTCAAATTTTAAAAGTTCATTCAACTTATGTTATCGTGAGAATCTTGAACCATTTTCTTGAATTCTTATACCTATTTATTCCGTAGAAACGATTCACTCAAAGAAAATATATTTTATCGCCATTTGCAGTAAGAATAAAAGATCAAAGAAAGTGCGAGGAATGAATCTTTGACGCAAAAAATAAATTGAAAGGCAGGTATTTGAAGAAATCCAGTGCCCACAATCTTACTTAAATGGAAAAGTACGATTTGAGGAGGTTACATATAACTTCTTATGACGATACCTACATTTAAGTAGTAGGGTGATGAATACGAAAAACGCGGTCACTTAGCGTTAGATTTTCCGAAAAAATCTTGACTTAATGAAAAATAAAGAGGCCAGATAAAAAACGTTTGGTAAAAAAAATGTTTTGAAAAAAAAAATACCATACTGGCACACAATACACTCAATATATTACAGTCTGACAAACTTATGTGACCCGCGGTGGCAGCGTCGCTAGTTTAAATGAAAAATAAAAAAGAAAACAAAAACTAAACAGGCAGAAACATTAGTTCCAATTTTGGCCACCGGTTCAAATAAGTTGTGGGAAAAACTCACATGAGTTTCCCATTTTTATAAATTTGTTTTTCAGTATTTTTTCAGAATGCTGCTCGTTTTATTTTACCTTTTGCTGTTTTCTACCGCTCGCAAATAAGATTTATTTAGAATTCAAATGTAAAATAAAATTTCTCAATAGGATGTTATTAGCTTAACATTCTAAAACTTAACTTAAACGTTAACTAAATAATTCTGTACAAAAAATAATTACCTACTTTACACAAGTAAAAAGTTGTTAAGAGGTCGGATGTCGAGACAAAGTAGATTCGAAAAGTTGAAGCAGCAATTTTTCACCAAAGTTGGATAAAACTGAACTGTTGACGGAAAAGAAGATGCTTGAATAATGTAAGCAATGGGGCCGTAGGAACTTTGTCTCAAACCTGATAAAAAGCCAAATGATAGCTTTTCCAAATTACCAGACATCTTTGTAATAGTTGTACTTGTATGTTATCTTAAATAATAGATTCTTAATAAGAATTCCTTTAAAAAAGTAAAAACTGACTTCCAAAGGCACTGTAAAGAAGGAAAGAATTTTTATTTTTTACTTTTTAGTGTCAGGGTTGAAGATTTGGAGTCAGAATATTTTATGGGACCACCTCGAGAGCTTCCTCTAGACGTCTAACGTCTAAAAATTTCAAATCGGTTAAGAAACCACGGAGATATGCACCGACATATCCTTTTAAAAAAATATGCGCCGAATTGAGAACCTCCTCCTTTTTTGGATGTCGGTTGAAAATTGATATCATTTTCTGCTTGTTACCAACAAAATGAGTTCACCATTAACATATTATCCTAAATCTTAATAACTAAGGCGGACAGTAACACGGCTGCATTAGGATTGAGGAGTTGTATTCAGAAATTTCCATGAAACCAATCTGAAAGTATTGTATCCTTTCAAATAAAAAATAAGTTCCCAAATCAGTTTGTAAATGACGAAGTTCTAAGGATGAGTTCTGAGGATGGAGTTTGGAGGTCGAAGTTCAAACATAAAAAAATGAGAACCTCCTCTTTCTTTTAAAGTCGGTTAAAAAGAATTGTAGATTGACTTATATTAATAACTAAAGGAAATTGTTTATACCAGAAGGCGAATTAGAAAAAATGAAAAAAAAAAAACGCGTAGCTATGTCTGTTTGTCGAAGGATACAAAGGGTTCCCACCCAACCCAAATTCAAATTCATAATAAACCCAAATTTCGATCAAGTCGCGGACATCATGTAGTTCCAAATATACTTTTGCGAGCTCTTTTAAAACGAATGTCATTTTAAATGGAAATGTGGATTTCCACTGAAAATGTTTAATAATTATTTAAACCAACAGAACATAGAGCACGGATCAAAATCGAATTCGTTCCATGTATAGATAAAAAAGTAATTTAAAAAGAACAAAAAACCCGACAAATATAAAACAAGACATGAATTGAAGTATTTCATTATTATCAATTTTAAATCGAATAATATTAATAAAATTTATCAAGGCGCAGTCGCACGTTAAGGTTAGCTATTGGACGTGTGACTGCGCCTTGATAAATTTTATTAATATTATACGAATTAAATTGATAATAATGAAATACTTTTTGGTATCCAAGCAGTCGGGTTTTTTGTTCTTTTTAAATTACTTTTTTATTTCAAACTTTTTAGTTAAGCATTCACCGTAAACAGGCGACGTTTTATCTGCTCGAAGTAGCATCTATTATCTATTCTGTGGTAGCACCAAAGGTACTAATAAGTATTTTGTATGAAGTAGTAATAAGCAGCGGATTAATTTATTCGTAATGACGAGCGGTGATCACCATAACCATCATCAAATTTGCATTGTTATAATGCTAATATTAATATGGTAAAGTTTGTAAATCTGCTATTTTTCCTAAAAATGAGCTCATTAATTTTCGAGAGTCCTATTGCATCGACGTCACGAGACCTCGGCAATGAACGTCGGCCACTTACGAAAATGCCCGTAGACAATGTAAAAAAGTATTTTTAAGTATTGTCAAAAACACAATTTGTACATATTTAGCACGTAGTTGGCGTATTTATTATTTAGTATTTGGTTTGTAGCTAAGTGGACTCGGAACCAATATTTTAATATACATTAAAAATGTTAGTTATGTTAGTCGAATATCCGCTGCATCTGGCATTGATGAATGTATTGATTGATCGATTGAAGGAGTACAAATCATCAAGTTTTTTGAGACTTGTAAATGTCGTCACATTAAGCTTAGGTATTACAATGATATGTAACTACCGTAATATGTGAGAGTACGCCCCACCTTCACCCTTACCTATCCGCTGCCGGCCGCGTCATTTTCTGTTGAAGGTTACTGTATTTCTACGATATTTCATTAGATATTCATCTATATTGAATGGTGTAAAGTCTAAGAGTAAATAATTTTTGTCTAAATTAAATACTTGAGATGAGTAAGATATTTATTTTGATAAGAAATTATCGATTAATACTATGTTGGTAAAAACACCTTCGCAAGTAAAGCACTGTTTAGACCAAATTTGGAAATCATAAAAATGGTTATTGTGAGTCAACCTTAAAAGATAATTATATGCTATCGTGGACTTTTTTTTGAACTTTTTGAGAGGTACGTTTCCACAATACATTGTTGTTGTGTAACTTTAATGATTTAGGCAGCGCACGCCACGCAAGCTCTCAGATGAGATGATTTTTTTCCGACTTAACTAACATTATTGCAATTTTCGTAAGGATCTCTAATTTGTTTGGAAATAAAATATAGCCTATTTTACTTGTTAATAATGTAGCTTTCTATAAGTTATATAAGTTTAACAATCGGTTGAGTGGTTTTTGAAATAATCCACCTAGTTTGATAGATATAGATGATATGAGTAGGAACTTTAAACATTTCCTTTGAAACCTCGTAAATCCTAAATTATAATTTAAACGGAAAAATGGTTTAAAGAACCTAGGTGTGATTTTAACGATACCCCACTTGCTTATAGCCTTTCGACTTTCATTTATTTATTGGCTTCTAGTCGACGCCATTTTGTTTTTCTCAAATTCGGCCTCCGTTGTGACACTCGGAAGACTAAAACAAATCTATTAGTGCAATTACTATCAAAATCGGTTCAGCCGTTTTTTCTGTAATGTGACACAAAGGAATACAACCTTTGAAGCCTCGTAAATCCTAAATGATCGTTAAAATGAGAAAATGATCAAAGAAACCTAACTATGATTTTGCAAAAACTTTTCATCGATACCCCACTTGTCATAGTCCATCGACTTTTATTTTTTAATTTGTTACATTATGGCTTCTAGACGGCGCCATTTTGTTTTTTCTCAAATTTGGCTTCCACAGTGACACTCTAATGATATATTCGGCACAAACTGGTGCAAGAATCATCAAAATCGGTCCACGCGTTTAGGCTGTAGCTGTCCTGCAAGGAACATACAAACATATATAGACTGATGAACACATAACCCTGTGCGTTCCGCAGTCGGGTAAAAATGGGTATAAATACATAAGGAAAATTTTAAATAGCCGAAACATTTCCAAGCTTCGACCACTCCATTCAACCTTTTAAAAGCCATGCGGTATCATGCTTTCATTCACTTTACGTTTCACGTTCAAAAGCTTTTAGTTTTGACGTTTTATCGTATACGCACAAACCAACTAAACACATACGATCTCCATGCATTTATACGACTACAGGCTATTGCTGTTTGTCAAATGTAAGTTTTAAGGATTTCTAGGTACCTACCTTTTATGTCCAAAAAGTTACGTACTCGTAGGTACACAACAGAATCAATGTCGAATCTTTTTTTTTTAAATTATCCACTACAAGTTAGCCCTTGACTGCGATCTCACCTGATGGTAAGTGATGATGCAACCTAAGATGGTAGCGGGCTGACCTGTTAGAGGCATGGCAGTTATATTAAACCCATACCCCTATTCGGTTTCTACACGGCATCGTACCGGAACGCTAAATCGCTTGGCGGCACGTCTTTACCGGTAGGGTGGTAACTAGCTACGGGCGGAACCTCCCACCAGGCAAAATCGGCAATCGATCTAGTACCTATACTCTGTACGGATAAGTCCATGAATAAGCTCGTTTAAAATCTTCTGCAATCAATTTACCACACCCATAATTTAGCCTCGTCGAGAAAATTTCCTCGGTACATAACTCTGCGAACTTGTGGAATTCCAGATCGGGAAATAAATCTCCTGGCGGCGGCATTTTGAGCCTAATTTAAGTTTTCCTTTACAGGATGAAGCCGGTTTACATTACAAAGGGTTTGTTCAATAATCTTGCAACAAGCGTCAAGGAGTATCCGGTTTGTTGTCCCTGTTTAAATAATTAATCGTTGAACATTGAAATAAGGGGGACTAAATTCTAGATAGGTACTCTCGTTGACATTATGATTATTTGAAAGTGGTGATGCAGTTGCTTATATTGTAAAATGTTCCCAGCGAAAAAAATACTTTAATTACTTGTAGAGTTTAGACCTGCCAGTTTTGTATTAATTTTTAAAAATCCGGTTGTTTGTGGTGGGCGCTGACTAGGGCGTGTTTGGTACCCTCGTAGCTTTAGCTTTAAGATACCGTAACTGATTAATTATCACCATCATGTTTTATATGTAATTGGACGTCAATAAGTGTACAGTGTACCTAATTGGAATAAATACATATTGATTGATTGTAGCCGTTTAGAGGTTACTAACGTAAATAAGTAGGTATCTATATAAATCTGCATTATTTTTAAAAACAATCGTATTAAATACCATGCTTGCGACTACGAATTTCGTGATAAATATAATTTCTTTGTTTTATCTTGTATTGTGAATTTAACTTGGTAGGTATAAAAGTGCTTTTCTTGACCCTAGCTCCAGCAGACGCCTCATTTTTGTGAACAATAGCAAATTGCTTTCTTAAATGTTCTCGTTACGGCCAACAATGCTATTATTCCCGATATAATCTCAGAATATCACAGAAATTATCCAATTATTGCGATGTTCCATTAGGTAGGTTCTTATTGTTCATAGAAATTTTATTTTATGATACTTAATTAAAATTAATTCATTTCCTTCCATAGAATTTTATGATGCAAGCTAATTATTTTTAGCAGGTTGTAATTCTACCCAAAATTCTACATGATGCTTATTTTTGTTGAGCTCTTTTTATGTAATAAAAGGGTTCCATTAAAATTCTCACAGTATAACTGGCAGGCGGGAGTATGAACAAATTAAAAAGTTTTCAGTTTGTTCAGTTATATTTTCACTCGCCGCCAATGATGAATTTGGTGTCGTTATACTGACAGCATAAATGAAACCCCGTAGCTGTTGCGGATCAGCACAAAAAACAAAAGCGTACGTATACAAAAGTTGAAAACTCGTTGAGTTGAAATATTCCTTTATTAAATAACTAGCTGATGCCCGCGACTTTGTCCGCGTGGACTAAGTTTTTTTTGATTCCCGCAGGAGCTCCTTAATTTTCCGGGATAAAAAGTACCCTGTGTCACTCTCCAAGTCCTCAACTACACGGCATCGTACCGGAACACTAAATCGCTTGGCGGCACGTCTTTGCCGGTAGGGTGGTAACTAGCCACGGCCGAAGCCTCCCACCAGGCCAGACCAGGAAAATTACGAAATTATAAATTCCCAAATTGACCCTGCCGGGGATCGAACCCGAGACCTCCGTACGTTATGACAACAGCGCTCAACACTGCGCCACGGAGGTCGTCAAAGGTAGGAGGTTTTATTGTACTCGTAGGCACCATCATCGTCAAAAGATTTTTTTCTTTCTATCTAAGAATTCTATCTTGTCTGTGATTTGTTCATTCTGTCTGTAACGTGACAGTACTCAAGTTACATAGACTGTCGCATAACGAACGTTTTAGTCCTGCAATTAGTAGTATTGTTCTTTCCTCAGGAGTTATTCACAAGACAAGTTTAAATACCTCTTCCCTGAGGAACGCAGGAAGTGTGTGACACTGCTTTGTTCGTTAAGCTTTGTCTTTCGTCTAGTCTTTGTAGCGCAAAGCGTACCTCCATAGAGTTTTAATTTACACCTTACTATATGTCTTATTTAATTTTTAGATTTAATGAGATTTTTATAATTTTCGCATTTCAATTTTTTTTTTTCTGTGCAAACATCTACTTTTATTTGGATTTTATTTCAATACAATTCATAAATAGATAAAAACTAAAAACTAAACATTAAAAATATCATCTATCCCGCTGCAATGAGGCAGTGTGCCCAGAACGCTGGCTGCGTTACCCCGCTGAATAGCCAAACTTATATGTTGGCCGAGGTAACTGCCAGCCCTCTGGTCACCTGTGGACTCTGTGAGACGAGAAGATAGATCCTTAAAAAAGGATCTGGCATCTTCGCCCCACGACCCCAGGGTTTCAACACCAAAAGGCACAAAAATGAAATTATTTTCAATAATTTCATACAAGATGCTTCTTCGAAATGTTGTAAAAAGCGTGTCCCAAGCTGGAGAACGTACCTTAAAACTAACTCAGGCTTATGTAATTTTTTTTGTAGACACTAGACAGTGTCATTTATATCATCCATCAAGAAAAAGAAGATAAAAGAGGTGAGATCCATCTTTAAAAAAATCTTAAACCTCAAATTTCTCACTACCATGACTGACCCACTGCCTAAGTTGTAGGGAACATTAATTTTTTCTCAAAAACTATCTATTAAAAAAAATAAAAAAAATATGTATTGTTAATAAATAATAAACCTATAAAATTGAATGTAACATGTAACAAAATAACGAAAAATGAAAAAATTACGAGATACTAAAGTCTGTCCCACGACTTTTTCCTAATTTACGTGACCCGATGCAAACACTATGATAACAATGATAATATAAGTACTGCATTCATCATGATAGCATTAATACGTAAGGCTTTTGTGTCTGAAGAACTTATTGTAACAGGTTAAGCGCATGTCTAAGCGTTTTGAAGGTATTGGGAAATAATGTTGTTATTCTGCACTTTGTCAACTTTCCTATCTAATTCATAAAAAAATCACCACTTTTAAAATACACGTTATATTTTCTTGTTATTTTTTCTTATGATGTAAAACGTGTTTTTAATTCACATAAATAGCCTGCAAAATTTAAAATAAATCTGTTAATTTTTAAATAATTTAAAAATGGCGAAATTATCATTACGATGATTCTAATTACCACAATTACCATGACCATTTTGAATTATTTTAAACTAAATCAAAGATATTTCTGAAATTTCTTTATTTTTAGGAAATCTTTTAATTATTATAAGCTTAAATAATTATTTGCAATATATTTAGACGTTAAAAAAATTAAAATGAATGAAAATTAAAAAAGTTTATAAAAATGGCATTAAGACACAAATAAAAGCATTTTATAATAAAATTAAGAATATTTTGGGCATAGTATTTATAAATAACTGGCAATAAATATACATTAAACTAAAAATAATTGAAAAACATAAAATTTAGGCTGAAATAACTATATAAATACAATAAGTTCAGTAAAATGTCAGTAAAAATTAGAAAATTATAGATTAAAAATATAATTCTTAATTTTATAAATATTAAAAATATTTTAAAATTTGCTCTGAAGTAATACCTAGTGAATGCAAAAAGTGGTATCAAAATCCATTCAGTAGTTTTTGATAAAACATCAAAAGAGTAAATAGAATAAATGGAACGTCAACAGCAGTCCATTTGGTGCATGTCATGAATCTGTTTTGACTTTTGAGATAATATAATATGGTGAAAAAACCAGACAGGGACTTAATTAAGTAGTTAATTAGTATCCTAGTCATCAACTGATGATGTCCACTGCTGGTCTGGCTGTCCACACATAACCCTTTTATAAGGACTTCTGAGCCTTGGTCTTGCGCTGAATCTAGCGGATCCCTGCGACTCGCTACATGTCATCCATTCATGTTGTGAGGGAGCAGTCCAGCACCTTGGGACCCCAACCTTTATTGGTTCTTCGAACTATCGAAGTCGAAAAATAAATCTCCAAGCTTTTTGAACGCTGCCCAGTCCCAGTCGAGTCGGATTCAGCTGGAAACTTATTTTTCAAAATTTGACCTACATAGTCGAACCACGTGTCCAAGGTATACAAAATATTACAAAAGGGTCTCAATGATTTCTAGGTGGACTGATACGTGAGTATTAGGCATGATTTTGTCTTTCTGATGTTAATTTTTCAGCCTTCCTCGTTGCGGTTGGATTGGTATCATAGTCTGGTCCAGTATTATGCACTGATAGGATTGCGTTGGGAACTCTGCGACGATTTTAAAAGGTTCCAGTTTCCAATCATATTGTCCACAAACGCTAAGCAACGTAGCCTGGGTCCTACTCGGTCTTCCGTATCTTCAGCAGCGTATGGATCTTGTATCGGGTCATTCAGAATTCGACTTGTAAGTGAGATTTATAATTTCCTCTTGAGAACAATTATTTATAATAGGCATTGCTCAACGGCAAGATGGGGCAAGCAAGAATAAAATTATTCAATTGAAAACTTGACAATTTTGAAGAACAGGCCCCCAATTATGTAAGAATTTTCGATCAAATCGTCTAAGTTCGGCTTTAAAGTAAAATAAACCATAAAAGCATTGAATAAGAGCTCAATTTCATGTATCCATTCTCATATGTTTAGGTATGTACGATACCCTAAACGTATAAGAATGGATACACGAAATTGAGCTCTAATTCAATTCTGTTATGGTTTATTTTACTTTGAAGCCGAACTTAGACGATTTGATCGGCAATCCTTATATGATTGCACCGCTAAACAGGCACACTCTTGTACGTCTGGCATTATGGCCGGCGAATTTACCGGTTTTTGACTAGATTTTGTCAGTTTTGGGTGATCAGGTCAATTTAGCTGCCTATGGGACTTCTAATTATATCTTCATCAAGATTTTATACCTCATCATAGCACTTTTCCCTTCTCCCAAGATCTTAGATTTACTACGATGAAGGATACTATCACACTCAGTTTTCAGTCGCATCAGGTAGCTATGTTGGAGAGACAGAACTCTCGGCACCATTACTGATCTCTTATTCCGATAGATGGTATCTTTTATACGCCTGGTATGAACGTTTCATAATTATTACGTTTGTGTTTGGATCTGCCAATTAATCTTTTGCTAGGTAATTGTAAAGACTTTGCAGTTAGAAGTTTTAGGGGGTTTGAACGAGAAGGTCGGGGGCCTGAAGAGCCTGAAGGCTGAAGGAAAGGACGAGTGGTGCCAACCAGCCAGAATTTTATGGTGAAAATTCTTGGTCAATTCATCTTTCTCTTATTCACCCAGGTTAATTTACTGTTTGTCCACTTATTAAGCTTCTTCTTCAAGAATTAAGCTAATTGTCATTATAGGGTGTTAGTTTTGCACGCCTCAGCCCATAAAAATAAATTCTTGTTTTATAAAGATCCTATATCTCAGCGATGATCATGATCTGAATGAATTTGTGGGTTAGTAACTTCCTAGAACGAGTGCAAAGATCTAAGATCCTCGATTTCGTTCTATGGATTTCTAGGATTTCTCATCACCATGTCTATACTAAATTACCATAACCTTAATCCTAATCACCATACACCATACCTCATTACCAAATCATAATTTATCACTACCATGCACACCATAATTACCAAACACGCTATTTCTCCAAGAAAACTAGGTTCTGATGCGGGCCTTCCTCATCACTGTGTTACATGAAGGTACCGCTTTGTCAAAGCATACTTAAAAAATCAAAAACTCAAAAAAAATAAAAAATTTTTTCGCCACTCGATTTTTACCTCATTTCAGAGAAGTGCCCACTTGCGCCTCTTGGCTCTTTCTGCATTAGTGGCCGCCGCCCCCGCTGTCATGGAGGACGCCTGCAAGTGGGATAACGCTAGCGTATCCACGCATGTGGCATAGCTTTCCTTACTATAGCTTTTGCTCTGAGCATTTTATCGTCATGGTAGGATTTGTCGAAACGATATCAAAATAATGTTGCTTTAAGCAGTGGCAGTAACCCCCCTGGATGGATTTAGTTTTTAATTCCCATAAGACCTATGTTCTTCCGAAAAAAAAAAGTGTGCCTAAAATCCTTCATCAGTATGCAAGCTCTCATAATCGGATTAGAGGTGCCGTGAATATAGAGTAACATTTGGATAAAAGCAGACATTACTTTGTGGAAGTCCTTGAAGCTCAAGGAAAAACAAGCTTAATTTGCCACTGAAATAGAGAAACCTGCTTGGTACAACGTGCAGAATGCGAAAATATACACCATAGGAAAATAAGCTTGAAGCAAGCAGCCACATTTTACGACGACCTTTTTGACGACCTGGCGCAGTGGTGAGCGCTGTGGTCTTATTGTGGGAGGTCCCGGGTTCGATTCCCGGCACGGTCAATTTAGAAATTCCTAATTTCTGAATTTTCTCTGGTCTGGTCTGGTGAGAGGCTTCGGCTTTGACTAGTTGTCAATCACCCTACTGGCAAAGACGTATCGTCAAGCGATTTAGCGTTCCAGTACGATGCCGTGTAGCAACCGATAAGGGTATGGATTTAATATAACTGCCGTACCCCTAACAAGGTAGCTCGCTACCATCTTAGACTCCATCATCACTTACCATCAAGTGAGATTGCAGTTAAGGGCTAACTTATAGTGGAATAAAAAAAACATCATCGTTATTCTGTTCCCATGTCCTGATAACATTATTTTTTTAATGGTAAATCTAGAACTTGTAATGTAGAATGGGCAAACTAAGAACACACGTCTTTATTATTTAACTTGAGGCGGTTTACTTAACTTACTGCACACCTAACATCATACTTAATATTTTAAATGCGAAAGTGTGTTTGTTTGTTGGTTTGTCCTTCAATCACGCCGCAACAGAGCAACGGATCAACGTGATTTTTAGCATGGGTATAGTTGAGGACCCGGAGAGTGACATAGGCTACTTTTTATCCCGGAAAATTAAGGAGACCCAGCGGGAATCAAAAAAACTTTAACCACGCAGACGAAGTTGCGGGCATCAGCTAGTAGAACGTAAAGTAACGTTACATTGTGCTAAAGTTTGCTGTCAAAAGAAGACACAATATTTCCCTTTAAAGGCTTAAGGGTTTCGCATTAAAGACGATCGTTGTACACTCACACCTCATACAAAAAGTCTTCACTTTACGTCCGAAACATTTCAGCAACACTGCACATACACAATAATAAAAAATTCTTTCTAAACAACCGACTTCAAACTCCCGCGCCAACTTTACAACAACAAGCACACGCTATACAAAGTACTTATTTTATTGTTGATATTTTAAAAACCGCGACCAATTTCGATAAAATTATGGATGGATATTATATATGGGACCACATGGGAAGTATGCCCTTTCAAATAAAAAAAGAATCATCCAAATCGGTCCACCCAGTCAAAAGTTCTGAGGTAACAAACATAAAAAAAAAAAGTTGAAGACTCCTTTTTTTGAAGTCGGTTGAAAAGCTGTAAAAAACCTGCTGCTTATTTTGAAAAGTTTAGTAGGTATTAAGCTTCGGGCAGTACAAGAGCTTTTTATGTCTAGTAGGTAGGTAAACGTAGGTAGGTACTCCAGACTAGAGAGCTTTACAACGAACTGTCTATCGTGCTAGGCCTCAGGTCACACCTGAGACGTTTAACATAGGTGAGTAATGTGTATATGTTATTGTCCAAAGCCGAAATGCCATACACTACAAGCGGATTTACTTGCACCTTTGCTTATTATATCCTGCCTTTGTTGTTGTTTGTTATGTATACCTCTGTCTTTATGCAAATCTCTAAACTATGAACGGTGGTACCGTGTTATTCCTTCATAATACTTTATACGTATATTTTTGTCAAAATATTGAATAGATTTTATTCATAAGAACGGAGAGGAATTTTGCACAAACATATATTGTACTGTATTGTGTAACTCCGCTAATTTTGATAGATAGATGTGTGATTGAAAGAAAAAAATCGTAATTGAATGACAATGAATAGCTATATTTATAAAGCGAGCTAGCTATTTAGCTATAATAAATAGTAATATATATTGTGTATATTGACACAGATATACCAATAGCACATTACCGAGTTCACACACGCACACCGAGTTTCTTGCTGGTTCTTCTCGGTAGGAGCGGCATTCCGAACCAGTGGTAGATTCATTTGACTATTCATAAGAACTTGTAAAAAGTCTATTTGAATAAAAATAATTTGATTTTGATTTTGATTTTGATTAGTTAGGGCCTGCCAAGCCTACCAGTACAATCTGTACAATCAGTAATCAACCGATGTTGTCCCTTTTCATTTCATTGAAAGCTTTCGGTGATTAGTGGTATTTAGTAATTAATAAACCATCTATAATATGGATATGTGTTCAGGATATATATTATGGACTAGCTGATGCCCGCGACTTTAACGACCGTGGATTAAGGTTTTTTTATTCCCGCGGAAAATCTTTAATTTTCCGGGATAAAAAGTAGCCTATGTCCTTCCCGGGATACAACCTATCCCTGTACCAAGTTTCATCAAAATCGGTTGAACCGATGGGCCGTGAAAGAGTAGCAGATAGACACGCTTTCGCATTTATAATATTAGTAGGTATGGATTTTGTTGATTTAATCGAATGCTCTAGCAGTTGTTTACGTAAACATAAACTTTTGACCAAACGAAGGCGTTTCAATTTATAAAAACTACACGCCCCAACGGCTGAACGGATCTGGATGAAATTTGGCACAGAGATAGATTATAGTCTGGAATAACACATAGGCTACTTTTTTTACGGAATTTTAAAAACTATGAAACACATATGTTTTCATTTTAACCCGCAGCTCATATATCAAGTTTCATGGCTATAACTTGAGAAATTAAGGACTTTCATACAAACTTTCAACCCCTATTTCACCCCTTCGGGGGTAGAATTTCGGGATAAAAAGTATCCTATGTCCTACCTCGTAGTATGGGCTCAAATCGTGCCAAGTTTCGTTTGGATTCATTCAGTAGTTTCGCGTGATGCGCGGCCAAGATACAGACAGACAGACAGACAGACAAAAATGAAAAAAATTACAGATTTGGCTTCAGTATCGTATAAGGAGTGCCCTCCAAAAAAAATTTTCAAAATATCTTCAATGTACAGAATAGGTACAGAACAGTTTTATTATAAGTATAGATATACGAGTAGATAGATCTCGCAATATATTTACGTACATAAATAGGTTTTATGAGGGTCCAATTAAAACTAATATTTACTCGACTTGTAATTGTTTATTAATGATGTTGGTCAAACATAATTAATTGTAGATGTCTCGCTCGTTTATTTGCAACATTTTATCTGAGTAATTAAATTATATTAAACTTACAAAACAGTTTAGTACCAAAAACAACATATTATATTATTATACCACGTAAACCAAACACACATAGTTTCCGTTTTGCTTTGTGACATTAATACGATAGTATTTTGCCGACATTTATGCTTATGCAATAGCATTGCTCATTTAAAGTGCACTTCGACCAAGGAAAGATTAAATCAGAAAAAAGAAAAGCCTGGCAAAGAACTTGGTCATAATTTTTATTTCAGCACTTTAATTGGTAGGTAATAATACCCTACTAATTTAAAAGCAAAACTCGTTGGCGCTACTTATAATTTAATATTAAAAAAAAATTCTTTTTAAACAACCGACTTCAAACTCCCGCGCCAACTTTACGACAACAAGCACACGCTGTACAAAGTACTTATTTTATTGTTGATATTTTAAAAACCGCTCGACCGATTTCGATAAAATTTATACGGGACCACTTAGGAAGTATGCTCTTTCAAATAAAAAAAAAAACCGGCCAAGTGCGAGTCATACTCGCGCACCGAGGGTTCCGTACAAACCTGTAGTAAGTTTTAAATTATTAAAAATATTTTTATTTTAAATATTTGAGTTGAATGATTGAAAGGTAAATTGCGGTTTACGATTTATGACGTATTAAAAATAAAAATTGTAAAAGGTAGTTATAGCTAGGTACTTTTAAGATTCGTTCGTAATACTGTAGATGTAACACGACTAAAACTGTAACGACTAAAGATGTAAAACGGTAATAATTACCTTTGTTAATGAACCGCAAAACTAACTTTGTTTGTAGAGGTTTACTGTTAATATCAAAAAAACTATGCTAGTTAGAGCATTGGCTATAGTTTTCCTGTAAAATATACATAAATTCCTATTGACCATAATTATTTCAGATTTTTCGATTGGTAAACTCCGGAGATAAGGGGGGGGGGAACGGTATTTTTTTTGACTTTTTCCCCGATAAATCAAAAACTATCATGATTAAAAATAATTAAAAATCTGTTTTAGAATGTACAAAGCAAACCCTTTCATATGATACCCCACACAGTACAGTTATCTCACTTTTAAATTTCAACCCTCCGATTTTCCCCCCTTTTTAAATAAGAACAAAAATAATTTCCAATTTTTTTTAATTCCTGTGTCTTTGGGCCACTAATATACACAACTATTCCAAATTTAATGTCGATAGCTTTGGTAGTTACTGAAATAATCGAGTGTGACGGACGGACAGACGGACAGACGGACAGACGGACAGACGGACAGACGGACAGATGGATAGACGGACAGACAGACGGAGAAAGTCGCACCATAAGGGTTCCATTTTACCATTTTGGTACGGAACCCTAATGAATCATCCAAATCGGTCCAGCCAGTCAAAAGTTCTGAGTTAACAAACAGAAAAAAAAAATGCAAAAAAATAAAAAAAATACAGTCGAATTGTGAACCTCCTCCTTTTTTTGAAGTCGGTTGAAAAGAGGCCTGCGTCCAGTTAATTAACTTACTTGCTTACTCAATTGGTTGTTAATAGGTAATTGCGGATAGGTGATACTTAAACAAAAAAGTACCATTTCCGAGATAGTCTTAATAAAATATCTATGAATATTTAAATAAAGCCATTTAGCACTTTTACATGAATAGCAAGCAAATGCAGCAGGCCGTGTGACGTGAAGTAATTACCTCCGCCCCATCGACATAAATGTCGCATGTCGCCGGTAACGCATCGTCGTCTGGTACTGTACACAGTACCAGACGACGATGCGTTACCGGCATCAATTAATTTTTTTATCCTTTTAAAAAGTTTTGGAATAACACATCAAACGGAAGGTTCATAATATATATAAGGTTATGGTTCATAATTTGTAGATACGAGGCAAAATAGATCAGAATAGCAAGTGGGGCAAGCAATGAGGCCTGCAGATGATTGAGACTTGTTGTAAACGTACCTACCTACTTAATATGTTAGTTAACTTTTCTGCTTCCACTATACCTACTTTAAAATTATCGACAAGAAGGTGAAGACCGTGTTTCCGTGTCGATACGTGAGGTGTGCGGAGAACTTTCGATACGCGCTGAACTTTACTCAGAACTTTTACTAAGTGGTAAACTCGACTTAACTTGTAGTTTTACGACTTACTTGTTGAAATGGATCTTTCCGGTTGCGGTTATATTACAAAAGGTATCAAATTTTGACGTAAGCTCGTATAGTGATTAACAATAATTTTAAAATATTTAACCCGTTGGCCTTTTAGGAAGTTACGGGAGTAAAGATGAAAACTGCGAGTAGGTATGTAGGCAAGGCATCTTAATGTATTGTAGTCAATTGAATATCATATTTTATATTCAAATAAATACTTGTGATTATTCTGAAAATAAAGTCATTCAAAATAGAAAAAGGTCCTCAAGAATTTAAATACGCAAATCTTTATAAACCTTTATAAAGGGACGCGGACGTGAAGATTCTTTAGAAAAACATCCTTATCTAAGATGAAGCTTTGGAATCTAATAAAAGACCTACGGGTATAAAATTAATAAAAGTACATATTGGATCACTTTTTTATTGAATGAGACCGTTTTTAGGGTTCCGTACCCAAAGGGTAAAAACGGGACCCTATTACTAAGACTCCGCTGTCTGTCTGTCTGTCTGTCTGTCTGTCTGTCTGTCTGTCTCCAGGCTGTATCTCATAGACCGTGATAGCTAGAAAGCTGAAATTTTCACAAATGATGTATTTCCGTTGCCGCTATAACAACAAATACTAAAAATTAAAAAAATATATATATTAAGGGGGGTCCCCATACAATAAACGTGTTTTTTTCGTATTTTTTTTGCTCAATATTAAAAACGGTAACAGGTAGACGGTTCAAATTTTCACAGAATATTAACTTGTATATTACCTTTCAAAATAAATAATTAAATATCAATAAAGTAAATATTAAAGGGGGGCTCCCATACAACAAACGTAATTTTTTGATATTAACAGTAAACCTCTACAAACAAAGTTAGTTTTGCGGTTCATTAACAAAGGTAATTATACCTACTTCTTGAGTACGGAACCCTCGGTGCGCGAGTCCGACTCGCACTTGGCCGGTTTTTTTTTTCTTGATTACGTTTTGACTACCACGTCCCTTTCACGAACGAGCAGAAATTCAGATAAGGGTGACATACGATTCCAGTGTAATGAAAAATGAAGATTATACTCATTACTCTATCTATATATATAAAATTCAAAGTCCCGACTGACTGACTGACTTTATATATCAACGCACAGCCTAAGCCACTGGTCCTAGTGACATGAAATTTGGAGAGTGTGTTCTTTGTGATGACTATAGGTATCCACTAAGAAAGGGTTTTTCGAAATTCCACCCCCAAAGGAGTAAAATAGGGGTTGAAAGTTCGTATGAAAGTCCGTCGTTTTTTCAAGTTATAGCCATGAAAGTTGGTATTTGGGCTTCTGGTATTTAAAATAAAAAAAACGTGTTTAACAGTATTTGAAAATTTTATCCTCAAGGACGTTAAATAGAGAGTTTGTCTTTCAATCACGCCGCAACAGAGCAACAGTTCGACGTGATTTCTTTCATGGATATAGATGAGGACCTGGAGAGTGACATATTTATTTAATCCCGGAAAATTAAGGAGTGCCTGTGGGAATATTTGCATGAATCATAAAAACTTCTATGAATTTTTTTAGTAAAAACTTCATGGTTGGTTTTTCTTTTTAATAGACATTATTTCACAAATGATGTATTTCCGTTGCCGCTATAACAACAAATACTAAAAATTAAAAAAATATATATATTAAGGGGGGTCCCCATACAATAAACGTGTTTTTTTCGTATTTTTTTGCTCAATATTAAAAACGGTAACAGGTAGACGGTTCAAATTTTCACAGAATATTAACTTGTATATTACCTTTCAAAATAAATAATTAAATATCAATAAAGTAAATATTAAAGGGGGGCTCCCATACAACAAACGTAATTTTTTGATATTAACAGTAAACCTCTACAAACAAAGTTAGTTTTGCGGTTCATTAACAAAGGTAATTATACCTACTTCTTGAGTACGGAACCCTCGGTGCGCGAGTCCGACTCGCACTTGGCCGGTTTTTTTTTCTTGATTACGTTTTGACTACCACGTCCCTTTCACGAACGAGCAGAAATTCAGATAAGGGTGACATACGATTCCAGTGTAATGAAAAATGAAGATTATACTCATTACTCTATCTATATATATAAAATTCAAAGTCCCGACTGACTGACTGACTTTATATATCAACGCACAGCCTAAGCCACTGGTCCTAGTGACATGAAATTTGGAGAGTGTGTTCTTTGTGATGACTATAGGTATCCACTAAGAAAGGGTTTTTCGAAATTCCACCCCCAAAGGAGTAAAATAGGGGTTGAAAGTTCGTATGAAAGTCCGTCGTTTTTTCAAGTTATAGCCATGAAAGTTGGTATTTGGGCTTCTGGTATTTAAAATAAAAAAAACGTGTTTAACAGTATTTGAAAATTTTATCCTCAAGGACGTTAAATAGAGAGTTTGTCTTTCAATCACGCCGCAACAGAGCAACAGTTCGACGTGATTTCTTTCATGGATATAGATGAGGACCTGGAGAGTGACATATTTATTTAATCCCGGAAAATTAAGGAGTGCCTGTGGGAATATTTGCATGAATCATAAAAACTTCTATGAATTTTTTTAGTAAAAACTTCATGGTTGGTTTTTCTTTTTAATAGACATTATTTTGACAGTTGGGAAAGAGAACGCACGAGTTCGGGAAAGGTAAAAAAAAAGCACGAGTATGTAATAGCCCACATCCCGAACGCTATACGTCCCTGCAATACGCCACTTTTTGAGCAACTGTATTAAAAAGTAACATTACACCATACGTAGCAATTTTTAAATGATTCAGAGGAATTATCATGAAATAACGTTTCACTTACTTATCTTTTTATCTTATGTAAGTGACTATATGACTTTGTGTCACTTCACACTATACAAAAGAGTGGTGTTAATTTAAAATAGCCCATACAAAGTCCAGAGTCAGCGTTGCGCGTTATTTTTTTAGAAATGAAAAGTGCTACGCTATTTGCAAGCTCGGCTATGGCTAAATTTCCGTAGACCGCTACGAAACATACTAACATTTACACCACTACCCTTTACAATTAAGGATTCAGTGACCTCAAACTTATTACATTATAAGATTTGACCTAATTTTGTTTTCATTTAATTACCTAATACTTTTAAATCGTATATTGACATTAAACAAATCCAAACATAATATATTTTCTAATAATTATGATGAAAAACAACATTTGACATTCGTTAAAGCACAATATCCTCTTATGATTGAGGATTCAATGACCTTGAAGTTGATTACTAAACTATCTCGTCGTCTATCGAGAAGTAATAATCAATGGTAGTTTGTTTTATTAGTATTTAATTATTGTGATTTCCATTCAGAAAAAATAATAAAAATAACTACTTAGGTAGTCTAGATATAATACTTTTTAAGCTTTCACATCTCCATTTTGCTTTTAAATCCTATTCGCTATGATGCGTCCATTCACTTTACTTGCTTATAAAGCTTTTAATTTTAATATGAAAACGTTTAGGAATTGCTCTGTACCGCAATGCAGAGATACTGGGTATTTAAATCACTTCATTCCAATTTTAATCTAGTATCTACAAGTAGCAGTTCCAGATTAAAATATTGAGTTCAGTTCTTTATGCTGTTCTGCATTCCATAGACAATGGCTTAAAGGATTTGAATATTATTATAATTTATTAGAGCAGGATGACAGGAGACCTGATGGTATGACGCTCGTTCCTTGGAAGATGGGCAGGTCGCTTGTTTGGGATGCAACGTGTGCAGACACTTTAGCTGCATCCGACATTCAGGCGACCTCCTCTGTGGCGGGTGCAGCGGCCATCAGCGCCGAACAGGCCAAGAGGCGCAAATATGAAGACCTCGATGGGAGCTTCATATTCGTGCCTTTTGGTGGTGAGACCTTGGGGCCGTGGGGCCCGGGGGCTCGAGCTCTTTTTGAGGAAATTTCGAAAAGGGTTATCGAGTCAACCGGGGACCCGAGAGCCGGCGGCTACCTTGGTCAAAGAATTAGTTTGGCCATCCAAAGGGGTAATGCTGCCAGCATCTTGGGTACAATGCCTCGCTGCGGTGGTCTCGATGACGTTTTAGATTTAATTTAATTTAATTTAGTTTTAATTTAATGTAAATAGTTTTAATAAATAACATCAGTTATTGTATCTAAATAATTATCAAAATAAAAAGATAAGAGATTTATTAGAGTAGCAACTACACTACTGTAATTACTGTAGTTACGAATAAAAACCGATCGCCTAACGATCGGCTACGCCTACAAAAGCGCGCGATTTACGTGCGCACGCGTCATTCTCTTCTTAATTTTCAAAGTGCTAACATTGTTATTGTTTAGTTGTCGGTCACTCTCGTTCCGTTTTTTGAAGCAATAGCACGATTTTGGCCTCGCGTTGGCGGCCATTTATATTTTTTACTGTGAAGTTGTGATAACAGTGCTAAATCTGCTGTTAATTGTGTTAAGCTTTCAATTTGTTCCTTATTTGTTCATTTTTGGTTAAAATTTGTGTGATTTGAGTAATTAAAAAGTCTGGTTGGAGTTAACTGCTTTTAAATTTTAATTTTATCTACTTCTGGTTGCTTATAATAACATAGCTAAGCTAGCTAACATAGCTAAACGGGTTACAAAGCTGAAGTGACATTAAAGCGTGTGGCACGTAGTTCAAAGAACCGATAGGCATTGAGGTATCTATTATGATAGATGCTAGAAGGTGACCTTGCACCGGAAAACTGGGCTGGGATAAAAGCTGTTGTCTATCGGTTGGTGACCACGGCGACGATATGGCTATAATGTAATTACCTGCTACTAATTACTATCAATCCCGGACGAAGTTGCGGGTACCATTTTCTAGTCTAGTGGTAGATTCACTCAACGATTCAAAAGCACTTGTTAAAGTGTATGTTAATAAAAGAAACATTTGAGTTTGAGTCCCCACCATTCCTACTAAAATTATCAATGTGAATATATTTTTGTTGGTTTGTCCTTCAATAAAACAACGGAGCAACGGAATGATGCGTAATTTTTTGCATGGGTATAGTTGAGGAACTGGCAACAAAGGCTACGGTTTATCTCAGAAAATCAGAGAGTTTCCCCGGGATTTTAAAACCCTAAATCTACGGGGTCACGGGTGTCATCTAGTAACTGTTGTTGTTGTTCTTTGATCAGCAGCTTTTGTTTGTGCCAACACAGCACAATTTACTTCGCCAATGTCGCGTTGCTTGGTTAGTCAATCATCAAATCAATCAAATATCAATCAATCAATCAATCAATCAAATAAATATTATAAATGCGAAAGTTTGGATAGATGGATGTATGGATGGATGTCTGTAACTCAATCACGCCCGAACGGCTGAACGGATCTGGATGAAATTTGGCACATAGATAGATTATAGTCTGGAATAACACATAGGCTACTTTTTATCCCGAAAAACTAAGGAGTTCCCACGGGAACCAAAAAACCTCAATCCACGCGGACGTGCATCAGCTAGTAACATAAAAAGCCAAGTTGCAAATCGCGGAATAAATTGATGACGGCATTTCAGTCTAATCAAAGTTTTAATTTTCCTGATGGAGGCTTTTACTGCACAAAGGATTTGTTCGATAAGATCGTTGAACAAGTTCGGGACAAGGCATCAAGGACGACGCTCCCAACGTTGTTTTGTTACCAAATAATACTTGGACAGAGTACATAAATTATTTTCACGGAACTTATTGTTTGTTTGAGATTCAACAAATCTATACATTTATTCAATAAACAAACAAACACACATTAACAAAAACTTATCATAAATACTTTTTATGTACTAAACCTATCACTGCATGTGCTCAGACTGTTAGCCTGCTGATTTTTATAGCAGGTTAGGATAGGACGCTTAACGACAATCATGCTTATACTAGGTACTAGATGATGCCCGCGATTTCGTCCGCGTGGATTAGGTTTTTTCATTCCCGCGGGAACCCCATAATTTTCGCGATAGAAGTAGATTATGTCCCTCCCCGGGATGCAAGCTATGTACTTAGAATAGCTAAGTCATTCAAAATTCCATTTCATCAAAATTGGTTAAAATATATGGGCGTGAAAGCGTAGCAGACAGACAGCTAGACGCATTTTTCACATAACAAGTCCTTTCGCAGGTTCCGCAATTTTTAATATGCATTTAAGCATTCTTTGGACACACTTTCGTATTTATATATTCCTATGAATATTGGAGCGCGCTGTAGTATGCTATTGGAGCGCGCTTGCCTAGAAGTAGCATCTTCACTTTTGCCTAGAAGGTACTCAAGTTAGGTACGTGTCAAAAAACCTGGTTCTAAGGTCCTTGCAGAAGTATGACGCCAGACGGATGCCAACATGCCAAGGGCATTCCTTACCTTAGCGGTTCGTATAAAAGTTGAATAAAAACGCTTCGTGCGACTTGATTGGATTGAATAGGCAAACTTAATGTAAATGCTGGCCGAAGTAACTTTAAGCCCTCTGATCACCTGAGAGCTCCGTGAGACTTTTACTAATATAGGTAGGTACTTAAAATATGTCACATTATCTTCTTTATAATAACATTTTTAGGGTTCCGTACCAAAATGGTAAAATGGAACCCTTATGGTGCGACTTTCTCCGTCTGTCTGTCCGTCTGTCCGTCTGTCCGTCTGTCCGTCTGTCCGTCCGTCACACTCGATTATTTCAGTAACTTCCGAAGCTATCGACATGAAATTTGGAATAGTTGTGTATATTATTGGCCCAAAGACACTGGAATTAAAAAAAATTGGAACTTATTTTTGTTCTTATTTAAAAAGGGGGGAAAATCTGAGGGTTGAAATTTAAAAGTGAGATAACTGTACTGTGTGGGGTATCATATGAAAGGGTTTACTTTGTACATTCTAAAACAGATTTTTAATTATTTTTAGTTATGATAGTTTTTGATTTACCGGGGAAAATGTCTAAAAAAATACCGTTCCCCCCCCCTTATCTCCGGAGTTTACCAATCGAAAAATTTGAAATAATTATGGTCCATAGGAATTTACGTATACTTTACAGGAAAACTATAGCCAATGCTCTAACTAGCATAGCTTTTTTGATATTAACAATAAACCTCTACAAACAAAGTTAGTCTTGCGGTTCATTAACAAAGGTAATTATTTATTAATAATGGTACGGAACCCTTCGTGCGCGAGTCCGACTCGCACTTGCCCGGTTTTTTTTTAAAATGTGACAGCTCTGTTTGTGCATCGATCATTCAATTGAGGTGAATCTTTATGCAGTTGTTCTGGTACTTGCCTGCAGGTTTCTGTCATAGTTTGACAATATTTCTAGATTAGGTACAGTTAATAGCAGCTTATGCTAGTTTTATAAATGAAAATTAAACTGCCGATTCGGCCGCTTATGGCAGAGAACACTCTTTTAAAAAAAAACAAAGATTTAGGTTTATATGGTCTAAAATAAGGTTTCTAATTAAGTATTTGAAAGAAGAAAGTAATTAAGGAGTTTATGTGAAATTCAGAATCGGTAAGTATTTTGGTAATTGATTGAGCCCGCCAACCCGCATTGGAGCAGCGTGGTGGGTCTAAGCTCTAATTCCCGCTCTCCTACGAGAGTGGAGGCCTGTGCCCAGCAGTGGGACGTTAATGGGCTGTAGTGGTGGTGGTGGTGGTGGTGGTGGATTGAAACCTTCAAGCATTTAAATGCTCCAAGATTAAGCCTAAAAGGTAAGAGTTTTATTTATATAAATCTAAATCTAATATAGAGAGATAAAGTTGTACACATCTTATCTTATCTACGAGCACATTTATTTGTAATGGATGCTATCGGGCAGGGTCTATCAAGGGTAATAAAGGTCGCAGAGCCGTCACAATTACATATTATATGTACTAAAATGGATGTACAAAAATCGTTACCAAGTATGTAGTTGCAATAGAACCCTCGTTTTTATATAAGTATAGAACATCATTAGGTATAACACTTTTTGCTTTTGCTATGGCGGAATACGTTAGTACCGACATTCAAACTTATCTGATCCGCAGGACCATCGCGTATCTTTTGCATCAATCATTGATGCATCGCAATCACCTCTGATTAGTTAACACTCTTCCTATATTTCTATTGGACGAAATCCATTGACGCAGCAAGAATACCATAAATTCAGCCAATCGGAGGTGATTTATGCAAAAGATACGCGGTCGCCTTGCCGGTGACACCGTCGGTAGTATAATATATATTTTTTTTTTTTAAAAAACAGGCACAGACATTAGTTCCAATTTTGGACACCGGTTCAGTTAAAACTTTGACGGACTACACACTATAACGGTTGATTTAAAAATTATTTGACGTTTTGGAACAGCCTCAAAAACAGGTTGTCAGTTTGGCGGCCATATTTGAGAGAATTGAACGCTAATTCTGTCAGAAAAAATATACCATCCATGCTAATATTATAAAATATACGTTAAGTGTGTCTTGCCTGTGTGTCTGCTACGCGTTCATGGCCCATCTATGCAGCCAATTTTGGTACATACATAACGATATTAACACACGAATATCATTGTATACATATACAATCCCGGAGAGAGACATACGATACTTTTTATCCGGGAAAATCAAGCAGTTCCATGTTACACGTCTACGAGATAAGAAACGTCGATATTTTTCGTTGAGATAAAGTAAAATCTTTTCGTGGACGATAAATTTTCTTGATAAACGGTTAAGGCTCGGCTGACTTTTTACCGCTTAGATCCTGTAATACCTATTACTTACCTACTATTTTACTTTTTACCTAGTCGTAATCTTCATCATTCCTTAGGAAAGAACTCTTATTAAACAATGTTTTTTATCAGCCCTTAGCCCTTGATTGCGATCTCACCTGGTATAATTGTTTGATTAATTTATAAAAAGCCATGGTTATTAAATCGCACCTTTATATATTTTCGTACCCATTTTTTCTTACAATATCAATTTACAAAGATATTGAGAAGGAAACCTTTCAGAGAACAGCGAAATTAAGGCTTAACGAAGTAAACACAATATTAATATTTTGAATGTAAATTACATTTCTTTTGGGTCTGTTCTCTTGCAGATACAATATAAATTGATCAATTTCGTATCGGATTTCACCAATAGCGGTTCCGTACCATGTCTTCATCAATCACCCGATGGTAATAGGAATGTGCAGAGAGATCTTATGTTTCTAGAGCGGCAATTCTCTCATATTATTATGCTCAACCTCAACATTTATGTTGTAATAGTTTACCAGTATATTTATATATTATTTTACCAACTCGTATTACGTGTATTTTGATGTGGTGTTGCATAAAGGCACTTATCTACGTTAATTGCTAATTCTATGTGCCTCGACTTTTTAATTTCTTAAATGAAATACGTCAAGCAAGCAAGCAAGGACTTGGTCTTCTCTCGCTCTTACTTTTGTTAATAGGTAGATGAGGTTTCTCACAATCAATGGTTAGAAAAAAAAGTCTTGGAAAAAAATTCACTGTTTTGTAAAACTCTAACTAACTAAGTCTATATATACTTACCTAGTATAGATATTTCAATGTTCGATGTACCTATCAACCCGGTCTAAAATAGTGTGTTAGGTTTTCGCTCCAAATCCATTTATTTAAGTGGTAGAGCTGTCTTTTGCCGAAAAGCACTGTCATTGGGGTACTATTTTTTACAATGAGCTAAGTATATTGTTATTTATTTATTTGTCACTACAAGAAAAATTGGATACGGGGCCTGGCAATTCGTTCCAACAATTAAAAAAAAATGCCTTCGCATTCAATAAAATATCTAAAGTATTGTAAATACGTATTTAATTTCCAATCCAATCTACTTTGCTGTGTAAAACTTGTTATTTGTATAAGAGCTTTTAATTTTAATTGGCATCAAAATGTTTTCTAAACATTGACTACAGGAATACTTTACTAACGATATTTTATTTCACTTTGCCAGTTTACATAATAGATTGGAGATAGGTAGAACGCAACATCATGAGACCATGTCAATATCTTTCTAAGAAAGGAAACCAACCAAACAATAAAAATTAATAGTAGATTGTTACACAAGGGACGTAAGTAAGCTATTACAGAACAAGATCCAATTTGGCGCCAGTGCGAGCGCAGCTCGCATAGGGCGCTAATGGATCGCGTGCACCCGAGATATTTAGTCACACGAGCGAGCGCAGCGAGCGAGGTAGAATATAGTTCGAGGGTGTAATAGCTACTTGCAACCGAGGTAAGCATTCTACTTTATATCATTCTTGCGAGGTAAATAAAACATTGGTAATGCAAAATCACTTTACAAACAAACTTCACAAACTTTCAGATCAAATGAAATGCCGCCATTTCCATTTTTTTTTTCGTAAATAGTTTATCCTTTTTTTTTACGGCTGTGGGTTCCAAAGAGTTTTGCATAGTTTGAAATGTATGGAAATTAAATGCCGCCATGTTCAGTGTTTTTTTTTCAGTAAAAAGTTTTCTTACCATTTTATAAGAAAAGAGATTGTTTACCAAGGAGTTTTGCATAGCTTGAACTGTAATGTGAACATTACAATTCAAGCATAGTGCGACGTAATGTTGCCTTGAATTGCAAACACCAACTTACAAGGAGACTTTCCACCACAGTAATCCCTAGTTACTGAGCAAGTATGATATAAATGAATATTATAAATGCGAAAGTTTGGATGTATGGATGTATGGATGTATGGATGTATGGATGTATGGATGTATGGATGTATGGATGTATGGATGTATGGATGTATGGATGTATGGATGTATGGATGTATGGATGTATGGATATATGGATGTATGGATGTATGGATGTATGGATGTATGGATATATGGATGTATGGATGGATGTTTGTTACTCAATCACGCCCCAACGACTGAACGGATCTGGATGAAATTTGGCACAGAGATAGATTACAGTCTATTTAATATCTAATAATATTTATTTGATTATTATAAATGTGAAAGTTTGGATGCATGGATGTATGTATGTATGGATGGATGTTTGTTACTCAATCACAACCCAACGGCTGAATGGATCTGGATGAAATTTGGCGCGGAGATAGATTGTAGTCTGGACTAACACATAGGATACTTTTTATACCGGAAAATTAAGGAGTTCCCGCGGGAACCAAGAAACCTCAATCGACGCGGATGTAGTCGCGGGCATCAGCTAGTACAACATAAAATATTAAGGAAAATAAAATAAAATATTAATATAAGGGAAAATAAGTATATACCCAATTACGTATAAGTATGGCTAGTCTTCCTTTTGTTATACGGTCAATGAAGATGAAACAACAAGGAAAGAAGTTAAGTAACTATATTGTTTTTGTTTGAAAAAATATGATAGACAGTAGGGCGACCGCGTAGGTATCTTTTGCATCAATCATAATATATCGCAATCACCTCTGATTGGTTAACACTCTTCCACTATTGGACGAAATCCATTGACGCAGCAAGAATACCATAAATTCAGCCAATCGGAGGTGATTGCGATGTATCAATGATTGATGCAAAAGATACGCGGTCGCCCTGCTGATCATTTTCCTTTCGTACGCAATCAAATATTTTGCAAACTTTTGGTCTTAGAGGTACCTAGATGTAATTAACATTTCTTGTTTCCGTCTTACCCGAAATAAAATAAAGTTATAGAAGCCCTACAGTTTGCGACTATCGGGGCTTGTGCACTGTCTATTATAAGACCATAATTCTCTGTCCTAATTATGGAATACGTCATGTCCCCTAATAATGTAGACCTCTCCCTTTACTGCAATTAAAACAAGTTGATAGCTGGCCACCCGTCTGCTCCAAAGGACGTTAGCGACAAAATTAGCAATCTGTGAACAGGCTCGTTGTCCAATCGTAATTACAGAGGGCCCGCACAACTCATTTGCGGTTGGGCTAATGGCTTTCGCTTAGGCCTGATTAAACGTAACTATAATATTATGTGCGAGTGTGAAGCTTTTGAGGTGAAAGGACCCAGGCTAGTTTGACTCGTACATCTCTTTTACTGTCCTTGACACTAATTTCGTTGGCCGATGTAAATTTCAAGGACAGAACAAATATACAGTTTCTAGCTCCTTGTGTCATAAACCAGAGAATGGATACAGAACGTGTCAAAGGAAATTTATACCCCAAAGGAACTGCGTTTTTGTTGAGCAGGCGTTCTACGCACCTTATTCTATTTCACGCGCCATTAAGGACTGTAATGGACATTTACCAAAAAATACGTTCCGTGGTACATCACGTACCGGCTGTAACGCATTTTGTTTATGAACGTAATTTTGGGTTGTCGTACTGGTATATTTATATTATTTTATCGTTGGTACATTTATTTATCTGTGGTGGCCGGTATCTGGGCCGGGTCGACATCAACAGTAATGGAGGTCTCGCTGGGTCGACTCGATTACACATAACAAGGGTGCCTTGCGAGTGTAATAATATCAAAAGGGGCATGACTATGAATTATTTTTTACATTGTATTTTTTAGCTTTTAGGTTTGAGTTGACAGGCTTTGTGCTCGTAGTCTTTTCCCAACCTGACTTTTTTTGCCTAGGTCAATTTCCCATGGACAAAATGCGGTAACGATCTCGAGCGCCATATGTATAGTTAGCGCCAAACAAATAGTGTTCTCTGAGCTGAAGTACGAGTGCTTGTCATGCGCAGCTCTCATTCAAACTGTCCAAGTCAACGTATAGTTCGCGCGCGAGTCGAATGCAGAGTAAATGTATGGTGACACATACATTTACTCTGCATTCAACTCGCGCGCGTACTGTACATACTACGCGCGAAAAAATGCTATTGCGACGCGTCTTGCGTCACCGTCAGACGCGACTATTCGATTGGCGCAAGCTATACCATAAACGATACCTGCAGAGTTTTTATTATAGATAAATAATTAGCTTGTATTTACTCACCGGTGACCAGATTCGCATGATGGAACTGGCAGACGGCGTCAGCCTCGTACCATGAGATGCGGTCCCTGAAATAGCGGTAGAACACCGGGAAGCCCTCCTCTGGCAGCACCCATGTGTTGCTGATGTTTACCTGAGAAGAGACACAGTTGATGTAGGTCAACATCATCACCACTAGTTATTCATCTGTAGCTTAGCAACGTAGTGCATCTCTAGTCGAAATGCACCCTTAAGGAAGAATTGTTTTATTTAATGGTCTTCCTTTATTTTAAGTTACAACGTGTGTTTGAAAGGTTTTATCCTTAGCATTGACCCTGTCGATTGGTTAATTAAAATAGTGGCATGAATATTTTTTACATTTTTGATATGATGTCCACGATTTCGTTCGCGTTGCTTTGCTTTTTGAAAATTCCGTGGGAACTCGAACTAAACAACAACCTGACCTTAGAACCTGTATTCTGATTCGTCAAAATCGGTTCGTAGCAGTCAGACACTTTCGCATTTATAAAATTAGTGTGGATCAAATTCATTAGCAGGTATGTAAAGCCACTATAAAAAAAACTATAACCTGTATAAAATTACTAAATACAACTTTCATACTACAAAGTGAAAAACTATTTCTCTTATGAAACTCGTTACAGAGGGAAGAGTTCGCAAGACCTCCCTAATTTTATGCATAAGCTGCTAAGTTAGGTACAAAGCTAGAACATTAAATTGTCTCAGAACATGCCAACGTTCTTTCTGATGAACTAAATGTTATGCTGTGTGCATTAACTGTAAAAGTTGGAAAATTTTTAGAGAATCTGCGTCTTTGCTTCTTTAGAAATCGTAATATTTGTAACCAAAATGTTATAAATATGAAAATCCCCTTACAATGAGGCATCGGTACAAATTATTAATGGAAATGATCACGAGCCCCAGCAATGATGATTACGATGCAGACAGAATATAAACTATAGTTCCACAAACATAAAAAAGTGTATTCTTCAAAGAGAAAACTTCATGAGAACTGTCTTTTTAGGGTTCCGTAGCCAAATTTGGCAAAAACGGAACCCTTATAGATTCGTCATGTCTGTCTGTCTGTCTGTCTGTCTGTCCGTCCGTATGTCACAACCACTTTTTTCCGAAACTATAAGAACTATACTGTTGAAACTTGGTAAGTAGATGTATTCTGTGAACCGCATTAAGATTTTCTTACAAAAATAGAAAAAAAAACAATAAATTTTGGGGTTCCCCATACTTAGAACTGAAACTCAAAAAATTTTTTTTCATCTAACCCATACGTGTGGGGTATCTTTGAATAGGTCTTCAAAAATGATATTGAGGTATGTAATATCATTTTTTTCTAAACTGAATAGTTTGCGCGAGAGACACTTCCAAAGTGGTAAAATGTGTGTCCCCCCCCTGTAACTTCTAAAATAAGAGAATGATAAAACTAAAAAAAATATATGATGTACATTACCATGCAAACTTCCACCGAAAATTGGTTTGAACGAGATCTAGTAAGTAGTTTTTTTTTAATACGTCATAAATCGTAAACCGCAATTTAACTTTCATTCAATCAACTCAAATATTTTAAAAAAATATTTAATTTAAAACTTACTACAGGCTTGTACGGAACCCTCGGTGCGCGAGTCCGACTCGCACTTGGCCGGTTTTTATTTCTCTCTACGCACACACGTTAGACTTAGCCCCAAAATAAAGACGGCCCTAAT
Organism: Erebia epiphron; assembly: GCA_963932025.1. Taxonomy (NCBI): domain Eukaryota; kingdom Metazoa; phylum Arthropoda; class Insecta; order Lepidoptera; family Nymphalidae; genus Erebia; species Erebia epiphron. Next base: position 16,696,683 of record OZ009955.1, read on the forward strand.
TGCATGCATTTCTTTGCGTAAGAAGTTTAATAAGTAATAACCTATGTTTCGCAGCGGTTGGGTTCAATATTTGCAAGTTACTAAAGTCACATCTTCAGCGCTCATTAATCGCTAAATTAGCAGAAAGCATACGGTAAGCGGTGATAGCCTAAGTAGTGGTTACAGATTGGGCTCTCAACCAGTGATCAGAGCTTTGATCCCCAGGCACGCATGGAAACAGCGTCAGTAAACCTGCATTCCTGAGAGTTCTCAATAATAGTATCGAAGGTGTGTAAAGTCTGCCAAGCTACACAAGATCAGCGTAGTGTACCTACTATGATCTATAAATCCTTTTTATTTCAATAGGAGTTAACGTGATAGTAACCTGTGACATTGGTCAAACGTGCCCCAAGAATCATTGGCGATCAATTACTCACACAGGCGAAATTGCACAGCTTCCAGCTCCGACGCAATGTCGCCTGCTTATCGGTTTTTTATCGAATTTATTTGCATAATTACGCTACATTTTGTTAAGTAAGGTAAGAATCCTGCAGTGGAAAATTCAGCAAATCATATCATACTAATATATACTTACTTACTTACTAATATTATAAATGCGAAAGTCACTTTGTTTGTTGGTTTGTTGGTTTGTTGGTTTGTTGGTTTGTTGGTTTGTCCTTCAATCACGCCGCAACGGAGCAACGGATCGACGTAATTTTTGGCATGGGTATAGTTGAGGAGCTGGAGAGTGACATAGGCTACTTTTTTATCCCGGAAAATTAAGGAGTTCCCGCGGGAATCAAAAATCTCAAACAACGCGGACGAAGTCGCGGGCATCAGCAAATAAAATGTAAATAGTGCCATTATGACCGGAATTTTATATCATTCAATTGAAATCAATTTTCAACCTTTCCAGATTCTACGCCTTTCTGGAATAAAGTTTTTAAGCGACTTAAAATTAAAAAGTTCCAAACGAACGTTTTTTTGTTCTTTTAAGAAACTTACTCGGCATTCTCCAGTCACCATTGTGGAAAATATAAAATACAAACTGCAAACCCGACCATAGCGAAAAAGTAGGTATATTTCTCACACACATACACACATTGCATGTATTTATTATTTAGTTAAAAAAAAATTAATTTATTACACATACTAGTGTTTCACATTTTCTTTAATCACATATTTTTTACAATTTTATTATGCGGTACTTGATTTTTATGACATGTAATACATTACATATGCATTACACCTACATTTTAACTAATTTCTATGTTTGGTAATGCAATGATCTTTCGAGATCTCTCTCGAATGCTTTAATTTGAATGCATTTGCATGAACCTTATACCTAATACAACCTAATACCTATAAATAAAATTATAATCCAATTTCAAATTGTTTGCTTTAACGTGAGATTAAAAATAATTAGTTTTTCATGATTAGTTTGTACGGAAAGAGCAAACGAAAGAAAAAACGGAAGAAATTACAACAGAAAAGAAGTAAAATCACCGTGAACAACTTCCGATGAAATATTGCAGCTTAATGTAAATGCATTTTAAGGTTCTGTATCCGAGTTTTTAATGGCTCTTTGGTGAACTTACATAGTTATTTATACCACTTTGAATTTTAATGTACTTCTGTACATTAAGTTAGGCATAGAATTTTTGGACTTTTGTATTAAAATAAACAGAAACAATACTTAATTATAAGGGGCCTGATTGTAAGAAAATCATAATCATTGTGAGCTTAAAATGTATGGTTATGTACGTTTGTTGAATGGCTAACTTATACGCTTTTCGATTTGCAAGCATCTATGAACACCTTACTGTAACGAATACAGTAAATGATTCCATTTTTTTACACAATCACACTGCTGGTTATGCTTCAAACGGTAATATTTAAGTGCACATAGTACATATTGAGCGCACAAGACAGTATAATAACTTGTTGTGCGTTGTTATGTACATTACCTAAGCATTGTACAACTTAATTGTATTAACATTTTGCTTTCCAAAAAAGAGCATCTGCTGAGTTTCTTGCCGTCTCTTATCAGTAGAAACTCCTTTCCGAACCAGTTTTCGAATCTTTACATATCATAAAATTGAAACATTTAAAAAAATAATTTCTTTGTGACTGATTCCTTGCAGCCCAAATTGATTTGCGCTCATAAGGTATCGACTTCTTTATCAAACCCTGCTCTACTGAACCTTACTACTTACTAAGCCTAATAAATTTCATCAGAGTCAGCTCTTTGATAAGCTTTATGATGGGTCAGCTCATTAGTCGATTAGGGCGGAGCTGGAAAAATAATAACCATGAGTCACTAGTTTCATAAACTGTTGACACGGTCTCTTACAGTAGATTCTGAACGGAAAGTTTCTACATATACATTAAGAAGTACTTGTATAAAGATTGATGCGATATAACTGAGTCCCGTGACATCAATACGCATCAATAACATAATTAACAAACTATTCTCTTGAGCATCAAACATCTCCTCATAGTTTGGCTTGCTAATTGAAGTTCATAACCAATCTTTCTGTGATACATATCTATTATACTATAATATTTATGTCACATCATAATAAAGGCCAAAAATCATTTAGGTATTCAAAGTTGGAAGGCGCTAACCACTTTTTGAACGTAAGTTTTGAATTTTAAAATTATTAAGGTGGTGATCGATCTACTGTTCAATAGTGATGGCTGTTTTGTACACACATATTTCTAATATGAAAACTCTAGGCTTAAAGTTGTTAAAATGATTTATATTAAAATTTTGTTTTTTCTGAAAATGCGCTAATCTGTCGTTTTGCGCTTATCGTTCAATTCCACCCTAGGTTGATAAAGTATTAAAGACAAATGTCTTATTAGGGCTCTAGTAAGACATTTGTCCCCAGTGAAAAACCCCACGCTCAAACAGTTTATAACCACGGAACAGGGAATCTGCTTAATGTTTATAACCAACGCAAGTCCGGTCATAATACCATTTTCCTAAATTAAGATGCACGATAATGGCCCTAAATACGCGGAAGTCGAAGTTTACCACCGAGGGGACAGCTAAGCCCCTGTGGAGTGGGACAGACCAAAATAAATACGAACGTCGTTTTGATAAATAATAACATAATATGTAATATAAGCTAGTCAAGAAAAATAAAAATAAACCTAAGCAACACTAGCATAGGAAGGCAATAATAATTAAGTAGGTATCGTATCGTATAGGTATCCACATAATATGTATTAATATCTGTTTTTTTTTTATTCCCACAGGAAATTTTCCGGGACAAAAAGTCCATGTCCATGTCATTCACTAGGTACTCAACTATACCCATGCAAAAAATCACGTCGATCCGTTGCTCTGTTGCAGCGTGATTGAAGCCAACAAACCAATAAACCAAAAAAACCAACAAACAAACAAACACACTTTCGAATTTATAATATTAAGTATGATGCAAAATTGTGTCTGGTTTGTCTGCCTATCCGTCGGAATCGGAGAACCAAAGAGTTCTCACGGATTATTTTTTAAATCTAGTTCCATGTAGAGGAAGTCGCAGTTAATTATCTAGTTAATTAAATAAACTTTGATGATTAGAATGAATCAGACAAAATGTATAGAATTATATTTTGAAGATTATTTAACAAATATGATGTCTCTACTAAAAATGAATCGTTGGTTCCGATCTTTGATTGGAAATAAGAATAAATAAATAACTATAGGCATACGAACCTTGTTAAGCTTGCAATTTAAACTAAATAACATTCAAATAATACTCAAAACATTTAAAAATAATTTGAGTATTATTTTTCGATTAGAAAATAATCAAACAGTTCGTTAAATTTTTTATTAATTTAAATGAAGCTTTAGAGAATTAGTAAAATTTTCTGCTAGAGATCTTCTTAGAAATTATTTACTTTTCAGTTTTGTTACTCAAGCGAACATCCCAGTTACTCTCCATCTTTATTAGTTTAACAAATCAGCTCTCCTAAATTTTGAATTGTTTAACTACAGAATTCCCCTTAATAATGAATTAACATTGTTTGTGAGTCTTCTTAGATGTTGGAACTGTACAAGCTGATGCCCGCGACTTCCTATGGGTTGATTATTATTTCTAAAAATTTACTGGGAAGCTTTTAATTTTCAAGAGCAAGCAAGTGGATAATATATATAAAGATCTGGTCGAGAGTGTACTTAGCTCCAGGAATTCAAAACAGCTATATCTATACCATAATCGCGTCGATCCGATGAGCTAGGTTGCGGAATGATTGAAGGACAAACAAACATACTTTCACATCCATACTTAATATTATAAATGCGCGTGTGTCTGTCTGTCTGTCTGCTACGCTTTCACGGCCCATCTGTTCAACTGAGTTTGCTGAAATTTGGTATAGAGGTAGTATACATCCCGGGGAAGGACATAGGTTTTTTGTACCAGAAAACAAAAGAGTTCCCGCGTGAATCAAAAAAGCTTAAACCACGCGGAACCACATCTAGTTCATAATACTTTTAAGATTATAGACTAAAAATGACATTATTTCGGCGCAATTATTCACCCATTTATGCTGAAAATTAGATATAAAAATGTTAAGTTCAACGGAGTGATAAATTACATCTACAGCGTGGATCTCTCTGAAGACGCCAGAAAGTTATCTCCGCCCGGGGCGGGCACGAAGAATTAATGCTTAAGCACTTTAGGGAAAGCTAAATTTATTTTGCAAACGTGATTTTAAAGGCCTCACACTATTTTCTCATTTTACTGCTAAGAAAATTGTTGTATGGTCTCAAAGTCAAATTATTTATCAAACAAATAATATTATGCAGACGAAAAATCTAATCACGAGAAGACCAGAAAATAACATTATTTTACGGTGTTATTTTAGGGTAAATTAGGCCATTTTTTAAATAATTCTGAAACTTTTACATAGCTACAATAGGTGTTCAACGTTCGTGAGAAGATAAATGGAGTATTTTCAACTAAGACGTTGTTCTTACAATATGAGAGAAAAGAAAAAGAAAGTCATTCTTACCGCGCGTCCTTGGACCGTAACGAACAGTGTCAAAAGTAGAAAACACCACATTACGTAGCCGTAGCAGCACGTAGATGTAACGGCGACGTAGCGACCACCGTAGAAGTCAGCGGCGCTCGCGTGACTGCCGCACCGCGCTATCGGCTACGACTTGGCCGCCATTGCCCGTTATATAAACAAATATTATTCTACAATAACACTACAGCACACAGGATAACCCATTTTTATTCCACTTTTGTTTTTTTTTGTTAACGGTCAGGGTCGTCCTGGATAACACCGTGATGTATTAATATTTCAGCCTTGTAGTGAACAATCGTATACATAGAATTGTATTTGAATAGGCTTTAACTTATAACGCCATAAATGAAGGCTCCTTCGAATTTGAACAGCAAAATGAACTCATTTCTTTGATGTAATGTTATTTAATTAAAAGGAAGAAACTTTTTCCTTACAAATTTTCGTAAATTTTTTATGAAAATTCTTTGAGTAAAATCAAATATTTTTTTCTTTTCGCGCTCCAGGAATTCTTTGAGTAGCCCTCTTCTCTTATTTTTTCTTAATAAACATATGACATGAATTTCTCGAATCGTCCCATTGAACGGAACGATCTCATTTTCAAAGACGTAGTGTCTCTGGAAGCATTCAACCAATTATTCGGCAATATTTAGTATATTTTTTATTGTATTTAATTAAAAAACTTTTAAATTTAAGCTCATTGAAATGTTAAAAAAATAAATTAAACAAACAACACGTTAATTGTAAGTAATTTTTTTTTTGGGTTTAAACTAGATGGCCAGCCCCTCTCATGCCCGAGTGGAATTTCCGCCAAACTTCAGCCGTAGCATTTTTTTGGTCATGGCTTATAACGATCTTACAACCAAGAGAGTTCTGATACGATACTTCGTAGACATCAAGAAGAGATATACGGGGTTAATTAATAATAAGCTTCAAGGTTAGCCCGCTTCCGTTTTAGACTGCCTCATCAATTGCTTTTTTAATAAGCACTTGTAAAAAGTCTATTTAAATAAAAATCTTTTGAATAGCTAACTTATTTATATCCAAATGAAAAAATGCCAGATAATATAAACTTTGTAATTTTAGAGCTAAATATCGTACAATGGCAAAGTTTAAAGTTTCCAAATTAAACCAGGTTCTCAGATGTAGGTACGTATGTACAGGACTTGTTTTAAAACACACGAATATTTGAAGCTACAGACTACCGCGATAGGGCAAAATAATATGTTTCACTACGACCCAAACATATCGCGGAGCCAGCCTGTCTTATCCTGTTCGTAGCGTGGGTTTGCCCTTAGTGCAACTTGCTGACTGCGGTGACTCGGCTGTATGACAATGATTTATAGAGCGGCCTTAATGACACTCAAACTTAACTAAAAATACCCTTTCTCTCTGCGTTGTATTCCTCATTGCTTAGGGTCGTGAGCCCTTTTCATGGATTTCATAATGGCAGGGGTTTTCCTGGGACTATTATATTTCTCCGCATACGACTCCACTATGGTTACTAAATTTCGACTCTTAAATTTAACGATTATTATCATTATCTGATGTTAGTGATGATAACTGGAACCGAAATCTCTAATGCACGAAGGAAACATCACCATTAGGTTAAATAGTCAGGTTAGGCGACTTTATGCTAGCGCAACTGATTTGTTTGTGTTATCGCAGCTATAGCCAACACACTAGATACCGGTCAACATAAAGTAATATACCTGATTAAAATTCCGTGCGAAACGTCTGTATCGGAGGCGAACAACGTTTTGTCCTGTCGCCTAGTGTGCACGTTCTTTGTGTCTCTTGACGTGGACTTTTTATTCGCAAGATAAAAAATATTAGTGAGTTTTTGCACTCACTTCGTAGTTCGTACCACATGAGAAATTGGTAGATACTGTGCTTCGAACCATACCTACCTACTCGTAGATCCGTAAATCACCAAATGCGCAGGTTTCAGTGCAAAGTTCTTCATCCAACGACTTGCGTACTTCAAACTTGAGTATTTCAGCTTGCGGTTACTCGTTGAACTAAGTATCGCTTGATTATACCAACAGAATGTCTTCTGCTACGTGTACGTAATGATAATGTCTCAGATAGAAAGCACTAACCTTGAGATAACAGAGCATGGTAAGTCCTTGTACAGACCTATATCCCTAATTAACATAGCCACTGTATAGTATTGGAATACTAAGGTCCAGTTGCACGACGACACCTAAGGTTACTGTTATACTGTAACCACCAATAAAAAGTAAAGAAGATCGCACATATCAGTATTGATAATACCTACATCATAAAGATCTTAGTAATATTATAAATGCGAAAGTTTGGATGTATGGATGGATGGATGTATGGATGTTTGTTACTCAATAACGCCCCAACGGCTGAACGGATCTGGCTGAAATTTGGCACAGAAATAGATTATAGTCTGGAATAGCGCATAGGCTACTTCTTATCCCGGAATATGAAAGAGTTCCCGCGGGAACCAAAAAACCTCAAACCACGCGCACAAAGTCTCGGGCATAAGCTAGTTTAATTATAAAATGATTTGTTAACTTTGGACCAACTAAAGGTAACAAATCGTCTGAAACCAACCCTGCACTTTGCCTTTATTGACAACATTAAGTGGTAACCGTTAGTTAACCGCACGTCTTGCAACTGTACTTAAGTCACGTGGCGGTAAGGCTTTGCTGCTAGAGTAGTAATTAACCGCACACAAAGGAATAGCATCTTACATACTGGAGACACTACAAACGTTTTCAGTTTTATGCGACTAGTTAATTAGTGCGCATATTTTCGTTAGACTTATTATGATAATTTAATTTACCATAATATGCAATATGCATTTTTTTTCGTTTATTTGGTCCACCAATAGCTATTAAAACATACATTAGAAATTTTACACTTTATTAGGTACTAAGATAAAACGATTAGCCACCACACCACCACCACCCTAGGTAAAATTTACGATTACTGTAATGATTTTTCCTGTAACGATGACTCGTTAGACTGTAGAATGGATTAGATAAAGCAAGCACTAAAATTTTAAATACGAAAGTGTATTTTTTGGATGTACATAATTATTAAGAAAGCGAGTCGAAGGGTGACATTAGCTACTTTATGTCCTAGGGTTCCTATGGGACTAGACGTAAATAGATCTCATAACTAAGAAGCCAAGTTATTTACAAACAAATTATAATTTTTTTTCTTAGTAATTGCTATCGTGTGTTATATCTGTGTGCCACAGAATAATGTAACTAAATACCTTGTTCTTTGGCAACAAAATTTTCATATTTTTATAATAACACAAACCACTACCCAGATCCACTCACTGGCCTTCCGCATTGTAGAACCGCGATCACGAGGACTATAATATTATGTATTAAAAAGACACATTGAAATGCAGACAAGACCTTTAACTACAAAGAATACCACAAAGGAATAGAAGATACAAACATTATTTACAAAAGTTCATCCTGCTTATCCTTTTAAGAACGTATGTTAGAAGCTACGTGAACAGACAGAAATATGGGGAAGAGATAAAAGATACTCGCAGGTAACAGCAAAACTCTTGCTAAAACCGTCAGCAAATACGTGATCGGGTAGAGCGAAACTTTCCGGATACAGATGGAGCAAAATCCCAGAGACACTTAACCCCCTCCCTGGCACAGTGGTCAGTGCTGTGTGGTGGTCTTATCGTGGGAGGTTTCGGGTTCGACCCCGGCAGGGTCAATTCGTCAATTTTCTCTGGTCTGACCTGGTGGGAGGCTTCGGCCGTGGCTTGTTTCCCCCCTACCGGCAAAGACGAAATTGGTTGTTAATCATTACAGCTGACTAAAGATTTTAAAACGTGTGCTTTTTAGTTTTTTTATTGGCTGACTGAACTGATTAAGTCTTTCCCGTAAAAATAAAGTCTTTGATACTTTACAAAGCTAACGCAATCGTTAGTACCTAATACCTATTCTGTGGTAATACGTATTACCACAGAATATTGTACCAAGTCAAACCGCCTCCAAGGTTAATGCAGAACTACGTATATCTATTTATAGTAGCTATAATTTCCGCTAAAGTGAATACACCCTCGGGTGATTACATGCCGCTCCTTTCATATTAAAGTGCCAAAGTAAATCTATTCCTCTGACTTCCTGCGTGGACGTGACACGAATGTTAGCTCGGAGATATTGTAGACGGTAAGTATGGTGACAAGGCAGTTAAGGTATGCTCGCAATAATAAAAACATATTCGTCTTTATAAAAATCTACCTTATTATCTCATCATAGGTCATAAAAGTTCAAGTGAAATAATAGTACTTACGAGTTATCGTAGCATTAAATTTTTTTGGCGACTTTCCTGGCAATTCTATTTTTGCTTTAGCCACTGGTTTCCACAATGTCGGCCACTTACCGGCAAAGACGTGCCTGCAGTAGCTACGTACGATGCCGCTTAGAACCCGATTTTATATAACTGCCATACGCCTACCAGTCGATAAGACCCCTGCTATCTTAGACTGCATCATTACTTACCTACCACCAGATGAGATCACAGTCAGAGACTAACTTGTAGTAGCATTAAAGAAATGAAAGAATTGTAATAAATACTTGTCCTTTGATTGGCAGTGTAACGTGTGGTCACCGCTTACCACCTTTACGATATAGCGCAATTCCCCGCATTTATACGACTTGTAATGTACGCCAAACTTATTTGCAGTTGCTTAACTGCCTGATACGAAAATAAATACCTTACAACCCACGTCTTAAGAGCTGTTATTTTGTAAATACATCGGGTGTGAAAGGGTAAATAAAAACGGTAATATTTTTCTCCTTACTAAAAAAGCGATAACTCCATATCAGTTGTACGGCTGACGAGGTATAATCGAAAATTTAATGCTAATAATACGCGATACGCGAACGCTTTATTGCATCTTCGCTGTTTTCTTTGTTTATCATTTTTTGTATATTACTGAATACGAGTTATTTTGGGGGTAAAAATTGCCCGTGATTGGGTAAATCGTGGCTAACATCTTTATCCTAATTTATTTTTATGTCATGGTGTACCTAAGTTGTGAAAAAGAGCATAATTTTTACACCGATCAACCTACCTAAACTATAAAGCTTTCAAATTATATAGGTAGTAGTAACATAAAACTAGCTTAGCATGCACTGGTAGGTCTCTAAAATGGCCAGCTAACCAATTATCACCTTTTACCAATTATTATTAAATCTGAAATAGTCATAGATCGCCTATTTTAAAGGTTTTTGGTATACTTAAATAACTAAATAGACCTATTTATGCAAAAATAAACATCACATAGCAACTTTACCAAATATTTAACATGCTAACTTTCGCGGTATTGTTACTCTGTACATTATCGCCTGCGGTGCCATACACGTATTTACCAGAACGCGAAGCAGCGGTCAACCCAGTCAGGAATTATAACACGAACCCTGTTACTAATATAAAGCAATTACCCCATCACGTGTTGATAGTGTACGGCTCAAAGTATTGCTCGGGCAGCCTGACTGGAAGCAGGACTGTGGTCACTGCGGCAACCTGCTTCATCAAGAACAAAGGAGAACCAATTGTGGTGAAGGTCGGATCGAATTCTATGGTTGGAAGCGGGTAAGCTACGAGTACTAGGTAATATAATAGACTTGAGTCAGCGCAGACCGAGTGATGTACCTACTACAGAATTTTCACGGATAACTAAATATTGTCCTTATTTTCAAATTAGTAGTAAATAATTCTTTAATTCTAATTCTTAAACTCTACTTATTATTATTTATACTAAATGATGCCCACGACTTCATCCTCGTTGATTAAGGTTGTTGATTCCCACGGGACCTATTTATTTTCCCTGGATAAAATGTACCTAGTCCATGCATTAATGCAGGATAAAAAGCTGCTGTCTCCATACCAAAATTCAGTCAAGTCGGTTCAGTAATTGTGACGTGAAGGAGTAACAACCATTCAAATATGTATTAGTACCTAAATCATTTTTATTTAATGTAAATTTTTATTTTCATTATTTTTAATTCCAGGCAAATAATTTCCGTTTCGGAATACAAAGTTCACGAATACTTCCAAAATTTAAGCAATTTGGACAATGATATTGCACTGCTAATTCTCAAGGTGGGACTTGAAATCACTAATAGCTGTTAATAAATCTTAAGCTCTAGCTAGGTAACTCTAATCAGTTCTCAGATTTGGAACACTTGTAACTTTAATTATTTATATCACGATAAAAATATACTTATAGTTGAATTTATAGTCCCACAAACTTATCTAACCCGGTGACAACGGCGCCAGAATTTATAAAAAATAAAACAAAACAAAAACTAAACAGGGATAGAAATTAGTTCCAATTTTGGCCACCGGGTCAGATAAGTTTGTGGGACCAATACATCACCGAATCACCGAATGTGATTTCTTTTAAAAATGTAATAGAATAAATACATTGATTTTGTGCTTTTGTTTGTAGGATCATGTACACTTCAATGGAAATATAATCAAAGCTAGACTTGTTGAATCAGAAGTTGCTTTACGAGATGGCACCCCAATAAAAGTCTCTGGCTGGGGAGGCACAGTTTGTATACAGTTATTTTAAAACATTTAAATTGATCTATTAAAATTTTCTGCGCTATTACAACTAAATCAAAGTTATGCCCCGTTTCACGAAATCATAATATGTATTAGTTCCACATATTGCTGCAGGACTTCTTTCGTGACACGGACCTAGAGAGCTGCCAGTACTGTGTTTACATGTCAAAGGTATAGCGCCATCTGTGTAGACTTGAACGTGTCAGGTGGTTCGGAAGGAACCACACAACCCCAATTTACTACATTCAGTCATTGCAAGACCGTGTTCTAGAGATCTCTGCAATGACAAACCTGAACGTTTCCGGCCTATCCATTTAAGCCGGCTCTTAAAAGTTCATAGAGATGGCGCTCTAAAATCTGGACGTATTAAACTTTTACTCAACATTTTCCGGCTGAGTAATAAAAGCAAATCCGGAAATTAAATTTTATTTTCGAATGTTGGATCGTTTTGCACAAAAATACTGTGATTATTTTTAGGGTTCCGTAGCCAAATTTGGCAAAAACGGAACCCTTATAAATTCGGCATGTCTGTCTGTCTGTCCGTCCGTATGTCACAGCCGCTTTTTCCGAAACTATAAGAACTATACTGTTGAAACTTGGTAAGTAGATGTATTCTGTGAACCGCATTAAGAATTTTTTACAAAAATAGAAAAAAAAACAATAAATTTTGGGGGTTCCCCATACTTAGAACTGAAACTCAAAAATTTTTTTTTCATCTAACCCATACGTGTGGGATATCTATGGATAGATCTTCAAAAATGATATTGAGGTTTGTAATATCAATTTTTCTAAACTGAATAGTTTGCGCGAGAGACACTTCCAAAGTGGTAAAATGTGTCCCCCCCCCCCCCGTAACTTCTAAAATAAGAGAATGATAAAACTAAAAAAAAAAAATGGTGTACATTACCATGCAAACTTCCACCGAAAATTGGTTTGAACGAGATCTAGTAAGTAGTTTTTTTTAATACGTCATAAATCGTAAACCGCAATTTACCTTTCATTCAATCAACTCGAATATTTAAAATAAAAATATTTTTAATAATTTAAAACTTACTACAGGTTTGTACGGAACCCTCGGTGCGCGAGTCCGACTCGCACTTGGCCGGTTTTTTTTGTGATTCTATGACTTTTCGACACGATAATTTCAGGGTTAACATGAACATTAACACAATTATTTTAACCTTTGATCCGACCAACGGTTTGGCAAGTGGACCTAAATGGCTAAGTAATTGGACTTATGCTTTCAGGATTTACCAATGAAATATTTGAATTTACTTCTACAGTCAGAAATGATTGTAATCAGTAAATCGGAATGCGAAAACTCCCATAGAAGCCTTATAACATCGTCTAACTTCTGTGTCAAATATAGGAATGTAAGTTTATCAACGTAACTTACCAAACCTCTTATATTGTTATTACGTATTCAAAATTAGCACAATTATTTATTCAGTTACTAAATATGATTCAAAAAGCCATGTTGAACTTTGAACTGAAATCAATTTTTTTTAGCCATCTTTAAACGCGCTTAAGAAAATTTAATTACTAAGCCGGTATTTAATCTAATCTAAATCTTTTTTCATAAAGAAGAAAATTCCTAGTTAACGTTAATCAAACCCAAACTCGGCTTTTTTTATTCAAATAAACTGATTAAAAGTGATTTTGAATCGTCGAGTTTCCGAACCTACAATCCTTGCAGTTTCGATGTCAGTTGACTGTCGAATCTTTCTTACACTGTAAGCAGCAGAGCTGAGTTTGCCAGTAAATGTTGATTGATACATGGGTGCCCCAATGAAGCTTTGCATCCAAGGTCACCCCCAGGGACACAGTCAACACATAATTTTTTTACATCAGTTTAGATTTTAGAATTATTAGAGGTAAGTATTACCTGTATAATATGATAATATTATTAGGTACTAGATGATTCCCGCGACTTCGTACGCGTGGACCAAGTTTTTTCGATTCCCGCGGGAACTCTTGAATTTTCCGGGATAAAAAGCCTATGTCTTTCCCCGGGATACAACCCACCCCTGTACCAAATTTCATTAAAATCGGTTGAACAGATAAATTATTTGATTCCCGCGGGAACCTTTAATATTTCCGGGATAAAAAGTAGCCTATGTCCTTCCCCGGGACCTATCCCTGTACCAAATTTCATCAAAATCGGTTGAACAGATGGGCCGTGAAGCGTAGCAGACAGACAGACAGACACACTTTCGCATTTATAAATTTATAATATTAGTATGGATATGGTGTTTAAACATTTTTTATTACCCTCGACGAAGCGGAGACGGTATATGTGTTTGCCCTAAGAGGTTGTGTGTTTGTTTGTTTGTTTGTTTGTTTGTTTGTTTGTTTGTGCACTTTTTTGTCACCATTTTTCTCAAAAAGTACTGGGCCGATTGAGATGCGGTTTTTTGCATTAGATACGTATAGCTTGTGAGAAGGTTTTTAGATATATTTTAGGACCATAGACAACCAAGCTGAGCTGTAGTCTATGATTTTAATATTTCAACATGTTACCATTTTTCACAAAAACTACTGGGCCGATTGAGATGCGGTTTTTTGCATTAGATGTGTATAGCTTGTGAGAAGGTTCTTAGATATATTTTAGGACCATAGACAACAAAGCTGAGCTGTAGTCTATGATATTAATTTTTCTATGTGTTAAAAATTTTCACAAAAAGTACTGGGCCGATTGAGATGCGGTTTTTTGCATTAGATATGTTTAGCTTGTGAGAAGGTTCATAGATATATTTTAGGACCATAGACAACAAAGCTGCGCTGTAGTCTATGATTTTATTTTTTCAATATGTTACCATTTTTCACAAAAAGTACTGGGCCGATTGAGATGCGGTTTTTTGCATTAGATGTGTATAGCTTGTGAGAAGGTTCTTAAATATATTTTAGGACCATAGACAACAAAGCTGAACTGTAGTCTATGATCTTAATTTTTCAACCACTGTTACCATTTTTCACAAAAAGTACTGGGCCGATTGAGATGCGGTTTATTGCATTTAGGACTTCGTGCGATTACAAAACAGGAAACTGGTACCAAAATTTTAAAAAATCAGCGCCATTTTGAAATTCTTTGTTAATTGACCGATTTCGTTCAAAATCTATATTTAGGGCTCCCTGGGGTCACAAAACAGGAAACTGGTACCAAAATTTAAAAAAATCAGCGCCATTTTGAAATTCTTTGTTAATTGATCGATTTCATTCAAAATCGATATTTAGGACTCCCTGGGGTTACCAAACAGGAAACTGTTACCAAACTTTAAAAAAACAGCGCCATTTTGAAATTCTTTGTTAATTAACCGATTTTGTTCAAAATCGATATTTAGGACTTCGTGGGATTACAAAACAGGAAACTGGTACCAAAATTTAAAAAAAATCAGCGCCATTTTGAAATTCTTTGTTAATTGACCGATTTCGTTAAAAATCGAAATTTAGGGCTCCCTGGGGTCACAAAACAGGAAACTGGTACCAAAATTATAAAAAATCAGCGCCATTTTGAAATTCTGTGTTAATTGACCGATTTCGTTCAAAATCGATATTTAGGGCTCCCTGGGGTCACAAAACAGGAAACTGTTACCAAAATTTTAGAAAATCAGCGCCATTTTGAAATTCTTTGTTAATTGACCGTTTTCGTTCAAAATCTATATTTAGGGCTCCCTGGGGTCACAAAACAGGAAACTGGTACCAAAATTTAATAAAATCAGCGCCATTTTGAAATTCTTTGTTAATTGATCGATTTCGTTCAAAATCGATATTTAGGACTCCCTGGGGTTACAAAACAGGAAACTGTTACCAAACTTTAAAAAAACAGCGCCATTTTGAAATTCTTTGTTAATTAACCGATTTTGTTCAAAATCGATATTTAGGGCTTCGTGGGATTACAAAACAGGAAACTGGTACCAACATTTAAAAAAAATCAGCGCCATTTTGAAATTCTGTGTTAATTGACCGATTTCGTTCAAAATCGATATTTAGGGCTCCCTGGGGTCACAAAACAGGAAACTGGTACCAAAATTTTAAAAAATCAGCGCCATTTTGAAATTCTGTGTTAATTGACCGATTTCGTTCAAAATCGATATTTAGGGCTCCCTGGGGTCACAAAACAGGAAAATGTTACCAAAATTTTAGAAAATCAGCGCCATTTTGAAATTCTTTGAAAATTGACCAATTTCGTACAAAATCGATATTTAGGACTCCCTGGGGTTACAAAACAGGAAACTGTTACCAAAGTTTTAAAAAATCAGCGCCATTTTTATTTATTTTGTTATCACCATAAAAAATGAATTCAGTTTAGTACAGTAAAATCTGTACTACTTGTAAGTCTAACCACAACCCGTGAGCTGCTTTAGCAGCTCGCGCACAGGGCGAAATACTAGTTAGATATATATAGCTTGAGAGAAGGTTCTTAGATATATTTTAGGACCATAGACAACCAAGCTGAGCTGTCTCTATGATTTTAATATTTCGATATGTTACCATTTTTTACAAAAAGTACTGGGCCGATTGAAATGCGGTTTTTTTCATTAGATGTGTATAAGCTTGTGAGAAGGTTCTTAGATATATTTTAGGACCATAGACAACAAAGCTGAGCTGTAGTCTATGATTTTATTTTTTCAATATGTTACCATTTTTCTCAAAAACTACTGTGCTGATTTAGATGCGGGCTTTTTGTTTTAGATATATTTAGCTTGTACCTAGATGCTGCCCAGGGTATCATGATGGAGTCAGGAGGCGATCATGCAGGGAACTCCTTAAATTCTCATCGTATACCCGTGGCGTTTGGACTCTTTTGATTTGTCCATTTGAAAAGGGTTTGGCCATAGTCCACCACACTGGTCAAAAAAACTACTGAGCTGTCAAAGATGCAGTTTTGTGTTTTAGATATTATGTAATATATACGTTTGCTACGTTCTAATTGTTGTTTCAAAGTTATAAAGGTCAAAGGTATAATGGAGCTCTGCAGTTCGTCGTGGGTTTTTTTAAAAATTTTAATTTTATTACTTGTTTTAGGAAGGGCGTCTCAGTGATAATGGCGGAGGCGCCACATTTGAAGATATTCTAGTAGGAATTTTGTCATGGGGAGCAAATAGCAAAGAGCAATATTATAATGTTGCAATCCTTACAAATGTCTCCTACTTCGAAAGGTAAGATTTTGGTTACACGTTGGTAATGTATCTGATTAAATAGTAACAGCATTATTACTATGGAGAAGCTGGTCCTTTCGTATAACAACAGTCTGCTACAGAAGATGCAGATTAGCATAAAAATACGACCGGAAATTACTGTCGAATTCAATAGGCACGAGTTGGGTACGGATTTAACGTACTCGTACATGAAAAGGTATTTCCTTTAGTTTATGCTTAAACTTTAAAAAGTTCAAAAAAAATGCTTACTGTACGAGAAGCTTCTAAAAATTAACATATTCCTTTTTGTAGACACTGTACGAAATATAATATTTTTTTACTTGGGATTTTGCTGTTTTATAGATGGATCAAGTTGAACACTATAAAATTTCTTACAAAGTATTGTGTGGTAAAAGAGAACTCAAAACTTCTAGGGTGTAATTCCCACGAATACGTTGAATCTTAATTCTATAATACGTCGACTTAATACATTTCGTATGTTGTACACCACCGCCAACCACACGGTAAGTTGTTTTCGTTTTAATCTTCCAGTGCCTTTAAGTTGCAGTAATTTGCGGTAAAGTTCCTAATCTGTCTTTCAATCCATTCACGGTGGTAATATACATTAGTATACACACTTGGTTTGTCTTTTTTAGCGCATCCGTTCCCGTGAGAAACAATCCCGATAACATACCTGAAATAACACGGAATATGTAACTGGAAATCATCTAGTTTGTATGATATATTCCTTTTATATCGCCAATGTTTATAAGATGCTTTTTACTGTTTGTATTTGAACATAAAATAAAAAATAATATTATATGATAATATATTTTGTATAGTGATATTATACAAAGTATAAAGCGAACTATCCAAATTTAAGCAGATTCTACTCGTAATAAGGTAGTTGTTATTACACTAAAAACTACGCTTTTCATGGTAAGTAAAAATTAATTATGGGATCAAATAGAATCAAATAACAAGAAAATATTACAATTATTTTGCTATAATCCGCTAAAATTCTGTATGGTCGAGCATGCAGTTACAAGCGCCGTTTACCTTCCCAACCAAGCAAGAAAGCCAATTTCCCAAGCAAGCAATGCCAGCACCACTCACATGCACCACCACACAAGACTTTAATACTATTCTCGACGCACGTTTCACCCCGACACCGGAGCATCTGCAGGAGATGTCGACTTTACAATGCAACGTGTACAATTCACTAGACAATCTTGCACTATACTTGTTAGACTAATGTATAACAAGTATCGTGTAAAGTTGCTTACCCTTTCCAAAGAACCCCACCCCCTGAATCTCCCTTGCAGGTGTCTCGAGTAGCATCTCCATACAAACAAAACATGTCCTCAGCCATTCTCATGCCGTGCAACTTCTCACACTCTTGTCTGGGAACGTACCGCAAATTTGTTTGAAGCAAACCAAGCTCCGATAATGATCCCCCGTACTGGAAAGCAGGAAATAGTGAATTCCAAATATCTATTTCGAAAGAAATAATCAATCAAATAATCAATCAAATCAAATAAATATAAATAATAAATAAATATTTATTATAAATGCGAAAGTTTGGAAGGATGTCTGGATGGATGTATGGATGTATGGATGTTTGTTACTCAATCACGCGCCAACGGCTGAACGGATTAGGCTGAAATTTGGCACAGGGATAGATTATAGTCTGGAATAGCACATAGGCTACTTTTTATCCCGAATATTAAGGAGTTCCCGCGGGAACCAAAATACCTCAAATGGATGTTTGTTACTCAATCACGCCAGAACGGCTGAACGGATCTGGATGAAATTTGGCACAGAGATAGATTATAGTCTGGAATAGCACATAGGCTCCTTTTTATCCCGGAAAATTGAAGAGTTCCCGCGGGAATAAAAACAAATGTATCTGTTCAACTGATTTTGATAAAATTTGGTACAGGGATAGGTTGTATCCCGGGGAAGGACGTAGGCTACTTTTTATCCCGGAAAATTAAGGAGTTCCCGCGGGAACAAAAAAACCTCAAACCACGCGGACGTAGTCGCGGGCATCAGCTAGTAGATTTCTATTTTATTTTGTTTATTTTCTTCATTTTGCGAAATACTACGATCCATTGAAAAGTATGTTTTCCTAACTTACTCATTGCCATGCCGGAAGGATATACAGCCATAGATTTGCTTCCTCGTTTCTAATTCGAACCGCTAGGAAATGGAATACCCTTCCGGCTTCCGTTTTCTCCTCCTCTTTTAATATGGGTACCTTCAAATCAAAAGTGAATAGGTATCTTGCGAGCTCCACCTTAGGTTGCATCACCACTTGCAAGTAAGTCTGATTGCAGCCAAGCGCTAGCCTATATATTTTTTTAAATAAGAGCCTGCATAAATAATTGGATTGCACATGGCCATTGTTTTTGGTAATATACCTAATGTCTATAATCGGGAATATTGTTTTACCAATTGGATATAACTCCTAACAGTATATTACATAGTTTATTTAAATTAAATATACCTACTGCAAGAATTCACCTTTATCCAACCCCAGCCAGCTGCAATCACATTGTCTTTATGCTTACATTTCTTCCGATCCTTGTCATCGCTATCACATTTCATCCAGTCTTCATTATTAACCAGTACGGCTCTTTGCTTTTTCTCATCAAACTTTATCGGCTCCTTCAGAAATATCAGAGCAATATCGTTCGCGAACGGCATAATCTTGCTGTAATCCTCATGTATTGCTATACTGAGCACCTCGAATAGTTCGGCCTCGTAATCATGAACATATCTACTACCTATATCATCTTAATATTGTTTTAGTGTTTTTTTTTTTTAAACTTACATGCATATAGGTAAAGCTATTTATAATTGCTTATTGTATTGACCTACGAGAATACAATGATGCCCGAGAATACGTCCGCATGTAGGCATTTAAGTTTTAAGAATCCCGGAGGAACTCACTGAATTTTCTGGATAAAAAGTAGCCTATAATATCACTCTCCAAGCGATCAACTATAGGCATGCAAAAATCAATCAGTTAATCTGTTGCGGCGTGATTGAAGGACAGACCAACAAACAAACACACTTTCGCAGTTATAATATTAATAAGACATTTAAAGTATAATACCCACAGGTACACACAAAATGTAATACCACAAAAAATTATTAACGCATTTTTTATATTACTGAAAGCATGCTTGATAGGTACATTTTTGTATATTAATTATATAATTTATATTCATCAAAATACATTACATAGTCATGGAAACATAAACAAGTGTTACCATGGAAACATAAAGTCAATAACGTAACGCAGAAAATTTGATTTTACTCCCCATAAATTTTCATACCCCTGGGCTTATTTAAGCAAATCGATTCTAAAGGAGGTAAACTCTAAAAAGAGTTTATGCCTAATGGCATCTTACAGGAAACTTACCTATCGCAATCTCCATTTTATCCTTAACTATATTTACTTGAAAACAATGCGCGGCAGTAAGTAAACTCAAACTATTCAAGATCACTCCAGAACATATTGAACCATCATTAAAGAACAAGGCGGCAGAAGGAAAACTCTCTATTTTAACTGGATGTCCGCCTACAATTCTACCCTCTAATGTACTGAGTACTAATTCATTTTGTGATTTCGCGCAAAATATTCTTTCCAAAGAACTTAGTATGTATAAAATTATAATAAAATATATCTTTGAAAGAACGTTTACACATAACATTTTAATCTGTACCTATATACTTAAGTTACTTATGAGAAATTACAGTTTCATGTCACTTTCACTTAAATAAAAAACCTCTAATCGTAGGTACCACGAGCCATTCGTATTTATTGCTGTTTTACTGCCAATGAAATTTACCTTATTGATTACTCGGTCGTAATTAATTTACGCTAAACTTTAATCATTATTTTAACTCAGATAATCTATTAAATCATAAATATACAATAAAAAACCGGACTGTAAAAAGGCTTTATTTTAATGGAAATCACAAAATGCTTTATGGAGATCTTCAACAGTCTGTCGTATCCAAGAATGGAAATAATTAACCTTGACGTACATTCCTGGCAGTTGAGCACAGCCTCGACCGTGGGAAATTATTCCAACTATAGCACTGAAAATAAAAATTGATTTTATTGATATTTGAAACCTTAGTCAGCATTTCTGTAAGACTAGTCGTCGTATTATAACGTATGTAATTTAGTATGATGTTATAAAATAAAATGTTTTAAAATCGCTAGCATACAATATTAATAATGCGCAGTCCCTGCCAGGATATTTACCTATTGCATGATTTATGACTACGTCTGTATCAAAGTCTAAAGCTGTCCTACGTGCACGACAAACGCGACACGATACGACGCGACGCGATAGTACCTATCAAACAGTAGCTGACCGTTCATGTGGTCACGTAGATAAGTTTGTCATTTTCTATGGAGTCGTATAGGGTCGATACGTTGCGTCGGTCGCTTTTATCGCTCACTTAGAACAACAGGTTAACGCCATACATTTTTACATCAAAATCACATGAGTACATGTTCCATAAATAAACCTCAAGTTAAAGACCGTCTCACCCTTTCCACAGTATACCCCCGCCAGAGTCTCCACGGCAAGTGTCCCGATTACCATCTCCGTGCAAACAAAACATGTCAGGACTAAGCTCCAATTCATTTACTGCCTCACACGTCTCTTTACTTGTGTAGTGCAGATGAACCTTCCGTAAGGCTCTTGTTTTCATACCTTCGCCATACTAAAATATTTTACATGATGAATCAGACAAAATATATTATTGCGATGCGCTGTTTTACCATGAAGAAGTCTGTGAGCAATGACTCGCCTGATCATCAAGAGTTACCTAATTAACTTATTTTCGCTTAATCCATTACAAAGGAGTTGGTCCAGATTTGTATGGGGCGTAGGCCAAGTCTTGTACAAGTAGAGAAATGAAGGAAAATAAAATACTAGACCAGTTTTTATTGGTCAAATCTGCGAATTCGTCGTAATTTCAGTGGTAAAATTATTTAATCTTTCCAAGTTATGGAACACTAAACATGAGTGGGTAACAATGGCGGATTCATATTTTTGACGTTTTCAAAAGAAAAACACGTTATTTTGACAGTGACTGTCAGAAATGACTTTTGATACATTTCGCGCCTACTGCCTTCTCTATGGCTGAACCTTTTCCTTTTTTTTAATATTTTTTTTTAATAACAAAAATGCGTTATAAAGGGTATGTTCCGAAATTCACTGCGAGCACTGTAAGGTGTGACTTCAATTTAGTATACTGCGAAACCATTCCTCTATAGTTAGCTATACTGGTCACTGTTTAAAACGGAACGCAGTCAGCACTGAGAGCGAATTACCTCGAAAACGCCAGTGCTCACAGTACAAAAATGGCGACGATTTATGACGTCATACATTTCCTTAGGATTCTGCGGCAGTATGCTGTCACTCCAGAACGGAACGAATTTCTCCCCAGTGAGAGCACTGAACAGTGCTGTCAGTGTATATCGGAACATACCCATAGTTAGGATCCTAATTTCACTATAATATCCGTAACAAACGTTTTCATAAATCTTGCACCAATTTTTCAGTTTGACGCCTCAAGCATTGTAACCGACCAGTGTTTATTATACGAGTATATTCGACCAATCCACAATCCACATACAGAAAAAAGACAAAATTTAACAAACCGTGAATATTATTTAAAAAACTTACTTCAATCTCTCCCCAACCACTCGCAATAAAATCTTCGTTTTCATTCATCCAGTCATCAGAATCAACAAGTGTCGCCTTTTGAACTTTCGGTCCGAAAACGAACGTGTTGTGTATTATTAAAATGGCAATATCGTTCGCAAAAAAGTATTCCATGTTATAGCGCTCGTGTATAACGAAATGCCATACGTCATGAATGCGTGCGTTAATATCAAAGGTGAAACGGGGTTCTGGAAACCATTGAAACTTTTCTTAAAACTTTGCACCTCCTCGACCTCGATTGGTGAAAATCTCTTTGATGAAA
Organism: Erebia epiphron; assembly: GCA_963932025.1. NCBI lineage: Eukaryota > Metazoa > Arthropoda > Insecta > Lepidoptera > Nymphalidae > Erebia > Erebia epiphron. The sequence continues at coordinate 16,719,440 of OZ009955.1, forward strand.
ATATATAATAATAATATCCCTTTATGTCATAGAGGTGTGTCAATAGCATATCAAACCGTCCGTCAAACTTAACTGGCCCTAATTATATAATCTATTATATATTTATAATTTATATATAACTAGCGGTCCGCCCCGGCTTCGCACGGGTAGCACTTGGTCAAAATAGTCCATACCCAATAATGGTCAGTCGGCACTGAGACGAACAACTCCACCATACGTTCTCAAATTTTGTTCAACAAACCGCTGTGAACGCTTGGCACTTGAGTCTCCAATACGACGTATTTTCGCTGCCCTCGCCTGGGAACTATGTTTAGAACTAACAACTAAGTTGAGACCTGGCTCTTTTAGGCATTTCGCAGTTTGTCTACAACAGTTGGTTATTAAAATGTTTAAAAAAATGTTAGTAAGTTCTCTTGTATTTATTATGTTTGTCTTGACAAATATGACATAAAAGACAGTCTGAATTTATAGACGAATAGAGGTTTAACGTAAAAAGTTAAATTAGGTGAATATTTCCGACTTAATTCACATTATTGCAATTTTCGAAGGGATCTCTAATTTATTTTAAAATAAAATGCAGCCTATGTTACTCGCTGATAAAGTAGCTTTCTATAGGTGAAAGAATATTTAAAATCGGTCCAGTAGTTTTTTAGTTTATCCATTACAAACAAACAAACAAACAAACAAACAAACAAACAAACAAACAAACAAACAAACAAACAAACAAACAAACAAATCTTTCCTCTTTATAATATTAGTTTAGATTTAGGTTATGTTTCTTTAGTTATTTGTCAGCTGGTGATTTTAAAAACTTTTGCACTGTCTAAACTTTAAGTAAATGCATTCAATTTTAGATTGCTTTATATTATGTTTACTTACCCTCAAAAGTCTCATTGTTAAACCTATCACAATAGAAAACATTACAATATCTAGCCTAAGTGTAATTACTTTAACCTTAATATAAATTTTATTCAGATTACGTGAGAATATTTTCATTTCCTCCAAATTTGTGTTTTCTTCAAAGCAATGTGCCGCTGTCAAAACTGTTTTACTTGTCAGAATGGTGCCACCGCACAACCCGCCACGGTTGTAAAACTGTACCAAGAACGGGAACTCGGTAAGGTTCGTTGCTGTTCCACCCACGATACGGTCTTCCACAGCTTTCAAAACATGAGTCCAATTAGTTTTCGCAACTTCGCCCATGTCTTTTAAATGACATTCTACGTCGTTTGCCCGAAGGAGCAAGTGCACCGCCGCCATTTTAATTACTGCGTAAAACATTTTTATTGCAACCACTTGCACTATAATCGCTGAGACTGACTGAAAGAAAACTGTAATAATATACTTATCTTGAGTCTTAACTTTAGCGTTTTCAATATGAAGCAAGTTAATCAGTCGTTGATAAAAAATTCGAATAACATTCAGTGGTTTATTTACAAAATGGGTCTTAAAAATTAATTCACTATTTTTAAAACTTGAAGAGCGATAAATAAAACATGAAGTTAATAACAGAAATAGATGTTCACGCTCGAATTATGTGCTATCTCGTTTCTACTCTAAGGAATTGCTGTCTGAATTCGGGACAGCATATTTGCGGCATGCGGCGTTCGTAAGGTTCAATTTTCAGCCGCTTTCAGCCGCCCGCCTTCGCGCAGTCAGTTGCTCTCCGCCGGCCGCCACAGCGCCGCGCGCGGCGTTATTTAGCACTAAACATAACCTATTCGGCCTAGATAAATTTCGACAATACAAACATTACTATATTACGAAAATGTACATATCATATTAAACTCATGAAGGGGAATCGGTGGTTTAATATATTTAACGTAATTTTTAATGGTCAAAAATTAATAAAATCGGACATGAAACTAAACAAAGACCTATATTGATTTTATTATTATTCGTGGTCGGATAAACGTGATTAATTTTAATCATATCAAGTGATTGAACTGTAAGATTCGGTAAGTTATGTAGAGAATATACGGAATTTTCATAAATTTTCTTAAGAATATTTTTGAAAAATATCATGTCATTTTTGACATCATGAACACCTGTGAGCGCTGCTAATGCGGGATTTCCAATTACAGTGTTTTTATAGCCTGCAGTAAAAGTTAATTTCATCACTCACTGGTAATAAAATTGTTATCTTAGGATCTTTTAAATGGATTGGAACGATTTCTTAATTTGTTTTTAGTTCATTAGTTATAGACAGAGTATACGTAAAAAATCTTTCACCATCGCAAAATGTAAAATATAATTACGTTTTATTATAAATAATTAAATATTCAAATATACCTTTACCTACCTATAGCCGCTTTCAAATAATCAAACATTAATAATTATTTATACCTAGTTACTACTTCATATTTATTGTTTCGTATTTGGTAACAAATAATAATTAGGCTAAGTAACAGTTTTCTTTTTGATACTCGTACAACCATTTTTCTTTAATATAATACCTTTGTGTGTTTAAATTCAATTTTTGACAATCCATACTTCCATATAAAATTATAAATGCGAAAGTGTGTCTGACTGTCTGTCTGCTAAGCTTTCGTGGCCCAATTTTTCAACCGATTTAGTATAGAGACACCCCGTTGCATCCCGAGGAAGGACATAGGCTAATTATTATCCCGGCGAATTAGGGAATTCCCCTGGGAATTAAAAAAACTCAATCCACGCGGACGAAGTCGCAGGCATCATCTAGTTTTCTCATAAATCATACTCTTGGTACCTAAACACTAACTGAATATTGTTATTAATTGTTATTTGACTCTACTCACTATAAAAAAAATCTGTTTTACTATTTCCTCAGAAACGTGTATAAAATCTGTAACATAAACTCCAGTATCATGTGGAGGGAAAGACAAACAATCAATCGAGTGCTCTTAAATTGCTTCACTGCAGTTGATCTTGGCATTGAAATAGGGTCACAACCTGTGGACTATTTATTAATAACTAGCTGATGCTCGCGACTTCGTCCGCGTGGTTTAAGTTTTTTAAGTCCCCCGGGAACTCCTTAATTTTCCGGGATAAAAAGTAGTCTATGTCACTCTCCAGGTCCTCAATTATACCCATGCCAAAAATCACGTCGATCCGTTGCGGCGTGATTGAAGGACAAACCAACAAACCAACAAACAAACACATTTTCGCATTTATAATACTAGCGAATGCCCGCGACTTCGTCTGCGTGGTTTGAGGTTATTTGGTTCCCGCGGGAACTCTTTAATTTTCCGGGATAGAAAGTAGCCTATGTGCTATTCCTGACCATAATCTATGTCTGTGCCAAATTTCAGCCAGATCCGTTCAGCCGTTGGGGCGTGATTGAGTAACAAACATCCATACATCCACACATCCATCCAAACTTTCGCATTTATAATATTAGTGAGATAAGTATGACTAGAATAATCTAGTATGCCCGCGAGATTTTTTGATTCCTGCGGGATCTCCTTAACTTTGCCCGGATTGCCTAGCCTGTGTCCCTCCCCGGGATACAATGTACCTCTGTAGGTATCCATTTTCGTCAAAATCGCTGGAAAAGATGGACCGGGAAAGCGTAGCAGACCGATAGACAGACTTGCTTTCGCTTTTATAATTTAAGTATAGATATTATAGAATTATGGATAGTATTACAATTTGTAAAAACCACACACGCTCAACTGCCATGCTCGTCCATTCACTCACTACCTAGTCATAATATGGTCAAAGTTTGCCAATCTGCATTTGGCCAGCGCGAGCGGGCCGAATATGGCCATACTGTTCTCATTCTGAGAGGGAGAATCGTGCTTAGGTAGTGAGCTGACAATGGGTTGAATTGATGATGATGAAGGATAAAAGTATGGACTGCTATCGAATTCTATCGCGTAGGTAGGCAATGCGCAACATCTGCAGTTTTCTTCTTGCTTTTCCTGTGTACAAAAATAAAATTCTTGTATTACTATTATTATTTCTTGTATTCTTGTAACCTATTTGTTTCCTGTATATCATGCATTCGAGCGTAGATCATTTGATTAATTTCAATTACTGAGTCAGTTATTTTTGTGTAGATTTGCAGGAAGTTTTCTGACTACTAACACAGAATAGGTAATAGTACAGCTGTTACTAAGTACATTGTACACTATTTGGCGATCTATAGTCGCATTACAAGTTACATCGCAATAGCTAGTGTATCACAGTAGATGGAATGCGGGCGATACGAGTAGGTACATAGTGATTAGTGCAAGCTGTATATTAAGTCATTAGTAAATTATGGTAGTTAATTCCTTTTTGATTTTCAACACTTGACTAGTAGGTACCTATGCAATGCAATTCTCCATAAGAACTTGCACCTATCATAATGGCTTAAACTAGGTTCATTTCCTTTTTTTATACGACTGCCTGAAAAAAGGAGTATATTGTTTTCAAGGTTCATGTATGTATGTATGTGAGTTTGTATATTCCACCATAACTTCTATACGCCTGAACCGATTTTGATAAATGAGGTAACGTTAGAATCCCTAGCTTATTCCGGGTGACATAGGCTAGTAAAATTTAAGAAAAAATTGATGGGGTGACCATGGTTCCGCATTAAAGACTAAACTTAAAAAAATATATCGAAAATAAGATTAACTATATAATCATCATCTAGAAAATGATGAGTAGATTCCAAAAATATATAACACTATAGTTTAATATCCAGTGAATCACAAAAAAATATCATTTAATAAAAATGTGAATAAGATTCCAAAGGTACCTAATTAATGACTGCCCAAAACAGGAATGTTATGTTTTCAGGGTTCGTGTAATGTATCTGTGTCTACGGCAGAGCAGTCGTATTTTTTAATAATTTTAATTATATACACTTGTTTCCGTTTATGAAAAGCCCCAGTATAACGCAATTTAATATGTGCAATTTATTGAGAGTCATATTTTATAAAATTATTTTAAAACACGAGCATCAACTGTGAAACAATTTATAGTTTACGTGTTTAAAATATGTGAAACACTCTAGTTTGTGGACATAGAACACAACCAATTGAGCGCGCATAATTGCTTTACTGTGGAGCTTGGCAGAGCAATCGGGAAAACGGTTGAACGGCCGATTGAGTTTTAAGTTACAACTTTAGACTCGAAATGATCCTACATTTTATATTCAAAAATACCAGTAATATCTTTTGTACAAAATAAAATACAAAATCTGTAGGTATGATAGAAGATTTTCTTCCCATTAGATTGCGGAAACGTTAACTACAATTTGTATGGAATTTTCAAGCGCTTGACAGCTGGCGCTCGATCAAATTCCATGTAGTTAACGTTGTCGCGATAGAATACGTAAAAAATCTCCCACTCGGCCTGCCGTTATTTTATCCGGCCGGCCGGATCCAAAGTACAATATCGTTAAATCTGAAGATGCTCTGCAATCAAACAACTTCTTTATAATTATTACAACAGTAAATGAGGTATGTATGTACTCGTCAGTCTTATTAACCGTTGTTGGTCAAATTGGTAATTAATTAATAATTGTTTTTTTTAAATCGCGGTAACAGCGCGAGGAAAAAGGAACTCTGTTTTGCCATATTTAGTTCAAAGTTTCTATAAAACTTATAGGCCTTTGCAGTAAGTTTTCATTAAAAACATATTTAATTTACTAACCGAGTTCCAAAAAAGGAGGAGGTTCTCAATTCGGCGCGTTTTTTTTTTAAATTTATGTCGGTGCATATCTCTGGTTTCTGATCCGATTTGTTTTTTTTTTCTATCAGTCTTTAGAGGAAGCTCTCGAGGTGGTCCCATAAAAAATTCTGACCTGATATATTATTCTAAACCCTGATACTAAAAAGTTAAAAATAAAAATTCTTTCCAAAAAACCGACTTCCAACGTTACTGTAAAGTACAAAATAATTTTGATTTTTACCCACTATGTTGAAGTCGGGCGAGTCAGATGCGTCAACTTTGCTAAGCCTTGTTATACCCGCTCGACTTCAACATAGTGTGTAGAAATCAAAATTATTTTGTACTTTACAGTGGCGTTGGAAGTCGGTTTTTTGGAAAGATTTTAATAAAGTTACAAAGTGCTCACTTATTGTGATTACGTTTATCTAGTGCTCATAATGAGCCTAGTTGTCGCCAGGGTACGGTATACGGGCTCAAAATCAATCCTTTTTGATAACATAAAGATTAGATTATAGTCTCATACACACTCAATAAGTGTTGAAAATTCATCGAAGATATTGTTAACATCGGATAAAGTAACAAAGTCCCAGCACGCTATGATTAGGTTTTAGTCAATCAAGCGCTTGTAATCGTATTTACTTACTGTGGCGTGGCGCTAACAGCTAGCGTAGGGTTGTCAACATGAAACTCGCACGGAAATAAAATTAAATAATTCAAATAGTGGCCATGTGTACCTATGTATAAGTTCTAAATAAAATTATACGAATAAAGCAGGAGCAACGTACGAGGAACAACTGTTGAGTTTCTTGCCGGCTCTTCTCAGTAGAAACAGCTTTCCGAACCGGTGGTAGAGTCACATGGGACAACTTGTGTCATAAGTGACACAAGTTGTCCCATGTGAAATAAATAAATCATTTATCATTTATCATTTTTTATCAATAGGACGGTAAAACATGTTTCTTGCCTTAGGGTATTTGGACACCTTTTTTTACTGCGATCTCACGTGACAGTAGGTAACGTAGGATATTTTTTACTTAATCACGCCCGAACGGCTGAACGGATATGGATGAAATTTGGCACAGAGATAGATTATAAGTCTGAAATAACACATAGGCTACTTTTTATCCCGGAACCAAAACACCTCAATTCATGCGGACGTAGTCGCGGGCATCAGCTAGTTAAGAATAAGTTAAATAAAAAATGTAATAATTCTAAACGTTTATACAATTATGTTGGTAATTTTGAAATTGTTGAAAATCTGCAAACAAATTGCGCGTAAGTGCCACAGTGATCGAAGTGGGTCAATAAGCCGCACATAACACTATTACTGTCGCACTTGTGGACGGCATAGGGTTGTAACAAACACTTTATCTTACATTTTTACAATGGTAAACGACACGGAAAGCCTTCAGTTTGCAATAATGCGTTTACCAAGACAACGCCCCGCCAATTATTATCCGAACCATTCTCACGCCCAAAAGCTTCACTAGAACCGTTCAGTCATTCAGACTTTTATAAAATCAAACATCTAAATCATTTATCTAATTGGACGTCAATAAGTGTGCAGTGTAGGTATCTAATTTGAATAAATAAATATCGATATTGATATAAGAATTATTAATTTTAGTTATTATCATTAATTAAAATTAATTTTTCTATTTTTTAATTATTTGCCCAGGAGTCTTGAAGCTACCATTGATAACTGCTGCCAACTGCCCGAAGCAGTCGCAACTGCTCGAGTGGTTCCGTGTGTGTGTGTACGTAGAAGACTGTAGTTCACTATGCAGTCGCAGCTAGAAGCAGTCTATTATGACTGCTTCAAGCGGTCCGTGTATCCGAGGCCATACTGCTAACGCTTAAAGCCATATTGTTTCATTATTGTTGACTTTCGGGTTTTAGAATCCTTATTTCAGGAACGTCAAGGTACATGCCATTTGAGTAATATTGCTTAAGTATTGCTGTCTTGGCAGTATGGCCTCAGAGCATAAGAACACTGAAACGATTCTAATATTTAGGCTGGCCATGCACGGACAGCTTGAAGCAGTTCAGGATAGACTGCTTTAAGCTGCGACTGCATAGTGAACTACAGTCTTCTACATACCCACATACATGGAACCGCTCGAGCAGTCGCGACTGCTTTGAGCGGTTGGCAGCAGGTATCAATGGTAGCAGGTATCAAGCTGTTGGCTATGCCTGCAAGAACGGTCCGTGTATGTTGATCACTGGCTAACTGCTCGAGCAGTCCTGTACCTATGGCCGGCCTTACTGTATATCAAGTCATCAGTCAAGTTAGACCTTGGTCGGTTCCACGCAAAATTGATAAAATAGTATCAAAGACTGGATGTTAAATTTAGATAAAACCGCAGTCCAACTGACAGCCCTACAGTATAAAGTCGTTCCTAACTAAATAAATGACTCGTGCACAGCGACGATGAACATTGAACATTATTCCTCCAGATATTTAAACCTGACATCTTATTGTATGATGTAAGTTAATAAATAAAAAGAGAGAATGCCGTTAGGTACTGTTATTTATTACTATGCATTTTGCAATTTTTGCAATATTATCCTTATATATGTGCACATTGCACTCGCATAACGTAGCAGGTAAACGAATTATCCTATGAAGTAAACCTTGGCACCCTTACCTAGAATAACCGGCTGGCCTAAAAGGCTTAGTAGGTATATAAGAACAATTTAATAACATACACGGTCAGATAAGTAAGTCAACTAGTTTTAAGTAATGGAAGTGCTAATTACTCTTCCATTAACTACTTAAAACTAGATAGAATTCAGTACCTACATGTTTCGTTTATTATATAGGGTAAATTTTAAAATACTTATAGGCTCTTGTAGTGGAAAAAAAAAAGGTAACATATTCTGTACGTTTTACTGATAAAATTTTGTTTTGAAAATCATTTAAAATTCTGATCAAAGAATATAAATTCATACAAAAATAAAAATATTTAAATGTCCGACTAGTTTCGAACCCGTCCTGGGCCCTTGTTCATTTTAATTTAAACGTTAAAATATTAAGTTTGTTGAATTAAAGGCTGTCAAGATACTTACTTCATCATTTTCTTGTTCGTCACTTGGATTCAGAATTATAACCAGACCCTGATTAAACACCGATAAATTTCGCAGAAGGCAAAGGCTTTTGGCCATGTGCTAGAGAACTAGATGTATGGATGTTTGTTACTCTTTCACACCAGAACGGCTGAAAGGATCTGGATGAAATTTGGCACAGAGATTATAATCTGGAATAACTTATAACATATAGGCATATAGGAAATAGTGCTACAGCTTGAGCTGCTTCCTGAGGTGTATACGAGGATGCTGGCAGTTATCCGAGCAAGGGGAGGGAATACAGAATACCGAACCAAAAACTTTTTTGAATTTTTTCTTTGTTTCTGGCTTTAATTTTTGTTTTTCATTTAATGATTAAGTACTAACGATTAACACGACTCGAAAATGACTTCTTTGTAATATCCTTAATAAACACTTAGTAAACTGATCAATCCCAATGAGTTTCCATTCATTTTAATCATCATGAAACGCACTTTCTGTTGGTAGGTATAACTTTGATATTTGTAAGTTTTATACTTTTTGAGAAAATCGAATCAGAGTTCCAAGTTAAAGGTGGCCCGGTTTATTTGCTGTCCAGTGTAGTTGGTATTATAAATGCGAAATTTGTTTGCTGGTTTGTCCTTCAATCATGCCGCAACGGAGCAACGGATCGACGTGATTTTTGGCATGGTTATAGTTGAGAACCTGGAGAGTGACATAGGCTTTTTATCCCGGAAAATTAAGGAGTTCCCGCGGGAATCAAAAAAACTTAAACCACGCGGACGAAGTCGCGGGCATCAGCTAGTAACAACGATAATTGTGATACACATATGAAAACAAATACATTATGATTACATTTAAGTACGCGAATTTTCATCTTTTATTACAAAAAATACTTACGTATTGTGCAGCAGATAAATACCATGAACGGAAACTTTATTACAGAATCTGACCTTTTTTTTTTTTTTATCCACTACAAGTTAGCCCTTGACTGCGATCTCACCCGATGATAAGTGATGATGCAGTCTAAGATGGTAGCGGGCTAACCTGTTAGGGGCTTGGCAGTTATATTAAACCCATACCCCTATTCGGTTTCTACGCGGCATCGTACCGGAACGCTCAATCGCTTGGCGGCACGTCTTTGCCGGTAGGGTGGTAACTAGCCACGGCCGAAGCCTCCCACCAGGCCAGACCAGGGTAAATTCAGAAATTATAAATTCCCAAATTGACCCTGCCGGGGATCGACCCCGGAACCTCCACACGTTAAGGCAACAGCGCTACACACTGCGCCACGGAGGTCGTCAAAATAACCTTACTTCTTTAGGTTATCTGGGTCGATGCCTTGCCATGCAAGGGTACGTAAGTATTATGCTTTGTTTACATTAGACTCTCGCTGATAATAATAATAATAATGATAAAGGAACAAATAAACATCCTTTACAAGAGTATACAATAGAATACATTCAAGTCATCCTTCCTACATGCATCCAATTTCGGCACAGACTTTTTTGTAAGCTTTACGGCACCTCATTTAATAATCACTTTCAAATATTAAATTCATTCAACAAAATATTTAATTCGTTTTTATTTTGCACGTTGTACGTAGGTATTTTCTAAAAAAAGTTCCAATTCACAATCAGGACAACTGCCTCGTTGGTCTAGTGGTTGGCATGTTCGACTGCGGCCGACGAGGTCCCGGGTTCGAGTCCCGGGTCGGGCCATAATTTGAGTATTGGGTTTTTCTGACTAGATATTCTCAGTACTAGCCCGGAGTTAGGAAGTTGGCGGTGTTTCACCCCCGTGCCACGGAGAGCACGTTAAGCCGTCGGTCCCGGTTATTATCACTAACATGATAAGCCCGCCAACCCGCATTGGAGCAGCGTGGTGGGTCTAAGCTCTGTTTCCCACTCTCCTATGCGAGTGGACGCCTGTGCCCAGCAGTGGGACGTTAATGGGCTGTAGTGGTTGTGGCGGTGGGTGCATCCACCGAAGCTGTCTATAGAGATTGACTCCACCGAAGCTGTCTGATGTGTACTGACTAGAGCGGAGATGTATGCTGGCTAGAGCGGTACTGAGCTGCGTGCGGTGAGCGTTGGATATTGAGATGAACGCGGCACCGCTCACAGCACGCCGCTCACATCTCTTCTCGTCTCCGCTGCGCGCCGCTCACATCTCCTCTCGTCTCCGCTGCGAGCCGCCAGCCGCCAGCTTGCGAGAAAGCTCAGATCTCCGCATCGATCGCGCCATACAAATATGATACATCTCCGCTCAGTGGTACCTATCCACTGAAGCTGAGCAGAGACGAGATGTGGGAATAACGAAATTCTATTGGTTATTTAAATCACATCACCTCTCCTCTCATCTCCTCTCCGCTCTGGTGGAGTCCGGGCCTTACCAAATTCTTTTATTTACCGACAAAAGTTAACTGACTCGTCAAGTTGCCTTATTGTCAACAACAAAAGATACTTACTGGCCTAGCGACACTCAAGAGGACGCTATCTGGATTGAACCACTATCCTTATAAAAAAATCACAACAGATAAATCGTGTATCGAGTTTTATTTTTCCTGCTAACCATAAAATAATCATCTTTAATCATATCAAATCGATAACGAATAATGTTTGAACTAGAATATTATTATGATCATGCTAATTGTATCTGTTAGTACCTACATCAAGGAACAACTATGTTTATTATGCTTTTATTTGCTTCAATATGATACAATATTATGCATAAAATGAATAATATTAATGTAATCCACCCATACTTATAAAACAATCTTTATATGTTAAGATTAGTTTTAACACTAAGCATTTGTCTATGAATTCCACCTAAAGAAGGGATATGCCTACCTATTTTCATTACAGACTTTGCTCTTCACGGATTTCATCGTTTTCTTGATGTGCATTATTAAGTAATTCCCATTCACATTTTAAAAATCTACAAAATTGCCTTTGTTCTGTGTTTAATCCAGATACTTCTGTTAAGTCGCGTTTAATATGCCCTTGCGTTTTAATAATAAGAACATTACAGACTACATCTTAGGTTAATAAAATACAGAAACTTGACTTTTATAACCCGAATTTTACGTTCGCAATTATTAACGATCGACTTACGTACTTGGCCTCATTCCTAATTTTTTTAATTTTGTGACTACAGTGAATTGCATGAATAGATTCTTTAGATTTATAAATAATCTATCGCAACTTCTCTACCTTGGTCTTAAAAAAAATTTAACGTTTCTAAAATGAAGCTCAACAAAATAAGAACTTTTTTTTTTGGGCTCAAAGTTATGTGCGCTGAAATTTCTAAATGGCTTTTCAAAATGGGTTTAGAAGAATCCCTCCTAATAATTATTTTAAGACGTCATATTGTACTTTTTCACAACCGATACGACCCTATCTAAATTTAAGCATTGGTATTACCTTTGTGAATGAGCTCTTTCCTGCTCGCAGTAGACAATAGTCTTTCTTCGATAACAAAGCTTATTGGAAATGTTAAAACTCATTGCACAGATGTAAACATCAAAACTACAATGAACACATGACATTATCAGGAACAAACGAATTATGTATAACAATTGACATGAGAGACAATGAACGTGATATATTAAGATTAAATTCTGAGGGCGCATATTTTAAAAATTGATGAGTTCCGTTCCTTTCACGAGAGAGATATTTGGTGAAAAGCACTTAATTCTACCGATCTTCGATAATTTTGGCTGAATGTAGCCCTTATTTCAAGACATCTTCCAACCATCCGGCGCATGTTTTCTCAGTTAACTGCTATTTTTGTTGTCATTGTCAGTGAGAAGGCGGCAGTGCACTTGAGTGAACGCGCGGTTGGCATATCGTAGATAACCACAAACACGACATCGTAAAAGTGATCGTTCCAGTTCAGTTCTATTAAAAAAGTAAAAAGTGAACCTGTTGAGAGAAAATACATTTTTAAGGACCCATTTTTTTAGGCCAATCATCATAGGTATGTGTATTTTAAATTTTTCAGCATTTCTTAGCGGTTGATAGTTGCATGAATGATAAATCGAATGCAACGCCAAAATTAATTTTGGCGCTTCATTACTAAATATAACTTTTTGTCTTTTGTTTGTAAATTTTAAGTAAAATTATAAACACAACCATCTTTTCAAATTCCTTTCAAAATAACTATGATTAACTGGCATTTTAAATATTATGTTTTGCTGCTATTAATTTAATTAATTTTTATCATGTATTAAAAAAGTTAACGTCAAAAGCGACCTTTTTTTAAATTTAACCACAGCAATCAATGCAGGAACAAATAGGTGTCAATTACGGATACAACAACACTGTTTTTGAAATAACACACAAACGATGCATAATTGCATTGTTTGAGCACATTGATGTAGAATTTTGAGCATTGTGTTAATTTTGATTCGCGACCCAGAATTTATGATTGCTGTTCGCTGAGTCACGGTCATGTATACGAATTATTTGGAGACGGTCAACTCGGCCCAATCATTTAGCCAGCACATAGGGAACTCTTTTTTAATAGAGCGAGCTCCCGGCTGGCGTACTAATACACAATGTGCGTTCATAAAACAGCTTTTACTTACTTTATTTTAATGTCTAGGTTTGAAGATAGAAATGTTTCTCTGAGAGGCTATCAAAAAGTTATTAAAATACTAACAATTTACAGCCTTCTAATAATCTTCAGTCTTCACAGCTCAATTAGAATTGTATCGGTAGGTGTACTTACGGCCTACTAACTACTCTTTCGCTAAGTTACTCTTCAGCCATATATCCTTTATTATATTAGGTATGTTTATTAATTAATTCCACGATAACACTGCGTTGTGTAAACCATGATAACAATTTTAATCCTATGAGTTTAGATAAGTACTTCGTAATTAGCCAAACGCTTCTCCAACTGCTCTAACTAAATTAAATTATTCACAAAATTATATTTATTTTACAAACTAAATACCTATGTGCAGTTTACAGTACAGCATTCCTTTGTTTACACGTGGACTGATGATTCAGCTTCTAGTTTTTCCATTAGGTATATTTTCTATGTATAAGTGTTGTGTACTACATAGTTACTTTTTAATTATAATAATCTATAATCTACATCCAATTAATAATAAATAGTGATACATCATTAATTAATACCTTGTAGTACACTGTAAATGTATTACATACTTACGAATCTATTGTATGTGACAAGTTACCACAACTTTAACTTAGGTTCTATTAGTTTGAAATGAAAAATTAAATTGTAGGGGTTCTAAGCTCCTTCTAACCACTAGACTATGGAAAACCTAAAGGTAGGTTATGGTAGGTTAGGTTAGAACATAAATACAATTGGTGCCGGGCACTTAGGTTCTATTAATTGGAAGTTAAATTAGGTTGGGTTAGAACATAAATATTTTTATACACTTAGGTTCTTTGTAAATGTATGAAAACATAACCTCAAAATGAGATTTTTAAAAATTCATAAAAAAAAAACTATGCCTTTCCGGTGGGGGGAACAAAGAGGGGGGGCACCCTCTCCCCCCTCCCCACCCTCCCCACCGCTCCCCACCCCTGAAAGCGAGTACCGGATATCTATAGCCAACCCTATTTATCTATCTATCTATCTATCTTTACATATCTATTTATATACGTACATACAAAATTAGGTAAACATATACATGAAAAGGCTTTCTGTACTACCATGTATTGATTAGGTATTCTATTATCAACTGCCAAACTTTTTCACGTTATCTCGGAGTGGCCGCGCCTTTCCGATAAAGTTTTCCCATAACAACGCCAAAAACACTCGAAAATATTGACATGAACTGAATTTATCAATATAAAGTAATATACCTACTAAGTACTAGGTGACTATTAAAAATGCTGACTGCACATTGTATAATCTTTCAGCTTTTTTACCCTCGATTCTGTTCCGACGATCATGCGTCCTCACTAAAACGTCCTCAAAATATTAAAAATCATAAAATATGTAGTATGTATATAAATAAATAAATAATAACCTAATCAAATAAGTAATATCTACCTATTTCAAATCTCACATTATAATATACGACTAAATTGATTAATTACACACATTAAGTCACTGCAGCCTAAACCACATGGTATCCTACATTAGGCTGCAGTGACTTTATGTGTGTATTTAATCAATTTAGTCGTATATAATGTGAGATTTGAAATAGGTAGATTATTTATTTATTTATTTATTTTAAATCTTTATTGTACACAACAGAACGGAAATAAAAAAGACATTATAACTACGAACTACTACTACTACTACTAGATTACTTATTTGAATGGAAATAAAAGTCAGGAACATAAACGTAGTCACAAATTCTACTCGTCATAGATAAGCACAACATATAATTCTTCTTAAACTCGAAGATCTTTAACAAGAGGTTTAGTAGAAGGTTGAGTAGAAGGCCTTAGGATTAAGGTAAGCCAGTAAAGCTAGCTATCGAAGGCTTTAACGCTTCAATTAGGAAAACTGAGTAGGCTAACGAATAGAGAATTTATAACCCACGCTAGTATTTGTAATGCGAAAGTGTGTCTGCCTGCCTATTTGTCTGTTATGTTTTCACGACTCAACGGTTGAACCGATTTTGACAAAATCAGTACGGAGGTAGAAAGAAGATAGACGTAGGATTTTACTTTTTAACTGGCTTCCAAAAAAGGAGGAGGTTCTCAATTCAGCGCGTATTTTGTTTTTTAATGATTGTGGTGCATATTTCTGTAGTTTCTGAACCGATTTGTTTTTTTTTTGAGTCGTTAGGGGAAGCTTTAAGGTGATCCCATAAAAAAAAACCGGGCAAGTGCGAGTCGGACTCGCGCACGAAGGGTTCCGTACCATTATTAATAAATAATTACCTTTGTTAATGAACCGCAAGACTAACTTTGTTTGTAGAGGTTTATTGTTAATATCAAAAAAACTATGCTAGTTAGAGCATTGGCTATAGTTTTCCTGTAAAATATACGTAAATTCCTATTGACCATAATTATTTCAAATTTTTCGATTGGTAAACTCCGGAGATAAGGGGGGGGGAACGGTATTTTTTTAGACATT
Organism: Erebia epiphron; assembly: GCA_963932025.1. Taxonomy (NCBI): domain Eukaryota; kingdom Metazoa; phylum Arthropoda; class Insecta; order Lepidoptera; family Nymphalidae; genus Erebia; species Erebia epiphron. The sequence goes on from OZ009955.1 coordinate 16,735,220, forward strand.
TTCCCCGATAAATCAAAAACTATCATAACTAAAAATAATTAAAAATCGGTTTTAGAATGTACAACGTAAACCCTTTCATATGATACCCCACACAATACAGTTATCTCACTTTTAAATTTCAACCCTCAGATTTTCCCCCCTTTTTAAATAAGAACAAAAATAATTTCCATTTTTTTTTAATTCCAGTGTCTTTGGGCCACTAATATACACAACTATTCCAAATTTCATGTCGATAGCTTCGGTAGTTACTGAAATAATCGAGTGTGACGGACGGACAGACGGACAGACGGACAGACGGACAGACGGACAGACAGACGGAGAAAGTCGCGCCATAAGGGTTCCATTTTACCATTTTGGTACGGAACCCTAAAAATTGACTCCAATTCTGACCCTGACACTAAAAAGTTAAAAATAAAAATTCTTTCCAAAAACCGACTTCCAAAGCCACTGTAAAGTGAAATATAATTTTGATTTCTATACACTATGTTGAAGCCTATGTTGGGTATTATAGGATAAGCAAAGTTGACGCCTCAGGCTCGCCCGAAGTCGGTTTTTTGGAAAGAATTTTTATCCTCACGAAAAAACGAAGAGCTCCGATTGGGAATTTAAAAAACCGAAATTCACGCGGATGAGATATCTGATTTTGAACGACCTCTCCTTCAGACTATAAATTTAGGCGATTGCAAATGTCGCCCGAACTGAGTCCCTAAACATAGGTATGCTAGAATACCTATGTAGGTATAGGTAACTACTGTAAACAGCAAGAGGTATTCCGAGATGGCGTTAGAGATATGAAAAACAGCAGCATCGAATAATTCTAAATCTTATGTGGTAGGTAATAGAAACAAAATTTGCATAATAATAATACAATACTTAGATAAAATACAGTAACAAATTATTATGACCTATTAAAAGAAAACTTCTTATTATTATAGCAGATTTTTAACATCTATTGACATTATCATGCAAATATTAGTAAACACTGATGTAATTGGCTATACATATATCGACCTCTTATCGTAATTAATATATTATGTAAAACATGCGTATTTTCTGATAACCGCGGTCAAGTTGAGTCTTATGTTAATTTGGTATATATTTGTCTATATAAACTGCCTCGTCGGTCTAGTGGTTAGCATGTTCGACTGCGGCCGATGAGGTCCCAGGCTTGAGTCCCGGGTCGGGCCATAAATAAGTATCGGCAGTGTTTCGCCCCCGTGCCTCGGAGAGCACATTAAAACCGTCGTAGTGTCTCGCTCATAGCTGTAACGTGAGAAAATTATTTCAGGATTCAAGTAAACTTTGTTACGCAGACTTTTTTTTCCAATTGTTGGTATTTTGGAAGAGCTCCGAAGAGCAAAAAAAAACTGTCCTTGATGAAGATAAATGGACGCGTGTAGATACCTACCAGTACCGCCTTTCATAACTATCTAATACCGCAATTATTGTATATATAATATATAATATAGTATAAATTATAATCTAACAGTTTTTGCAATTTTACGGTGACATATATACATATTATCTGAATCTCGGAAACGGCTAAAACGATTTTCATGAAATTTAGTATGCAGGTGGTTTCGGGGGCGACATATCGATCTAGCTAGGATTCATTTTTAGAAAATGTCGTTGTATACGTGTTTTCAGAAAATGAAAAACTGCTATCAATATCATTAGAATACGAAAGTAAATTTAGCCATCATCTACAAGGAACCCAGAAGACCCCGGTTCGAGTCCAGATGTCTCCAGTCCGATTATTTTTTCCCTTTTTTTCAAGTTCCTTCTTTTGTGAGAAAAACTATTATTGGGAGCCCAATTATTGCACTCGTGATTTTTTATATAAATAACCTGTTCATATTTTTTTATTAATATTATGTCGGCAAGATCGAAAAATATTATTCATATTTCATCAGTATGTAATTCGTATTTAAATATAATTTCCAAAAAACACGAACATTACCAAAAAAAAGTACCTACCAGAAAAAAAGTAAAATCCTGGTACTAGGTATAATTATTATAAAACAAACCTAACAATGATTACATGAATGAAATAGGTTCAATAGTCGCTATCAGTATTGTGCAAACAACTGATCGATTTGTTTGTTTGCCCGAGTCTGATACGAAGATACACAGAAAAAAATCATAATTGCCTGGAACTCGGAGCCGTCACAATAGCCTAGTAAAACAACAGTCACGTGTTTCAATACAGAAACACGTCTTGTTCCGATAAATTATATTTACGCAGTAAATAGAATGCAGTGATAGCAAGAAATGACAAAGCTTTACCAATCTATACTTACAATCGTGCACTGTCGAGTCAACATCTCCTGAAGATGCTCCGGTTTCGGAGTGAAACGTACGTTCAGAGTGATTTGGAGGATTTGTGTGGTGTGGTGCTGTGCCTGTGCGAATTGCTAGGTGGTGGGTGTCGCATGCTGCAAGTGAAAGACAGTACCACACAGATTTGTCTACTGTAGCGGATTATAGCGAACTAAACTTCTAGCTCATTCAGTTCATTCGTTCATTCAATCTATACTTCCATACTAATAATATAAATGCGAAAATTTGAATGGATGGATGTATGGATGTTTGTTACTCAATCACGGCAGAATGGCTTAACGGATCTGGATGAAATTCGGCACAGATATAGATTACAGTCTGGAATAACACATAAAATTTTTATACCGGCAAATTAAAGAGTTCCTGCGGGAACCGAAAAACCTCAATCCACGCTGACGAAGTAGCGGGTATTAACTAGTTATATATCAATGAAAATCATTTTTCTTCCTATGATACTTGTAATTGAAATAGGATAACATATTTTTAACGACAAAAACAACATTTTGGCAAATAATTATGTTATCTTCTATAGGTACGTAGTAAATATTACAGCAAAATATTTTGACCTTTATACCACGTTTTACTGTTTTTTCCGCATCAATCAATAAAACTGATAATTTCTGAAAAGGAATCTAAAAAAATCACCCGAATCAGTTATATTATTCACATAATTCCTATGAATTTAATGTAAAGAAATCGTTCGAATAACATTATGATATTGATATCGATCTCCTCGATATTACCGATAGCGTAGGATGGCATTTCTATTCATGCGTAAAAAGATATTAGCATTAGGCCATAATATTATTTGTGAAACATGATATTTTTATATTTAAGGCATATTACGAGAAGAATGATAGATATACATGTGAAGAATGGGAGTAGAGGGAGACCAAAGATAAGATGGATGGATTGTGTGAAAGAGGATATGCGTATAAAAGGGGTGAATGATAGATTGACGGATAACAGAAGTGAGTGGAAGAAGATAACATGTTGTGCCGACCCCACATAGCGTGGGATAAGGGCAGGAAAAAGAAGAAGATATTTTTTTATATTTTGGGGCCATTGGAACATAGGTAGAATAGGTTACACTAGGTATCCATACTTCCATACTAATATTATAAATGCGAAAGTGTGTCTGTCTGTCTGTCTATCTGTCTGTCTGTCTGTCTGTCTGCTACGCTTTCACGGACCATCTGTTCAACCGATTTTGATGAAATTTGGTACAGGGATAAGTTTTATCCCGGGGAAGGACATAGGCTACTTTTTATCCCGGAAAATTCAAAGGTTCCCGCGGGAATCAAAAAATGTATCTGTTCAACCGATTTTAATGAAATTTGGTACAGGGGTAGGTTGTATTCGGGGGAAGGACATAGGCTAGGCTTTTTATCCCGGAAAATTCAAGAGTTCCCGCGGGAATCGAAAAAACTTGGTCCACACGGACGAAGTCGCGGGAATCATCTAGTACTAAAATAAATAAAAACCTCTAGAGTGAAAGCTTATAAATCGTTATGAAAAAGAGGAAAACAGTTTTCACAAATACTTTGTTAGCCCAAAGGATAACAATTTAAAATTACTTTTCATTGTTTCAGATACACGCCAAAGATGATCTTCCTAAGCAATCAATGGTTAAGAAACAAACGAGTGATACTAAACCGCAGATAGGTGAAAATACCATGATCTAATTCTATAGATCATGCAAAGAAAATATTTATACGAGTCGTTATAATTCTCCCTCCGCAACATTGCTTCCTTTTTTCACAAATTTAAATAGTAATACGCAAAGAAAGTGCCTCTATTTACCTACTTAATAGTTACTAATAGTTCAGACAGACAAATATTTATCAAGCAATCATATCAGAACTACCTACTTACTACGAAGGAATATCCGACTGCCTTAAGACTTAAGTGCCAAGAGATAATAATCATTATATATTATAAGGATGTCGCACGGAGCGGTGAAAAGTACAAGGAATGGAAGCACCTCGCAGGTCGTCGAGACTTCAAGGGAGGGCTCAGAGAGCCTGCCGCCCCCCCCAGACGGAGGGTGGGGTTGGATGGTGGTCTTCGCATCCTTCATGATTCATATAGTCAGTGAGTACTTGAGTCTCTTATTCTTTGCTTTTCTAGGGTTCCGTACCCAAATGGTACGTAAAAAAATAACCCTTGTGGTGCGACTATGTCCGTCAGATTTTATTTGTCACACTCGATAATTTCAGTAACTACTAGAATAGTTATAAAGCAACTACAAAGGTGATCGGTCAGTGGGTTGAAATTTTAAACTTAGGTAGACTACATATAATCAAGCGCAAGTCTTATAATAATAATTATGAAAGGATTTTATTTATATATTGTAACCTCTTTTTTAATTTATTTATTTCATCAAATTTCAGATAACCCATAAATACAATCAACAATGCATCAATTTTTTTTTTCATTTAAGCCCCTTCGTTTTTGATTTATGATGAAAAATCTTAAGTAATTAGGGTTGACAGAGATTTATGTATATGTTACGGTCAAAACTCATAATCGGTCAAAACCACTTTTGACTGCACAAGCAGTCAGTTTTGAGTAAGGACGTTGGTCAATACCACTTTTAACTGCGAAAATATTTGATTGAATGATTTTGAATAAATTGAATCAGTTAAATGTAATTTTGACACTAACTTACAGGTACAAACTTTACAAGATAATAGAACGAAATGTCTACTCATGAACTTAATTTTGCGGTCCCAATTATAAGAGATTTACTTTTCACTATAAATTTTCCTAACCATTTCTAAACTATTTATACAATCATTAGTCTCTGTCCAAGCTACGGAACCCTCGGTGGCGTGCCTGAGTTGCGCTTGATCAGTTTTTCTGAATAACGTGCACGTACAAAGTAATTATAAAGTGTGAGTAGGTGCAACTTGTTAACTCTTATGAGTTTCAGACGAATTACAAACACTAAGTATTATCTCATCTTAGCGAAAATACGAAAACTGCATTGATAAATAAACAAATATATTCTTGTTCGTTCAGTACTCCAGTCCAGTTAATCAGTGCATGCTCCCTCGGTTAATGTGGCCAACGAATTATTTATACAAAGGCGCTGACCTCCTTCCGACCTCGAGATATTCCACACACATTGCAACCAGCACTATCTGCAAATATACCAATATATATTATATTATAGTATAGTATACCTAGTATTATATTATAGCATACCTAGGGTTGCAGATAAGTTTCTTTCGGACCAATCATAACTAACAATAAATGGTCTAAGTTGATCAATCGAAACTATCTTTTACGTCGTCTTCTTTTCACCATCCGTTGTTGAATATAGGCCTCCTCCCGATGCTAGGCAAGCCTCCACCAAGTTTTCTCCGCAAGCTTGGTGATTGCTTCGGACCAACGAGATGGTTGTTTCCTACGTTTTGTTTTCCGGTACTTGATCTCCATTCTAGTTGTAAACGGGTCCACCAATCATATTTTTGGTCCTACAGATATGCCCTGCCAACTTCCACTTTGACACAGGGTCAAAACGAAATCGGTTAGTCTCGTTCTTTGGTGTGTTGTGGTGTTTGGCACACGGCAATTTTGCGACACTATCAGCCAATATACAAATAGGGTTGCATCCACTACAGCCCATTAACGTCCCACTGCTGGGCACAGCATCCACTCTCATAGGAGAGAGGAAATTAGAGCTTGGACCCACCACGCTGCTCCATTGCGGGTTGGCGGGCTTTAACGACTATTTTCATCTTAGTGATAATAACCGGGACCGACGGCTTAACGTGCTCTCCGAGGCACGTGGGTGAAACACCGCCAACCTCCTAACTCCGGGCTAGTACTGAGAATTTCTAGTCAGAAAAACCCAACACTTAATTATGGCCCGACCCGGGACTCGAACCCGGGACCTCATAGGCTGCAGTCGAACATGGCAACCACTAGACCAACGAGGCAATTTTGTGGTATAATTTATGTTATTTAAAAAAATGTACGCCTATACCTACTCGTCCTACCATCCCAAATAATTGAGTTAGGCCCACTTGTTTGACTTCAAGGCCCTGAGTCATAACTCTTATGCTTGTTAAAATAATAGGCATGATGACAGTAACCAAGAATCAATGAAATTATGAATTTATCTAATGAAATAGGATTCATGGATTATAAAAAACGTATTTATTTTTCTATTTCGAGTGAGATTGCTATTTATTTTGATAAAATCAAACTATAAAATACAACAATCCGCCATATTGGATAAAACACCAAGAAGCGAATGACGTAACAATTGTTTGTTTTCGAGCTTTGACAATCACACTATTGTTTACTGCACACTGCACAGAGTACATTGGTAAAAACAATAGTGACGTCACAAACGACGCCATGACACCGCAGAACGTTTTGGCGTGAATTTTAAAATTTAAATTTCAAATGCCAATTTTATCTACTAAACCTTATTTTTCTGCTGGAATAAGATATTATTTCGAAATAGTAGATACTTCCGAACATAATCTGACCATTTTTCAAAATCAGTCATCATGCCTATTCTCCAACTTTAACTGGCAGTTCCTGTTTGAAACAAAATAATATAATAAGTTTAATCAGCATATTGTCTCGCAGAAATTAAACTTCTAAATTTAAATAATTTAAATTTAATTAAAATTTGGTTCTAACCTACCTACCTACAATTATTTGATCTTTGTAACTATTATTAACGGAACGCATAAATACTCTTCAGAATATTACATTTTTTTTAAATTAAGAGCATCGTTTAGTTATCTTAGCATTGGTATTAATTAGTGAAAACACTAATTATAATCACGAGGTTAGGGGGTTAATGTGTTGTTGAGCTGCTAGTTACCCAGATAAATCATAATTTGCCGAGAATATTTCTGCCTTCTGGCTATATCTATACAAGGAGATTGGTCTTCTTTACCGAAATTCGATGGGTAGAGCATTATTTATTTAATACTAGATGATTCCCGCGACTTCGTCCGCGTGGATTTATATTTTTTGATTCCCGCGGGAACTCTTCAATTTTTCGGGATAAAAAGTAGCCTATGTCCTTCCCTGGGATGTAACCTATCTCTGTATCAAATTTCATCAAAATCGGTTGAGTAGTTGGGCTGTGAAAGCGTAGCAGACAGACAGACAGACAGACACACTTTCTGATTTATAATATTAGTATGGATATTGTTACCTCATACGATAAAAATTAAACCATAAAAAGGTAATATGCAAATAATACTAACTATTCTAAAGAACTATAGAACAGGTACAGGTTGAAATAGTTACACCTTGATAAAATTCTTTATGTCTGCGTAACATAATCCAAGTAGGTTATACCTAGTTTCGCGAAAAAAAAGATTTAAAAGTGTCAAAAGTATAACAATAGGTAACAAAAATCTGATAATGAATGGTAAATATTGCTAATGGCGAAAACCATTTGTTGCCCTCAGCAATCAGATCATTGCTAACGACTTTCAGGAGTGGCAGTTGGCACTGAGACTCAAATGACAAATCACAGTAAATAATACCATGTGGGATGGAAACACATAAACGCTTTGGTACCAATAGTCTGATTTTGATTCGGATAAATTGCAAGTTGCATGAAACTTCCATTACCAAAGGACATTGTTCCGTCCCCATACAAAGTTCGCCTAAGAACCAACCGTCATAAAACATTGATTACTGGGTTCAAATTAATACCTTTTTATGCTTGAGAGCAGATTAAAACAACGGACACTTGCTAAGAAATTACTTAATAACAAAAATATTTTCAATTTTGAGGATATTTCAGCTTTCGCAATCAATCTGCTTGATCAAATAAATGTCATCTTTATCCAATTGTAATACAGCTGTAAACAGTATGTAGATAAGACAAGGTTCGCAGTAGTCCGTCAAAAACATTACAGATGGCGTTATTAATAAGGATGCAGGTATCGTCATAGTTCATCGATAACTTCACAGATGGCGTTAGAAATATTAAATTATTGTACTTTCAATAGATGGCGTTGCGAGATTGAGAATACTAGCGCACTTAGCCCCTCAGGTGGCGCCGCCATTTCGTGCATCGACAACCCGTGGCAGCCATTTTACAAAGTTAAAATGGCAGCCAAGATCGCCGAGCGCGCGGCTTTAGAAAAAATATATCTCGTAAATCTTGTATGGAAATCCTACCAAACATCTATTTCAATCGAATCTCTATGAACCAGGCTATAGATTATAGTCCAACTGGGTTATTGCTTCTTCTCTATGATTTAAAAAAAAAAATAACAAGAAAAGACAGAAAAAATGACCCCCTTTTTAATTGAAAAAAATAACGAAAATAAAAATATAACCAGTATTTGGACTTTTGATCTTTGTTTTACTCTATGGTAAGTCATTTTACAGCATAAAAAAACAAAATACGGACACTTATACATAGTTTTCACACCTCAGACATATCAAATTACAGTACCAAGATAAAAAGATAAAGGTCGCACGCGGGTCGCAGAGTGCTCTCACAGAACTTGTACCCATAGCTTTATGCCATAGACTAGGCCCACCAGAAAATTTATATTGTTTCCTTGTCTATCATATTAGTTTGTACCAAAATGTGAGATGGATATCAATAATATATTTTTTTTTTTTGGACTCCGAAACTCTATACATAAAAAACCGACGATGGCGGAAACGGCGACGCCAGGACGTTACGTTCTGCCACACGGGGGTTTTTGACAGACGCCATGACCTGGCGTCTTGCCACCTGAGGGGTTAACACTTTAAGCTGCTTTTATCTTGTTTCTTACGATACGGATCTAGCGCTCAAGCGGTTGTATTGGATATTATTTGAACCTGTAAGTTATTGATCTGTGGTTAATAATCGAGAGACGGAAACGTATGGTAATCAATTGAATACCCATTTATTTTCTTTTAATTAATTTGAAGTGTCCGTTGAATTCTAATATTTGGAATAAAGGTTATAAAATAAGCTAAGAATTACTGTATATTTCAAACGTATGTTGATTCTTAGGCGAATTTGGTCAATGTCCTTTCACAAATTACTAATTACTAATATTACTAATATTTACTAATTTACTAATATATTACTAATTTCTAATTTACCAATTTACTAATACACTAATTACTAATACTACTAATTATTACTAATTTACTAATGCGAAAGTGTGTCTGTTTGTCTGTTTGTCTGTCTGTCTGCTACGCTTTCACGGCCCATCTGTTCAACCGATTTTGATGAACTTTGGTACAGGGATGGGTTGTATCCCGGGGAAGGACATAGGCTACTTTTTATCCTGGAAAATTCAAGAGTTCCCGCGGGAATCAAAAAACTTAATCCACGCGGACGAAGTCGCGGGAATCATCTACAGACACACACACACTTTCGCATTTATAATATTAAGTACTAGATGATTCCCGCGACTTCGTCCGCGTGGATTTATGTTCTGTGTGATTGAGTAACGATCATCCATTTGAAGTTTTTTGGTTCCCGCGGGAACTCTTTTACTTTCCGGGATAAAAAGTAGCCTATGTGCTATTCCAGACTATAATCTATCTCTGTGCTAAATTTCAGCCAGATCCGTTCAGCCGTTGGGGCGCGATTGAGTAACAAACATCCATCCATTCATCCATCCAAACTTTCGCATTTATAATATTTATATTTGACAAAATATCCAATTAATTTCATGTCTAGGTACATCATATCTGAACTTGAAATATCAGATCTCCAAAAGGCTTTAGTCCAGTAGTGGATCCGCACCAGCCGATGAATAGATAAACCTGATTTAAGTACGCATCAAGTATCAATATGTTAGCGCCCGTTATTAATTTTTTTTTGTTTATCCACTACAAGTTAGCCCTTGACTGCGATCTCACCTGATGGTAAGTGAAGATGCAGTCTAAGATGGTAGCGGGCTAACCTGTTAGGGGCATGGCAGTTATATTAAACCCATACCCCTACTCGGTATCTACACGGCATCGTATCGGAACGCTAAATCGCTTGGCGGCACTTCTTTGCCGGTAGGGTGGTAACTAGCCACGGCCTCCCACCAGACCAGACCAGGGAAAATTCAGAAATTATAAATTTCCCAATGGACCCTTCCGGGGATCGAACCCAGGACCTCCGCAGGTTAATACAACAGCGCTCAACACTGCGCCACGGAGGTCGTCGAAATTACTATAATATAATACAATGTCCTCCCTAGATATACGAGTAGGTACCGACAGAGCTTATGCATTATGCATCGGATGATGTATAATGTATATGATGATGTTTGTATTATATATGATATGTTTGCCCTTGTTTGCCCGTGCTTATATGCGGCTTCTATTTGATTACGCTTTGTTATAATAACATTCCATATTATAATTCATTGCCGCAGGAGTCTTGACTGTAGGTCTTATGTCAATGTGACGTAATGTTTTAGTATTAAATTAATCGTGTATTTTGTACAAAGCATATTATCCGAAACTTGCTCTGAAATAAGGGTTATTCAATAGTTAGTTCCACGTGCATACATGGAAATACGCGTATTTAAATGCATACAATATAATATAACTACATACTATTTAAGTAAATATATTATACATCATCAATCAATCAAATAAATATTATAAATGCGAAAGTTTGGATGGATGGATGTATGGATGGATGTTTGTTACTCAATCACGCCAGAACGGCTGAACGGATCTGGATGAAATTTGGCACAGAGATAGATTATAGTCTGGACTAACACATAGGCTACTTTTTATCCCGGAAAATTAAAGAGTTACCGCGGGATCCACAAAACCTCGATCCACGCATACGAAGTCGCGGGCATCAGCTAGTTATACATATTATTTACCTACTAAATATGTAGCTAACTGTATTTGAACCTTAGCACAGAATAATATAATAGTACTGCTTAGTAAGACTTATCAAAACTATTTAAACCAAAATATAACTCTATTGTATTCAAGTCTAGAATGCTTTGAGCAATTTGGCAACATTTAGCAAAATATTATACTACTTATAGAACTTATAGTATTAGGTATCTCACATTATAATATAGTATATTAAAAGTGTACTAATAACCTATTCTGTGCTACTAGTCACTAGGCTAGTAGCTGTCAGGTTTTCGTAAAACTAATAGATTTCCTTAATAATTTCCTTGTATAATAAGCTAAACAAAAAGGAGCTTTCGGTGTTCAATGCTAAAGCCGAACTATTTATATAATGTAGTTTTCAAATGCATATATAAGAGTTCTCACAAAAATTGTTTTCTCTGTAGTAAAATACGTAAGCAATTCCAATGTATTGTTCTTGTTCCTATTATATATTAAAATAGCATTGTTTTAAAAATATATAATATGATATACTTATATATAATATATTGCGCTTCCGGTTAGCCCGTGACCTCACTATAGGGGTCATGCCTGAAAACCAGCGCTGCAGTCGACTAACTGCAGCATCAAGCTGAGGCAGCGCCTCGTTTAGCCAATAATTATAGATTTTAAGTTTGTTTTAAGGAGTGAGTGCCCGGGTCTCATGGAACCAATGTTGGCTTAAATCTTGGTTGGCACCTTGGTTCCATGAGAACTGTGGTACTATGTACCTAATGTTTAATTTGTAGTTGTAATTTTTCGGCTAAATAAAGGAATATTTATTTATTTTTATTTTTTAAGCACTGAAGTCTTGTGATTAAATGCAATGTATTTGTTGAACTTGTCAACATATTGTTATATCAACATATTCTTATAACATCCGTTCCGAAGTAATAAATAAATACGATAAGGAAATCAGAGCGAAAAATAACTATTAAAATCAAAAATGATGTATAGTAAGAGCAAAATAAATCAATACAATACAATATATTTGCAAAAGCGATCTTGTTCTGTTAAGAATAATCCATATTATCCAATGCGTCTTCTTTAAAAATAAGAATTAATGTTGCTAAGCGCAAAACTTGAGAACGGCTCGACCAGTTCGGCAAATTTTTTTGTCGTATGTTCCTTAACTTCCACGGAATGATTTTATATTTAAAAAAAAAAAAAAAAAAAATGCGTTTAGTTAAATTTTTAATTTGGTACAGAGATAGTTTACATGCCGGGGAATGACATAGGCTACTTTTTATCCCGGAAAATTGAAGAGTTCCCTCGGGAATTAAAGACCGCAATCCACGCGGATGAAGTCGCGGGCATCATCAACTTCCGAATGACTGCACCAAATTGGATAATTCTTTTTTTTGTGTTCGTTATAGACAGGACAAGGTGTGTATAAAAAAATTTACGAGTTCCCGCGGGAACCAAAAACCTCAAATGGATATTTGTTATTCAATCACTCCAGAACGGCTTAGCGGATCTGGATGGAATTTGGCACAAAGATAGATTATAGTCTGGAACAACACAGGTTACTTTTTATCCTGGAAAATTAAGGAGTTCCGGCGGGAACCAAAATACCTCAATCCACGCGGACGAAGTCGCGGGCATCAGCTAGTAATATTATAAATGCGATAGTGTGTCGGTCTGTCTGCTACGCTTTCACGGCCTATCTGTTCAACCGATTTTGATGAAAAAAACGAAGGAAATTTTTTATCCTGGAAAATTCAAGAGTTCCTGCGGGAATTGAAAAAAACTTAATCCACGCGGACGAAGTCGCGGGCATCATGTAGTTACTTATATAGATACCTATGAGGAGACTCGTTCTTAGTATAATGAGTCGATGAGTGGGTGAAATGTTATATTTAAAATTTTCGTACAACTTTTTTACAAATGTATCCGATTGTAACTTTTATTAAATAGAGGCCTAGGGAATAGTATATTGTGTGCTTAGGGGTGAAACAAGACGATTTCAGACTAGGGTGAAATCACCCGAAGTCTGAAATCATGTTTCATCCCGCGGCACACACTATATATTTTTCATAATAGCCTGCATTGAAATTGCGAGTTTTATTAAAATTGTATTTCTTATTTTATCAATTTAGTTGCTAGGTTGCTTACAAATACAAACTGTCAGTTTAGTGGATGGTTAAAATGACTGATAAAAAGGTTTCAAATAAACAAAAGATACTCTGACAGGATTGAAAGGAGGGCTGCTACGTCATGCAGCGCTGAATGACGTGTTCGTCTGAAATTGACTAGTTTCAGGTGGCCCAACAGTCATTGAAACTCGCATTTTAAATGCAGGTTAATATGAAAATAAAATTACTTACAAAACTATCAATGTGACAAGACATGATAACAAGTACCTATAAGGTACTCTGATTTTAGAATGAAAATTTTCCATTTTAATTCTCAAAATAGCTGCACGTTCATTGTTCATTGCTCGAAACATACGCAAACTTAGTTCTCTCCTTCCAATTCTGCGACCTTAATCTATGATTTGATAACATCGCGTCCTGTTTCTCTGTGAATTTACGACGATAATCGGATTAGTGTCAATGTAGTAAGTCTGGTCTTCCTCAATTTACCGCTCATAAGTGCGTTATAATAACGTGTGTTAAGTGTAGCTGTTGTAGCTTATAGGTAACCGTAATGTTTATACATGCTTCCATCTCGGGACCATGGGGACCGGGACCTTTGGAAGGCGTACGAGGGGCTGAAATCAACTAGCAGAGGCCCGTTAGACAATTTTAATCAAAAGGAAATGTGACCCTAACCGGCGAATATCCCTATAGTTATATGCACTATATGCGAGTGCACCCAAGGACAATCTCCGGTTAGTGCGGTTATTGCAAAACGTGGAAACAAATGATGGGTATGGGCCTACGGGTTTGGGTTGGACTGGTGAATACATTATTATTAGGTTAACAATTACCGTGTCAGTATAATAATTGAAATCTTTAAAGTTATATATAAACAGTGCAGTGGTATCCAACTGGTCAGTGGTCGTCCACTCAGCTGGTGGTTTACATTATCTCGTGGAAATTTTATAAATGAATCAGAAAATTTACGCGTGCATAATCATTGAAATAAATACTTCGAACGTAGTATAATTTATATTATAATCCACGATATTTTTATTTTTTGAACTATTAACCCTGCTTTTTTAGGTATAAGGTCCATTTTGTACATGGTTTAATTTTTGCCCACACTGCTTCTGTATTTGCCAAGTTTATTTACGCGACTTTTTTAAACTTAGATTTTAGAAATTCACATAGGTATTTTTTATTGCAAAATAGGCTGGCCCTTGACGACTATCATGCTTATGAAAAGCAATCACGAGGTCTAGTCTAGGTACAACGTACTATTTCCTATTCTGTGGTCTAGGTTAGAGCGCGATGTGATAGCAACATTTTGTAGATTTTTACCGTCTGAAGCATTGGTGAAAATTTAAAACTAAAACTGTCGCTAAGTCGCATGTTTTTCTTTGCTATCTCTTTACTTAGTCTACTTAGTTTAGACGCTGTGTTGTGAAGAATCCTGTCATGAACATACATAGTACTAAATAGTACCTACTTAATCCATACTGATATTATAAATGCGAAAAGGTATTGATGTGTCCGTTACGCTTTCACGGTCCATCTTTTCAACCTATTTTAACGTAGGTACCCTACACGTAGAGTTAAAAGGTTTAAAATTCAAGAGGACGACGTCGCGGGCATCAACTAGTATAAGCTTGTCAAGCTTTTTGTAATGTCGAAGCAAATCATTCCTACAATATTCATTGTTATTCATTTGAAATACCAATCCAATTAACAACGTGTTGTACCTCTAACGGAAATTTTCCTTACAGCGGGAATCGATTGGCATTTGGCACAGTGATTAAACTAATTCCTCGATTGGCACTAAACTAAATAGCTAAACTAATAGCTTACATAAGTTTAGTTCTAGCAGATACTATCTAAACTTCTGTCACAATAGTTTGGGTAAAAGTTAAAGCGTACCTCTGTAATCCTATTACTTAATACATACCTATAATAATTTTCGTCATAATATTACTTTTATCGTTGCGTGTTAGTTTTCCTTATCAAGGTAGGTATTTCAGGAAAATTGATTGCAATAACGAACAGTTAAATCGAAAAATAGCTTTGTAATTTGTTCCGCATATCAAGACTAATTTACACAGAAGTCATTTAATTATTTATGACGACATTATAATACGTTTACGAAATAAACGTTTTTCACAGTAGGTGAGCGGAGGTGAGAGGAGAGAAATACCATGAGCTTTATTGGAGCAAACCCTTATTTTGACATCAGATAATTCTTGTTTTACAATACTAAAGGATGGCTATCAAAACATTTTTTTTCTTCGGCGGAGGAAAAAATCCCTACGAACTTGTGCCTAACGGCAGGGCATGTCCCACTTGCACGTACTAAAATAACCTCCCCCTGTCTTCAAGGTCAGCACGGAACTGCTTGGCATTACTTCGTGCTAACCTTGTTTTCGATCATCTTCTTTTCTTCCTTTTCTCTTTCTTCTCTCCTCATTATAAAGCCTTGAGCATTTGGCTGTACCGACTCCACACGTTTTCGCTCAACATCATTCGCTTAACAAGGTTTTGGGCATTCACCGCGTCGCTTGTTCCCTGCGCTCCTGCTCTCAAGTCCGCACTGCCAGGACACTCAGGGTGTCTTCCTCTCCACAAAAGCAGCAGTTCGGGGTGTTTACACCCCGTGACCGCTGAGTGCCTGCGTTATCCAACGGTCCACCTCACCAAACTTCCTTGTGTGCCACTTCCGTAGGTCTATTACCAGTTCTCTGGTCCAGGTACCCTTCCCTACTTCAAACCATTCGCCTTCCCATTCCTTCAGGGTGTTCTCCCGCACTTTGAGAGCATCTGCTCATTGTTGTTAAATAGCGCAGTAACCAGCCCCGCAGCCCAGCGCGGCTGGCTCTTCTGTCTATCAAAACTGTACCTTATTTTTACAGCAAAACAATAGCAAGCCTGTTCAGGGTAGATACTAAACCTTTTTTACAAAACAAAAAGCGAATACATTATATGTGTTATATAGTAGCTTATTAATATGTATATGTAATACTTAAGTAAATGATGCCCGCGACTTAAAAATCCGGGATAAAAATAACCGATGTCCTTCACCGGGACACAACCTATGTCTGTGTCTGTACCAAATTTCGTCAAAATCGATTGAAAAGATTGTTAAAGCGTAGCAGACAGATAGACTGACACACTGTCGCATTTATAATATTAGTATGGCAGTATGGATATTGTCGACCTAAACTGCTTGTTAAAATAAATGTACGCTTAATTCAACTCTCTTCTACATTACATTTTATATTTTTGATTTTATTATGATTAAATTTAGTACCGCATCTCGTTGATACGAGTAGGTGTTTCATTATAAATCTTCAAATTAATTTTCGTACAGAATATCTGCGAGCGACAGAGTTTAGACTCTATTCTAATGAGAAAAATGTTTCAATCCTATAAAATTGATAGTGCTGCACGTGTCCCCGACGTGTATGTTTTCAGTTTTCACTGAATACAATATTTGAACACGTTGAACACACGTGCAATGCTGTTCATTGGTTTCCAGAATTAACCCAACAATTTTCATATAAATTCAATAATTAAGTAGATTCGGTTTAGATTAGTTCGAGTAGATAACATTGAGTTTGTCGTTGAAATGAATAGTCTATTCTTTATCTACTTATTAAAACATTTAAAAAATTAAGTTTCTATCTGTGATTTCGAAATAATGTAAGTAATATGTACCTCAGTATGGCTATGTAGGCGCACGCAATCTAAAATAGAACACCCAGTAATTATTTTTTGTCTGTCTGATTTCATAACTTCTCTATTACTTCCAAAACATTTTTAACGATTTTGGCAGGACATTCACAGACTGGTAGAGGACCACTACGGAAGGGTTATTTTTTCTAGGGGATATTAAAATATGGTATCGTAAGGGACAAAAATAATAACATCCATCCACGCATTGCGGGCAAAATATACTCGTTGCACATTGTCCTAAAATAATAAGCTACTACATTTAACAGAACTTCTGCTGTGTACTTGGACATAGATTTAAATCTTTTGATGTAAGTACAAACTTTTCTATGATTCTTAAACGAATTTAAGCTGCCTAAAAAGAGTCGCAAGACTTTGTTATATTACTGGTATCATATTCTTTATGGATTTGTAACGAGCTCATCAATCTTCATAAGCTGATAAAACCAAATTACTTGCAAATGAAATCGAGTTTTGTTAATAAAATGTGGCACTGGTTTATTCAAAGCGATATATCTACAATTTCATGTGGGCTCGTATTTTAACTCAAATAGGAGTTAAGTATGGTTCTCTGTAATCCACATTTTAACCATGTAATTTCTGCGTAATATTTTGATAAATCTTACTGATATTATAAATGCGAAAGTTTGGATGGATGAAACTATAGATGGATGGATGTATGGATGTTTGTTACTCAATCACGCCCCAACAGCTTAACGAATCTGGCTGAAATTCGGCACAGAGATAAATTATACTCTGGAATAACACATAATCCCGGAAAATTAAAGAGTTCCCGCGGAAACAAAAAAACCTCAAACCACGCAGACGAAGTCGCGGGCATTCGCTAGTATGTTGATAAATATTTTGTTTTAGTATAAATTCTGTATATTAATGAGTTATTCAATTAGAACTCAAGGTCACGAGTTTAAAATGACTAGTCACTTAACACTGGTAAGGATGGAATAGGAACTAATTCAGTGGAGTTCCTCTATTAACCGGATCAAAGCGAGAATCGTTTGATAACGAGTCTTATAAACCTAACGTTTTCAAAGCCTATCCTTAATAATTTTTCTTGGACAGAGGAAAAACTTAAAAGATTTTTCATAGGTACCCCCTTATACCATAGGTAAAATATGAGTGAAGAATTCAATACTATGAAGAAACCAGTGCTATGTTTTCTTTTTCTGAGTGTGCAGTGCCGTCCTTCATCGTAAGATTAATGTAAGGGTAATTTTTTAAACAGAATCATTATATATTTTGTCTGAGGTCTATAAGTACACAATATCAGTGTCAAAACACCGATATAGGTAATCTAAAAATACTTACGAATTTGTAAGATTGGGTAAAATTTCGCCATTCGTACTTTTGCAGCAGAGCCAATTTCCAGACTGATTTAATTATTTCTGTCTGCCAACTTATATGTTATCCAGAAATACTAAGATGCCAATAAGATAATGGTCAATATCCTTTTAAAAGAGGATCTCTCTTTATATCTCGAATTAGGATCCCAGCAATGACGCAACTACTTAATAAAGCAATTTCTTTATGAGCTCGCCTATTTAAGCAACACGCGTGCACATAGTTTGATGTCAGAGTAGGCATTATTTACTGGCAGGCCATAATGAAGAATGAGCATTGAGATATATTTACTAGGGTAAGCAGTGCTTGCATGCCTCTATGATCTACTCGCTACTGTAAATAATTTATTCAACTCAGACAAGTAATTTAGTGTTTATCAAAAATTACGCCGACGTAATTAATGTCCTAACCACGTTTTTAAAAGTTTTGGAGTTTACTCCTTAAGAATCGATTTTCATATATAAGGCGCCCGGTATGAGAAAAATATGAGAGGTAAAATCTACTGATGAATGACCTCGTTACTTTTTTGGTGCGCACCTATGGTGAGCACCTTTCTAATTTGGTTGTGACGTAAGAGTGAGACGTACATAGTGTATGCTGCAAGGCGACTATACCTATATGTTGTTGGGCTTGTTTGTTTCTATCAGTGTCAATGTACTTATATTGCTGTTTTTGTTATACATATCAATATAGCTATTTATGCAACTGTATCGTAATGAAGGTCATTTTAATTCGAGTGCTGTTTTTTGATACGAGGCTTGCCGAGTATCAAAATAGGATAGTACGAGTAAACTCCAGTCGTGCGTCGGAGCTGACACACACAATTTTTTTTTTCTTTAAACTGTTTTCACATAAAAGGGGAAGGTTTAATTCATACTGCGGTCTTGTATTAGGTATACTTTGATTATAAAGTAGGTATAGTGGACGAAAAATTGGCATGTTAAAGCCCAGGGATGAATTCCATGACAACGCCAGATCTGCTTGCCACGTGGAAAGTAGGTCAAACCGGCGTCACGTGCTTCGTGAACACGATAATAGCATTTATATGTAAAACTGAACCGACTTTTTATTAGATGAATACTTAAAACACGCGAAGCCTTTGAAAGCCTTACTCACAGAATATGTATCGACTAGTAAATAATTTAGATCGAAACTTAAAATTCATCTTATTTTACCATTAAAAGGTGAAGGAAGAGATTCTGATTTCTGAAAGAAACACCTACGCACTGCCGTAAAGTTTTGCGATTTTCCTTTAAAATTAAAAAACTAGAAGTTTACAATTCGCTATAATCCGCCACAGAAGGAAAATCGATGTGTTACAGTGCGTATCTCGAACCTGATGCCCGCGACAGTCACCACACCACATAAACCTTCAAAAATACCCTCAACGTACGTTTCACTCCGATGCCGGAGCATCTTCAGGAGATGATGCCTTTACAATGCACGATTGTAAAGTTGTCTTTTCAATCGTGCAATGTAAAGGCAACACCACATAGATTTGCCTTCTATGGCGGATTATAGCGAATTAAACTTCTAGTTTTTTCAATGTCATGGACTTCCGCAAAGTAACGCCTGCTTCTATGCAAGATTTTCCTTTAATTTAAGTATCCATTTGAATTTTGATGTAATAAAAACAAGAGATAAATCAAATGGAAATTTATAAGAGGAAGAAAGCATGTAAATCTTTATATGAACTTATTGACTTCCTGGTTGGGAGAGTCATGGAAGAAGTACGTAAAACCAATTTTGAATAATCTACTTGACGTAGACTCTTTATTAATATCGGGATATCATGATAAATGGCCCCATCATGTTATCTAAACCAATCGATTTACTCATATTATCCAAAATAATTATCTATACGTACACTACGCACTAGATAAATCACAGGTTTCTGTAAGTTACCTATTGGTTAAAATCATTCTAGACTTTAAAACGCACGGTTTGCAGTGCCACAAACAGATAGCCAATATG
This sequence comes from Erebia epiphron, assembly GCA_963932025.1. Lineage (NCBI taxonomy): Eukaryota > Metazoa > Arthropoda > Insecta > Lepidoptera > Nymphalidae > Erebia > Erebia epiphron. Next base: position 16,755,550 of record OZ009955.1, read on the forward strand.
TTTGCGGAACGGTTTAAAATCCAACCGCTGGAAGTAGATCCTATGTTAAAAGGTAATGGCTATGTCAATTCAGTACCCAACTTTGACGAGGTTAAGATACGGTTTAAGACTGAAGACATAATGAAAATTGTAGTACAAATGAAAAGGGGGAAGAGCCCGGGATACGATGAATTAAGCATTGAGCACGTTTTATATGGTGGTTTAGTACTACATGAGAAACTATGTGGTCTATACATATAACTTGTGTGTAAGATATTCGTATCTTCCCAATAATTTAATGAAGACAATAGTTGTTCCGATTGCAAAAAATAAAACCGGGGACTTGGGTTCTGCTGCTAACTATCGTCCTATATCCCTGGGGACAGTAATAGGTAAGATTCTAGAACGTCTAGTACAAACTGAACTGCTTAGAAATGTGGCAATTGATGATGCACAGTTTGGTTTTCGTCCTGGTCTCTCGACGGACTCAGCTATTGTTGGTTTGAAACCCACGGTACAATATTACACTAGACGTGAGACCTCTATTTATGCGTGCTTTCTAGACCTGAGCCGGGCTTTCGATCTAGTTAATTATGATATTCTCTGGGAGAAATTGTACCGGTCTCAGGTCCCAAACGAAATTGTGGGTCTGTTGAGACACTGGTACAGAAACCAAACAAATACTGTGAAATGGGGCGAAGCGACCTCTAATTCATATAAATTAGACTGCGGTGTTCGCCAAGGAGGAATTACTTCTCCGGACCTTTTTAATATTTACGTAAACAACTTAATAGAGGAGCTGAGGGACACCAATGTCGGATGCCATATCAATGGTGTTTGTGTGAACAGCCTGAGTTATGCTGATGACATGGTGATCCTCAGCCCGTCTATCCAAGGCCTCAGAAAGTTGCTTTCCGTCTGTGAGCATTATGCGAATACTCATGGACTGAAATACAATGTTGATAAAACTGAGATGGTAGTTTTTAGGTCAGGAAAAGGTCCGGAAAGGGTTCCAGGAGTAATGTTAAATGGTAAAGCAGTTCGGGTTGTAAAGAAGTTCAAGTACCTTGGACACATTTTGACTGAGCAATTAAAAGACGACAATGACATTGAGAGAGAAAGGAGGGCACTCTCGATTCGTTGCAATATGCTGGCACGTAGATTTGGCAAATGCAGTAAGGCAGTTAAAATAACATTATTTAACGCCTACTGTCAGTGCTTTTATACGTGCCAGCTATGGACTAACTTTTTGAGGAAGTCATACACTGCAATACGTGTGCAATATAATGATGCTTTTAGAATACTCATGGGGCTACCGCGGTATTGCAGTGCTTCTACAATGTTTGCCGAAGCGAGAGTGCCCGACTTTTATTGTATTGTGAGAGCTCGTGTGGCGTCTTTCTGGGAAAGGCTCCGAAGCTCTAACAATCAAATCCTCAAGGTCGTTTGTGAGAGTCCTAGCCCTATTTTTGACTATTGGCTGTCTGCGCACCGCGACAAGAACAGAAAGTAGTACCTAACTGTGACCTGCGAAATCTGAAGTGTGTTTTTTAACCATTTCAGTTAGCCGTAAGTTTTTGAATGTTTTTATATATTGTGTATGTCTATAGTGTTTTGTGACTTATTTTATATTGGGTTTTATATGCCTTTTAATAAATACATTATTATTATTATCTCCCATATATTTGTACAGATATTTATAAAATTATTTCTAAACACGTTTTACATAAATATATAAAAATACTACACAAAACACATTTAAAAATAATTCTATAAAACTTCCACCCACTGCGGGGCCTTAAAGACCCAAGCAGCCGGTGGTCAGGGTTCCAGAGAGAGGAACTTCCTCACAATTCGCGCCGTCTCAAGGATAACCGCCTTCTGTATCCGACCCTTGATCCAACAACCAAGCGAAAGCTTACTAAGGTGTTGATCGAAGCTTTTCGCAATAAGACCGTTAACTGATATAACCATCGGAACAATTATCGTCGAGTCAACACTCCACATGGCGGTAATCTCGTGAGCAAGGTCCAAGTATTTCGATACTTTTTCCTTTTCTGCTTTCACCAGGTTATCATCATGTGGAATAGTAACATCAACAATTATTGCTCGGCGCGCTGAGCGGTCGACTAACACAATGTCAGGTCTATTGGCAACAATAAACCTATCAGTGATAACCGACCGATCCCAGTAGAGCAAGGCACCACTATTTTCGAGAACTGACACTGGGTCATACCTATAATATGGTACCTCAGTCTCAACAAGACCGTACTGGAGAGCCAGTTGTTGATGGATTATTTTGGCTACTTGATTATGTCTGTGCAAGTACTCTCCATTAGCAAGATGAGAACAACCGGAGACAATATGTCTGAGGGACTCCCCAGGAAGATGACACGCACGGCATATGTCAACAGTGCCATCTTTCATAATATGTCTCCGATAGTTATTCGTCTTGATAACTTCATCCATAATTGCACACACAAAACCTTCGGTTTCCCCAAAGAGGTCACCGAACTGTAACCAAAATATAGATGCTATTGGATCTACATCCGCCCTGGTTAGGGCCTTGTAGAATCTACCATGCAACTCCTTGCTCTCCCATACCGCCATGCGATCCGAAGCACTAAGTACTATTGGTTTGCGCCAGTTCTCTTTGCCTAAGGAAAGCGGGGTGAAACCCTTATCAACTGCAACCACATCCCTATGTATACCCACGTTCACCTTGAGAAAATAATCTCTGAGTTTGCAGATCTCACGATTATGGAGGTTCTTGATATTCAAAAAACCACGTCCTCCATACTTGCGTGGGATGTACAATCTCATAACAGATGAGCGCGGATGATGCATACGATATGTGGTCAACAGTTTTCGAACCTTTCGATCCAGGGTATCCAGTTCAGTTTGAGTCCACTTTAGGATGCCAAAGGTGTATATGAGTAAAGGCATGACCCAACCATTAAAGGCACGCACCTTATTACCACCCGATAAAAGGCTATTAAGGACTTTTTTCAGGCGGCCAAAGAAACGCTCCTCAACTAGTTGTTTCATAGTCCTTGTCTCAATACCAAGCGCCTCTGATATCCCAAGGTATTTATATGTTTCACCCTCACAGAGTGATTTGAGAATCAACGTATCTGAAAGAACTAGATTCTCAGAGTTCACAACTCTACCTCGCTCTATATTGATAACCGCACACTTGTCGACACCAAATTCCATTCCAATGTCATTGCTAAAGTTTTGAGTTATCTTTAGCAACTTCAAGAGGTTTGGTCGTTTTGATGCATACAGCTTGAGGTCATCCATATACAGTAAGTGAGATATGACCTCACCCCCCCTGCGAAGACGAAAGCCTAGCCCTGAATCCTTCAGTAGTGTACTGAGTGGATTAAGTGCCAAGCAAAACCATAAAGGGCTCAAACTATCACCTTGGAAAATTCCTCGCTTAATCCTTATCGGTTCAGCTGATTCAAAAGATCTAGCACTCCCTGGTTGACGAAGAACTGTCATCCATTGTCTCATACATGAGTCGAGAAAGGAACATAGAGTTGCATCGACCTTATACAACTTCATGATCTCCATGAGCCACGTGTGAGGCACTGAATCATAGGCCTTCCTATAATCAATCCAAGCAGCAACTAGATTTTTTTTGTTTCGCCGTACCTGTTGGCAAATAGTGGTGTCTATGAGAAGGAGTTCCTTAGTACCGCGTGTCCTAGCCTTACACCCATTCTGAACTTGAGCCAAAATATTATTTGAATTGATATGTATAGTTATTTTTGTAGTTAGAATGGATGTAAGTAGCTTATAGATGGTAGGTAAGCACGTTATCGGGCGATAGTTTTTTGGATCTGATATTAGGAACGTGACACCTGTTGTCATTAGTGTCGGTAACGATCCAGAATCAATGGCGTTCTGGAATTGCGTTGCTAAGACTGTATGTACGCTACGAAACCATTTGAGGCAGAAGTTGTGCAACCCATCCGGCCCCGGACATTTCCAGTTTGCAGCCGAACGGATTGCACAACTTACATCTTCAGCACTAATTGTAACCGGGTTCATATCTACAACCGTATCGCATCCCTCCCTAACAACGTTCATCCACTCACCTTCAGTGTGATCTATGGGATCCGACCAGATACTACGCCAGAAACCTGACATAGCATCAAGTGTCGGTAGCTGTCCATCGACCACACAATCTCTAGATCGTTCCCAGTTCCTATATACTTTCCTTTGGTCACTTTGGAATATACGATTTTGAGAGAATCGATCATTGCGTTTTCTATAGCGCCTAATGCGTTGTGCCCATGCATAAACTTTCTGCTTCAGGAAATCAATGCGATCTGTAACCAGAGGCAAATACTGTGTGGGGTTAGTATTAGTCCCAGCAAATGCTTGGTGTACAAATCGCATTACTCTCGGGCGATTATTACCCGCCTTGAAACAGATCAGCTTAGCAATAAAAGTTCTAGTCAAAGTGATTCGCCTTTCGATCCTAGCCTGCCAGGCCGGAATTGTATTCGTTCTTTGTGCAGCACTATGCAGTTCTGGAAATTTAACACATGCTAAACGACATGCTGCAACGGCCCCACAGTACAGAATCGAATGCGTATCATTTAGATCACTTGATGTTTCTAAATAGGTACTTAAAATTTGATCTAGAACTCCTATTAATGCCATATTTCGTCGATGCACAGGTAAACGAGGTAATTTTGGTCTTAGATCATTTGGCATGTATCTATACTCCAAAATCGCATCTTCCAAAGCCCTTCTCACTTGCTCATCATCCTGGTTACTCACCAACAAATCAAAACCACCTAGTGACTCCTCTTGTGTGTTAACAATCTCTACCCTATTTGAGACTTGTAGAGTTTGAAGAGCCGAGCCACTGGTGGGATCTATTTGTGGCACAGCTAAGCGAAGCCGCTCAAGTGTAGACTCGTCCAGCATCCGACGACGCTGAATAAGTCGCACCTGATCTGATAGTCGCTGAGCAGTTACAGTCATTGTTGGTTCAAGCGCCTGAAACAGAGACAACATCCTTGAACGATACCCAGTGAGGTTAATTCCCGGGTATTATATAGACATCCGGTACTCGCTTTCAGGGGAGGGGAGGGTGGGGGAGGGTGGGGAGGGGGGAGAGGGTACCCGCCCTCTTTGTTCCCCCCACCGGAAATGCATAGTTTTTGTTTTATGAATTTTTAAAAATCTCATTTTGAGGTTATGTTTTCATACATTTACAACGCGTGCAGGGGTGGGGAGGGGGTGGATGAGTGGGGAGGGGGGGGAGGGTGCCCCCCATCTTTTTCCCCCCACCGGAAATGCATTTTTTTTTTTAATGAATTTTTAAAAATCTCATTTTGAGGTTATATTTTCATACATTTACAAAGAACCTAAGTGTATAAAAATATTTATGTTCTAACCCAACCTAATTTAACTTCCAATTAATAGAACCTAAGTGCCCGGCCTGCGGCCGGGCACCAGTTATATTTATGTTCTAACCTAACCTAACCTACCTTTAGGTTTTACTCGCGTATGATGACTCAAGATATGTGGGGACTTGGTTCTATGACTGTTATGATGTAAATAAAACAATTATTGAAATAATTGTTTTATTTCAACACTGCCAACACGATTTGCGTTCCGTTTCACTCGTTATTTTGATTTTGACATTATCACTAGACCAAAATTGATAGAGCAGCTTAATTTTTGTGGTGTAAATGTATGAAAACATAACCTCAAAATGAGATTTTTAAAAATTCATTAAAAAAAACTATGCCTTTCCGGTGGGGGGAACAAAGAGGGGGGGCACCCTCTCCCCCCTCCCCACCCTCCCCACCCCTCCCCACCCTCCCCACCCCTGCACGCGTTGTAAATATATGAAAACATAACCTCAAAATGAGATTTTTAAAAATTCATAAAAAACAAACTATGCCTTTCCGGTGGGGGAACAAAGAGGGGGGGCACCCTCTCCCCCCTCCCCAACCTCCCCACCCCTCCCCACCCCTGAAAGCGAGTACCGGATGTCTATAGCCAACCCTAATTCCCCCCTCTGTCGCCTCATAGTACGCTAGTATGACGCTCTCATTCATGTTCTGAGACCATCTCATGCGGCGCACTACACCACCGGCGGCGGGAGCATTATTCGGAGCACGAAGGAATGCTCCAAGCCATCCCGTGGCGGGCGTATGGCTCCTCGTCGTCGTCGTCCTGGTCGGCTTATTTCGACGGTGGACCCTGCAGATGACGGCGGGGTCTCATATTCATCGCCGCTTGACGAGGTAGCATCGCCTGGTGTTGAGTGTGCGATCGTATCTCTGGCCTTTTTCCGAGTCTGCATTTATTTGGATCTTGTATTTAATAAGATGTTTTGCCACGTATATTATATGCTTCATTTTTAATTTTTAAATATAATATAAAATGAAATAAATTTTGTGTTATTGAAAATACGTCTTGACATTTGACATCGGTTGCCAGGTAAAAATTATTATTATTAAAACAACTGACGAGGTGCCTACTACTAGCTTGACGACTTGTAACAATTTTAGTTCGTTATAAAATAATCATTTTTTTCAACGAAACAATCTATGTAAACCAAACGTTACATAACCATAAAATGCAATAAATGCAATTTGGAAATTGAGTGTCTCCTCCAATTTGAGAACTTGTTTTTAACGTACCTAAAAACTTAAAGAAGCTACTTAAAGAAATATTGAGAAGCTTCTCATAGGTAATTATTATCTTTTAGCCAATAGACGTCAACACATAGATGAAAACGCAATTTAAAAAAAGCTACTGAGCACGATAAACGTTTATGATACTGAAATTCAGCAGAGATTACCCGTTGTGGTTCATTAGAGACAATTTAGAAGTTTCCCCGAGAAATTGAAGCGGATGATATGATTTTAAGCTCTGGTTAGCGTTAGCTCTCGAGGCTGGCTACTGTAATTGTAGGAAAAACTCCAAAAAGACTGCGGACAAAGCGGCCTTATTGCCTAGAAATCTTAAACTGCTTTTGAAAGCAGGACATAGCTATGGATTCAAGATATTATAGCGCATGTTTTCATGACTTAATAAGTCTGGTTTAGTTAGCTTACTAGATGATGACCGCGACTTCGTCCGCATGAATTGATGTTTTTTGATTCCCGCGGGAACTCTCCAATTTTCCGGGATAAAAAGTAGCCTATGTCCTTCTCCGGGATGTAACCTATCTCTGTACCAAATTTCATCAAAATCGGTTGAACAGATGGGCCGTGAAAGCGTAGCAGACAGACAGACACACTTTCGCATTTATAATATTAGTATGGATTAGTATGGATTTCATTATTAACTAAATCACCCTGGTTCTGGACCTTCAGAATAAAACCCGCTATCTATTCATGAAAATTGATACAAGATAACTCATTTGTTTTTCATTCAGAGTTTCCTATCAGTATAACTAATTGTTATATCGAAGTATTCTAGTAGTAGACATTTTTAGGGTTCCGTACCTCAAAAGGAAAAAGCGGAACTCTTATAGGATCACTCTGTTGTCCGTCTGTCTGTCTATCAAGACTCTTATTCTCAGGAACGCTTGGAGGTATCAAGCTGTTTCAATTCACAGTTCTTTCTAGCCCGCTAACCCGCATTGGAGCAGCGTGGTGGGTCTAACCTCTAATTCCCTCTCTCCTATGAGAAAGGAGGCCTGTGCCTAGCCGTGGGACGTTAATGTGCTGCAGTGATGTAGTTCTTACTTCTTTCTAAGTTCATGAGTAGTAGTAGGTATACGTAGAAAAAGTGTGGAGTAATGTATTCTCGGTCGGCTCTAATTTAAGTGAGCCGCAACCATTCCAGCCCCCCTAGCATGGGCCGGGACATTTTCTCCCCGAGGAAAGGATAAAAATTAAAGAGTAACGAAAACAAGCAAAATCAAAAGCACAGATAAAAAATTATGACTCCTTGACATTAGTCGGGGACTAGTCTTTCCCCGCCTTATCACCGTCGATAATTATATCCACCCCTGTGCCCATACTCGGAGAGTGGATAAAACTGTCGGAGGGGATAAAATTTTTATCTCCGGCCCATGCTAGGGGGGCAGCAATGGTTGAATATTTTGAGCGATTCTCTCCGGTACAATTACATGCAAATGAAATTAACATTTATATGCTTTCAGAGTTGGTGGGCTGGTAGATTACATGCAGATTACGACCTATCAAACTAATTTACATTTTTGTCAAAGGTTTACGCAAAGATAACTATATTCTAGAAATAATTGGATGAACATATTATACTTAAAGTTCGCACGCGAGTTGAATGCAGAGCTAATGTATAGTGACACATACAAAAGCTGTGCATTAAACTCGCGCGCGTACTATAGTTTATGTGTTATAGTGTTAGGTGTTGACAAGATTTTCTGAAACATTATGATCACATTTTATTTCATGCAGGGAATTTCTACTACAACTATTATCTTACTTCTTACTTTTTACTAATATTATAAATGCGAAAGTTTGGATGGATGTATGTATGGATGTTTGTTACTCAATCACGCGCCAACGGCTGAACGGATCTAGCTAAAATTTGGCACATAGATAGATTATAGTCTGGAATAGCACATAGGCTACTTTTTATCCCGGAAAATTAAGGAGTTCCCGCGGGAACCAAAAAACCTCAATCCACGCGGACGTAGTCGCGGGCATCAGCTAGTATAATATTATAAATGTGAAAGTTTGGATGGATGGATGGATGTATGGATGGATGTTTGTTACTCCATCACGCTCCATCGGCTGAACGGATTTGGATGAAATTTGGCACAGAGACAGATTATAGTCTGGAATAACACATAAGCTACTTTTTATCCCGGAAAATTAAGGAGTTCCCGCGGGAATCAAAAAACCTCAATCCACGCGGACGTAGTCGCGGGCATCAGTTAGTTAGCTATAAATGTAATTGCTGGTACTTTATTTAATTTATTCGTAATTTATCACGCATTCCTACCTTGTATCTGCTACTCCACATTCTTCATCAATCTATTAAGACTTGATTTATTTTCTTCCTTGCGACTAATAATAATTGCCTAGTAATGATTCATCATCATCATCATCACTACAGCCTATTAACGTCCCACTGCTGGGCACAGGCCTCCACTCTCATAGGAGAGTGGGAACTAGAGCTTAGACCCACCACGCTGCTCCAATGCGGGTTGGCGGGCTTTAACGACTATTATCATGTTAGTGATAATAACCGGGACCGACGGCTTAACGTGCTCTCCGAGGCACGGGGGTGAAACACCGCCAACTTCCAACTCCGGGCTGGCACTGAGAATTTCTTAATTGAAAAACCCAGTACCTAACTTTTATGCCCGACCGGGAATCGAACCCAGGACCTCGTGATCCGCAGTCGACTATGCTATAACCACTAGACCAACGAGGCAGTAGTAATGATCATATGTTGTTTATTATTCCCTACTATTCGCTATCGTGTGCACTTGTTACAGAAACATACATAAATATGTATAGACATAAGTTTCTGAATTATTAATTCTATGTCATATATATTTTAAAACCATCTTCCATCAGCAGAAAAAAGTGGTTTGTAATTTTCTAGATTTACTCCGATTATACTAAGAAGGTATAGGTAGGTACTATTATTGTCTAATTATGAATGTGATAATTAATTTAGGCCAATAACACTGCACTTTTCACAGGGCCCTGGTGTAAGGGTGTGCGTGGCCGCTGGTTTTATCATCGCTTATTACAAAGCAATAAGGACCAAATTAGGTACCCTTTCTCCCTAAATCTTATTACACTACACTAATTCTGCGTGAAGGGTCCCTGTGAACAGTGCAGTGTAATAGGCCTATTATTAATTAAAATTGAGATCAGGGCAAGCAAACAATTATAACAATTACCTATTCTGTGACACAACATAAACATGATTTATTTCAATAAATTACTAAAACTTTTGACCGCATATTTAATTTTCCATTCAGTAATTATTTGAAACTAGCTAATGCCCGCGACTTCGTCCGCGTGGAGGTTTTTCGGTTCCCGCGGGAACTCTTTAATTTTCCGGGACAAAAAGTAGCCTATGTGTTATTCCAGACTACGAGTATGATCTATCTCTGTGCCAAATTTCATCCAGATCCGTTCAGCTGTTGGGCGTGATTGAATAACAAACATCCATCCATACATCCACACATCCAAACATCTATCCATCCAAACTTTCGCATCAATACTTATAATAAAACTGTAACAGGTCCAATTCTGTACATTGAAGATATTTTGAAAATTTTTTTTGGAGGGCACTCATTATTCGATACTGAAGCCAAATCTGTAATTTTTTCATTTTTGTCTGTCTGTCTGTCTGTCTGTCTGTCTGTCTGTATAATGGCCGCGCATCACGCCGAAACTACTGAATGAATTCAAACGAAACTTGGCACGATTTGAGCCCATACTACGAGGTAGGACATAGGATACTTTTTATCCCGAAATTCTACCCCCGAAGGGGTGAAATAGGGGTTGAAAGTTTTTATGAAAGTCCTTAATTTCTCAAGTTATAGCCATGAAACTTGATATTTGAGCTGCGGGTTGAAAATGAAAACATATGTGTTTCACAGTTTCTCAAAATTCCACCCCCGAAGGGGTGAAATAGGGGTTGAGAGTTTGTATGAAAATCCTTAATTTCTCAAGATATTCTCAAGTTATATAAACGATACTGGGTATATTGGCTTTCGTTAAACAATAAAGAATTACGTGTGTCACAGTTTTTCAGAATTTAACCCCTAAAGTGGTAAAATAGGGGTTGAAAATTTGTATGAAAGCTATAGCCATGAAACTTGGTAAGTATATGAGCTAAGAGTTGAAAATTAAGAAATACGTATTTCACCGTTTTTGAAAATTCGACCCCCAAAGGGGTGAAATAGGGCATGGAAGTTGGTATGAAAGGCCTTCATTTCTCAAGATATTTTAAACGAATCTTGGTATTTTGGCTTTCGGTAAAAAATAATAAAGCACGTATGTCACAGTTTTTAACATAATCACCCCCGAAGGGGTAAAATAGGGGTCGGAAATTTGTATGAAAGTCCTTCATTTCCTAAGTTATAGCCATGAAACTTGATAAGTGAGCTACCGATTGAAAACAAAGAAATATGTGTTTCACAGTTTTTGAAAACTCTACCGCCAAAGGGGTGAAATAGAGAGTTGGTCCTTCAATCACGCCGCAACAGAGCAACGGGTATTTTGCACGGATAGTTAAGGACCTGAAGAGTGGTATAGGCTACTTTTTATACCGGAAAATTAAGGAACACCTGTGAGGAAAAAAACTTAAACCACGCGGACGAAGTCGCGGGCATCTGCTAGTTTATAATGTTAGTATAGATGAGCTTCTAGATTTCGTGTCACGCGTGCCTACTGGCGAGTGATTGAACACATTGAAAATCTTCAAAAATTGAACTACATACTAATTTGAAAACCTTTTATTAAGTTGTGTTTTTGTTAAGGAGATGAAACCTGCATTTTATTCCCGATGAAAAATATTTATCAATTTCTGGTAAATAATGAAACACCAAGTTTTCTTTTGTATACCTATAATGCAGGAATCGCTGTTTGCCTCATATTTAAAAAGATAATATCTTAAGGGTAGCTTCTGCAATACGAAACAACTTTTATTCTACGACTTTTAAAATTTTTGTAAGAGAATTTTCTTTTAAACAGACTGCAATGACACAGAATAGGTCAGGCAATATTCCACCGCACGGCGCGGGCGAACCTTTTATCGCGAGACTTAGACTTCTGCCTACTTTGCTCTTCTGTGTCTTTGTTTACTGGCATAGAGTTGAAGACTGTTTAGAGTGTACAATGAAAAGTTTCACTAATAGTAAGTTCATTGAATATCTCAAAAAGTTGTACAACAAAAAAAATTTGAGAATTTTTTAGTATTAGGATTTTTAAATTAACCCTGTGTAGTAGACTGGTATCTATAATGTTCAAAGCCTTCCGCCATTAACCTGGTGGGTGCCTTCGGCCGTGGATAGTTACCACCCTACCAGCAAAGACATGCCGCTAAACGATTAAGCGTTCCGGTACGATGCTGTGTAGAAACCGATTAGGGGTAAACTGCCCATAACAGGTTAGACTGCATTATCACTTACCATCAGGTGAGAACGCAGTCAAGGGTTAACGTGTACCTACCTAGTGGATTAAGAAAAATAAGATCTTTATCATGTCTTATACAATTATATCTGTTCTCATATTAGGTCTTCAAGAAACCAAGTTTAATTTTTTCCTTTGGCTGCTAGTACTAATATTTAGTATCATACTTATACTTATAATATTATAAATGCGAAATTCAGTTTGTTTGTTGGTTTGTTGGTTTGTTGGTTTGTCCTTCAATCACGCCACAACGGAGCAACGGATCGACGTGATTTTTGGCATGGTTATAGTTGAGGACCCGGAGAGTGATATAGGCTACGTTTTATACCGGAAAGTTAAGGAGTTCCCGCGGGAATCAAAAAACTTAAACCACGGGGACGGAGTCGCGGGCATCAGCTAGTCAATCAATAAATATGCTGGCTGGCTGGCTGTTTCAAAATCAAGTGAGATTATAGCCTAAAACTGACAAGGATAAAAAATTGCGTACCCCCTATTTTTACTAGGTACATATCGAATAGATCAAATATCAGATACCTATCCATGTTTTTTTATCAGATTGCGACAGTTTTAACGCTTATCTCTCATGTCGTGATGAGACATGAGAACAATCGGTTGATATATTTTATCGATCTACAGTATATTATGTATTGATTGATTTTATCAGTAAAAGATAATAACTATAAGCCGGTTTTAGCTTCTGGATAAAAGAAGGGTTACTAAGCTACGGCTAAAGAGCGCTTCCAGATAAAAATATTTACTAATATATCAATTGAAAATTACAATAGAAGAAGATTAATTAAGGCGCGGGAACTATAGATGACTTTTAGGTATTTGAGGCGGTGAAAAAGTTTCAAAATCAGAAATCATAATGGAAAGCAATAAAAAATGTAGCAGCCGCAATATTATAATTAATATAAAAAAATCTTTTTAAACAACCGACTTCAAACTCCCGCGCCAACTTTACAACAACAAGCACACGCTATACAAAGTAGTAGTAGTAGTAGTATAAGTCTTTATTGCATCTTAACACATAGGTACAAAATTATGCATACAATACAGAAGACAGGAAACTGTGGTAATGCGCAAAGGCGGCCTTATCACTAATGTGATCTTTTAAAGGCAACCCGAGCGTACAAAGCTGATGACACTGGGTCTAGGTGCTCATGTGGTCGATGCACATCAAATCAAAATAACAAAAGTATAAAATATACTTACATAAACATACATACTATAGTTTACATATTAATTACACATATAGATACCTACTACAATAAATAAATATAATATATATTATAAAATATATGTTGTTATCATACACTTACAACTACATTACATAGATAGATAATGATTTTTTAAACGACGTTTAAAAATATGTATCGATTTGGAGTGACGAATTTCTCGGGGTAATGCGTTCCATAATATGACTGCTTTTACAGTAAAAGACTCACTGTAACAACGGGAGCGAGATGAGGGTATCGCAAGCTTGTTATCGCTTTTCGACCGGAGGCTGAAAGGGTAGAAAGAGTTTGAACCTAGAAATGAGAAACGTTCTTTGAGATATGCAGGAGAAGAGGGATTAAAGAGAACAGAATAAAGAAGGGAAAGGACATGAACATCACGCCTATCACTCACCGTTAACCACTTGAGTTGCCGGCGGTATTGGCTTATGTGGTCAAACTTCCGTAGGCCAAAAATAAAACGTATAACTAAGTTTTGTAAACGTTCAAGCTTGTTAAGTAGGAATTGGGGTAAATCTAGATAGCAGGTGTCAGCATAATCAATTATAGGAAGTATGAGGGACTGGCCAAGGGTTATTTTAGTTCGGACAGGTAGGAAGTTTTTCCACCTTTTCAGCCTACCGATTACGGCGTAGATTTTACGGCTGAGCTCAGAAATCTGAGGAGCCCAGGAGAAAGTATTATCCATGATAACGCCCAGGTTTTTAACAGATTCACGCAGTTCAAGGGTTGTCCCATCAAAGACCACAGAAGGGAGTGATGAGATGTTAATTTTGGAAAGTTGTTGGCGGTTGCCGATTAATGTTACCTGTGACTTACTAGGATTTACAGACAGACCACTCGACTTACTCCAGGAATTAACTAAGAAAAGATCGGAGTTGAGACGTTCGATAGCCCCAGAGATGTCGTCAGTGGAGGCCGAAGTATAAATCTGTAAGTCGTCGGCATAAAGGTGGTAAGACATAGAGAGCAAGTCAGTTAAGGAATTAATGAAGATTGAGAAAAGCAAGGGAGACAGTACACCGCCCTGTGGGACACCAGCAGAAAGACAGCACCAAGAGGAACACTTATTGTCAGTGCGAATGCACTGTTTGCGACCATACAGGTATGAACGAAACCATTTGATAGCATCAGAGGAGATATTGATGGACTTTAGAGTGGCCAATAGAATTTCAAAATCCACAGTGTTAAATGCATTAGAGAAATCAAGCAACGCAATAACACTAACTTTTTGCTTATCAATGCCATACCTGATATCATCGCAAATTTTTATAAGTGCCGTAGTAGTGCTGTGCCCGGGGCGAAAACCAGATTGGAAGGGGCTGAGGATATTATTATTTGAAAGATATTGAGACAGTTGATTATGAACAATACGTTCCAGGACTTTAGATAGAAAAGGTAAGATAGAGATAGGTCGATACTGGGAATAAGATGATGGACTATTGGTTTTAGGTATAGGTATGACATAAGCTAGCCGCCAGATGTTAAGAAAAGAATGAGAGGAGAGAGAATGGTTAAAAATGTGACAAAGGACAGGTAGAGTAGCATCAAGAGTTAAGACGATCATTCTGCGGCTAACCCCATCACTACCGATGGCATCAGATTGAATGGACATTATATGTTTTTTAATGTCATCTGTAGTGACAGAGTTAAAATAGAATGGAGCAAAACTAGGTTTTGGACGTGTAGAAATGGAATTTAGTGTCTTACCCCTTGTAAAACTATCCAAAATAGTGACTGACGAAAATTGTTTACTAAGCGCGTCAATATCAATGTTACTGTCAGTCGCCAGCGCTTTACGTTGCTGTCCGATACCCATAGTGTCGAGAAACCTCCAGATATTGGCAGAGTCCTTGTTGTCCAGAGAAGCATGAATAAAATTGCGCTGAGCATCTCGACAAGTCTTATTGCATAGGTTGCGTGCTTTTTTATATTTGAGTAGGTTTTCATCTGAAGGGTAAGATTTATATTTAGATTTTGCAACATTCCGCTTTACCATGAGTGCCCTAATTTTATCAGTTAGCCATGGAGCCGGAAGATGTTTTAGTTTTACCGGCCGAAGCGGTGCGTGCACATCAAAAAGCTCGATAAGGAGAGAGTTAAATATAGCTAACTTTTAATCAATTGTTGGAGCACTTAATACAGCTTGCCAATCGATCTGACTCAGATCGCACATAAATCTATCACCATCGAAGTTTTTAAATTCTCGTCGCATCACGACAGTAGGCTTGGCCTTAGGAGGACGGATTTTATAGGAAAGGTAGACCAAGTCGTGGTACGAAAAAGCCTCAGCTGGGAGCTATCCGTGCGTATTGATACGATCGGGTGAGGACACAATCATTAGGTCTAGTAATGATGGTGCACAATTTGGAAAAAAGTACTTATTTTATTGTTGATATTTTAAAAACCGCTCTACCAATTTCGATAAAATTTATATGGGACCACATGGGAAGTATGCCCTTTCAAATAAAAAAGAATCATTCAAATCGGTCCACCCAGTCAAAAGTTCTGATGTAACAAAAAAAAATACAGTCGAATTGAGAACCTCCTCCTTTTTTTGAAGTCGGTTGAAAATCTAAAACAGCCATTTACTTTATTAACATACGACAAACAATCGTACTTAATTTAAATTAATGTATGTATATAGAAGAACCATGTGGAATAATGCATTTGCAGAAGCAACTTTGCCATTTTTTTCTATCGAGTAAAGTTAGCGAAATCGTGTTTTGGACACAGCCATCAGGTCAGAAATGCGATCAATTTATAACAATAAACACTTTTTTTTTTTAATAAGACTATGCCTAATAGATTTTTCTCAAGAGAGTTCAAGACCATTCTCATTCAGCTCGATTTGTCTATACACAGCGCCTTAATCACTAGACCCTAACTATAGATCAGTCAAACTGACCATAATAATTCTGGTGGCAATGAAGATTTTGATTTGAACACGGTGCTCTTGCATGAGAACTTGTTTTGCTAGTTAGAGTAATAATTATTTTTATTAAAATGCAAGTTAACATAATTTTATTTAAGGAATAAATTACATCAAAACAATTAGCAGTTTTATCGTTCATAATATGTAGGCAGACAAATTTGTGTGCAATTTAAATAGGTACATAGGGAAAATGACAGTTATCTTATCATAACAAACATCCACATAATATTATACATTCCCGAATTGTATCAGCTCGCGATCTATTTGAATTCGCCACGTGAAAGATCAATCTAATATTAGATTTTGATTGTAGTTCGAATAAGTGTTTATGACATTCTGTTTGTAACATTTCTATTTATACCTTAAATACATATTAAATTATTGCGCAGAGAAAAACTTAAAAATAAATTAGTTACCTATTATTATTCATGCTATTTTTATCAATTTTATTACAAGCTTTTATCTATCTTGCAATGTTTGTGTTTGTTTAGGTCAAATCTTGCACCTGAATTTTAAAACAGTTATCTCCAACCGACTGAGCTGAAATTTTACATGCACGTTTAGTTTGAATAACAATTCATGATTAGCTAAGTGACGTTATTCGGTAGGGCTAATAAAACATTTTTAATTTAGATTTTTGATTCTAAATTCAATTTGGCGGACCGCAGTCTCCCAAAGATGGCGGTCTACTCGTAATAACGTTTTAAATCATAGAGTTTACCTCTATGGTTTTAAATGCACCCCCATGATATGAGTACAAACTAAAATCGTTTGTTGATAATAATACGAAAAATAAAATGACTTCCCACTAAATTCAATATGGTGGACGATAAAAGCTTGTTTTAATTATATTTTTATAAATATATAATTCGGCTTATTTTGTTTTATTAACTTGTTTAAAGAAAATATGAAACCTCATTTTTCTTATTGTGGTTCAAACTCTTTTATAGTCTAAGATCCGTATATAAAAAGTAGGTTTCATCCACAGATTTATACTGTGGTTTCATCCATTAAACAGCTCGGTGAAGGTCGTGGTATATACGGATCTTAGACTATTAGAAGAGGTACTTTAAAATTTTAGTTTTGAGGACTCTCATAGTTTTAAAGGTTGTATGTTGCTTTACTAATAAGCGAGAACTGACTACTAGCTTTTGTCTATTTATTGTTCTAGATTGAATAGGTCTTCAGTCTCTTTATGACTGAAATAGTGGACTATTTCAGTTATAAAGAGCTTTTGTTCCCTAGCACGTGGTATATGCTGCCGATTATAGTGTTGTGTAGTGTCTATCATGTTAACCTACTTTACATTGCTGTCACCCGATAAGAGCACATCAAGCCAGATTCAATTTCGTTGTTATATCGGTTGTGGCATTGTGTTTTTGTTGCCTTATCTCTTTGTAGGTATCTATATCTATGAAGCTGATCATGTTTCTTACTTTTACTATCCCGTGAATTGTTTTTACGTTACCTTTTCGTAATCTTTTAGTCAAATTATGTACTACTAGATGATGACCGCAACTTCGTCCGCGTGGATTAAGGATTCGATTCCCGCGGGAACTCTTTAATTTTCCGGGATAAAAAGGATGATAAACCTATGTCCTTCCCCGAGATACAATCTATCCCTATACCAAATTGCATCGAAATCGGTTGAACAGATTGGCCGTGAAACACGTTCGCTTTAATAATTTTAGTATGGATGTTGCATGCTATAATACTCTTTTTATTACCATACAATATAATAATATCATTATACATATATTTTCAAAATTTTAATAAGCCAGATTATTTAGAACCATTGGATAACTCAAGCACTAGGCGGCTTAAAATTCAACGGAAAATCAAGAAAAAGATTCGGAAATTGCAAAAAAATCTTTTTGAGAAAATAAATTAGCCGTTTAACGTGATAAATTTGCTTGTTCCAGCCGACGGCATGACCTATTCGTTCGGTGTATTCTACGCGGAGTTCCTGACCTATTTCAACGAGGGCAAAGGCAAGACCGCGTGGATCGTATCCATCCTTGTCGGGGTCACGCTTAGTTCAGGTAACTGTGGTATTTATATTATTTTAAGCTTCTATTATGCTCTTCACTTCTGTTCGTATTACTTTACTGACAAACGTGAAATTTTTCACTAACCATAAAATGATAGGAGTAATATCGGGTTAATAATGTGGTGGGCTTCCAGATCCCCCCGCATACAACTCGACTGAGAATACTAATTTGACTCTTAGCTTTAATAAGCTTAGCAGTAATTAGAATATTTAATAAATGATAAAATTAAACAGACTAAAGTGCTCCAGTATAGGCTAAAACTAATACTTCAAAGCCGGTTACCCATATTACAATTTAATGAGGTGGTGATAGTAGGTGGTAGGTAACCACATAACTACCACCTACCATCACCATCACCTATGTCAACTATGCGAGGGGTTTCTATGTTAAAACTTTCAAATACTTTTCTGACCGAACTTCTATAAAACGTAATTATAATTACTATTCAGTGACAAAACTAAAATTGCGTAATAGGACCTATTCATTTTATTAACACAGATTACGAAATTGCACAAAAGTTATAAAGTTTTGTTTATTGACATGTTTATTATTATAATGATGGTCATGAACATAATTTTACAATATACAAGCACAATGTTTTTTCATGAAATATGAATATATGTAATATGATGAGCTCTTTGCGACTTCAGCACACGAACTGTTTTTTGAGATAAACCGTAATTTACATATAACAGCAGCCTACCAAATAAAAGTGTTGATTGTGAGCTCTAAATTACATTTCGCAGGTAGATTCTACTACAGAAAAACATTAGTTTTCACACCTACATTTCTGCTTGTAACCGACTTCCAAAAAAGGAGGAGGTTCTCAATTCGGCGCGTATTTTTTTTTTAATGTATGTCGGTGCATATTTCCGTGGTTTCTGAACCGATTTGAAAAAAGTCAGAGTCGTTAGAAGAAGCTCTCGAGGTGGTTCCATAAAAAATTCTGTCTCCAAATCCTCAACCCTGACACTAAAAAGTTAAAAATAAAAATTCTTTCCAAAAAACCGACTTCCAACGCCACTGTAAAGTACCAAATAATTCTGGAGTCTAGTGCGTCAACTTTGCTTATATCCTTGTTATACCCGCCCGACTTCAACATAGTGGGTAGAAACCAAAATTATTTTGTACTGTACAGTAGCGTTGGAAGTCGGTTCTTTGGAAAGAATTTTTAAATCAATGTAAGAAAAACATATAAACTAAAATATGTGTTTGCAGGTCCACTATCAAGTTCTTTTGTGAATCGATGGGGATGCCGATCAGTAACCGTGGCTGGTGCTGTGATATCTGCGGTGTGCGTGGTTCTTTCAGCTCTTGCGAACGATGTTACAACTCTCATCTTCACTATCGGCATCGGCGCTGGTGCTGGCTTCGGTATGATTTATCTTCCGGCTATCGTCAGCGTTACCGTTTGGTTTGACCGTTACAGAAGTCTTGCTACAGGTTTGTGTTTTAATAGTCTATTTATTGGTAAAACTTTAAGAATCTACCCAATTACAAATTATATCTAAATTTAAAAAAAAAACTTTTACTAATTATATTTACAAAAAATACACGCCGTAAGTCATTAATACCTTTATAATTCCAAATAAATAACATTTGCTCGTTCCAGAATCTACCATTTTTGATTATTTTATAACTGTGGTTTCTGTTTTAGGTATTGCAGTATGCGGATCTGGTCTGGGTACATTCCTATTTGCACCAATCACATCAGCCCTCATTTCCAACTATGGATGGCGTGGAGCAATGGCTCTTATTGGAGCCTTCATCCTCAACTGCATTCCGTTAGGGCTAATGTTTAAACCGGTACCAGAACGTCCCAGAACATCAGCCTCTGAACCAATGCTACCAAAACCAAATAAATCGCCTTTAAAAAGATCACAGAGTACTGAACAAATAACGAGAGCAAATGAAAAAATAGAAGATGACATAGCAAGACTGACATTATCCCAGCCTGCCCTCTATAAACCACCTGAGCAAAAGAGTATTTCGCATTCGCGTCATGGAAGTGGTATAATGCAAAGGCCAGATGTGCTCTACCAAGGAAGTATGACTAGTTTAGCGAAGTTTAGAAGCACTTCACCCGAAAGGATTCAGTTATCAAATAAGAAAAAAGAGCAAGAACAAAGATGTGGTTGGTTACCTTGTTCCGAAGAATCTAAGGCGGCTCTCGCTGAAATGCTCGATGTATCTCTTCTAGTCGATCCTATATTTATACTCTTTTCAGTGTCAAACTTTTTAACTAGTATAGGATTTTATATACCGTATGTTTATACCGTGCCTATGAGCGAGAAACAAGGCATTGAGAATTCGCCATATTTAATATCTATAATTGGTGCATCTAACTTAGTTGGCAGGATAGTTCTGGGGTACATCAGTGACAAGCCCTGGGTTGACCGCCTATTAGCCTATAATGTGTGCCTTACTATTGCCGGAATCAGTAAGTATAAAAATTTCCTTTAAGCTAAATAATAATATTGGGCAACGATTACAATTTCACATTATCATCCTTTCAGGTACAGCAATGGCAATGGTTTGCTGGGAATTCTGGGGTTTGGCTTTATATGCTACAACATTTGGTTTCACTATTGGCGCTTACGTTGGTCTAACCTCCGTAGTTCTAGTTGACCTCCTTGGTATAGAAAGATTGACAAATGCATTTGGACTTTTATTATTGTTCCAAGGCATAGCTTCATTGATTGGACCACCTTTTGCGGGTTTGTGTTTCTCAATTTTTGTTTTCTTTCATCAATATCTTATCGTAATAATTAAGATCTTTATTTATTAACCAACTTCCTTTATAAATCTTGTGACTGCAATTTAAAATCACTAAGTTTTATACAAATATTTACTCATTATCAAAATGGAATGAAGTGACTGACTTAGTTTGTTTTAGTAATGTATCAAAGTGCAAATATCGCTCACATATTGTTTAACTTGTCTATTATCACACTCATTAACGATACTATTTTTCTTCATCAGGTTGGTTATATGACACTCTACACTCCTATGCGCCGGCATTCTACGTTGCGGGTGGGACGATATCCGTTAGCGGGCTGATACTTTTCTTCATCCCCATGTTGCAGAGGAGAATGAATAACAGGGAAACTATGCTGGAGCAAATTTAGCAGGAAGCAAAACGAGGGCCTTGGCACGACTGTCCAGTGATCGTGCTCAATAGTCCCTCGACCCCGTCCTCCATGGGTTCAACGGAGGACACCTACAGCAACAGGGTATATACAACTACAATTGTAGAAGAAAACAATAAAGATAGTAATGCTAACAGTGCAGATAATAACGAATATGTAAATATTGATAGCATAGATGCTAGTGACGTATTTTTTAATAGCGAAATTTAAGCTCATTCCAAAGATTGTACAAAAGTGAGTGCGATAATTTTTAATATTACTTAAGCCAGTGCAAAAATACGCGTGTTATGACCATGTGGATGGCAAATCTAAAGAACTTCAACAAATTACCTGATCTAAACAAGTTCTATATTTAATTATTAATAATGAGTACATAATATGAAATGTATTTTTCATCCCACCATCTCGGAAAGAGTATTTTTACTCTTCGATATCTGAATGCAAAAGCCGTTATTATCCTCTTGAGGATAAAGTAAATTGAATTTAGAACATCGTGTGCACGTTAGTAAATATCACTCGTCTATGAAGTTTGTGAATTCAAAACATCATTAAAACCTATTTACTTCTACCTCTATGGTGCCGAATTTCCATACAAACGTTTTTAATTTGTTAAAAACTCACACTCGTAACCTTCTTGGTGTACTTTTTTAATTTGCTTTGCGCGCACCATTTTCTTTCACGTCATCTCATTTCCTCGCTGAGGTGGGATGAAAAGTTACGTGTTGCACTCGATTGAAAAGATTTTTCACCTCGTGCTCTTTTGATTCCCTCGCTGACGCTCAGGATTCTAATTTTTGAATCACGAGCGCATGCTCGGTCATCAAAATTGAGCACGCGGTTAAAAGACAACTTTTCACTCTTGTATAACAAATAACTATTGTTATATTATAGTCTACGAGCATGTTGTTATTGGTACTATTAAGTAAACACTTATACAGGTCTTAATATGATTTATTAAATTTTTAAATCTATGTTACAATGTTTTACTATTATATGTTAAGTGTACGAATAAATAAATAATTATTTATCTACCTGCTATCCTTGTAACATAGTATATTAGGATTCTATGCACTTTTATATATTCAGTTAACTATGCTGAACGATGATTACACTACTCGTACTTTACGAATATGAATATTACTTACTGTTTTATATATACAATCATTCAATGCCTTATTGTGGACCAAATGTGGTTAGATTGTAATGTCTCATTATTTCAATACATTATTAATTATTATTATATGCATCTCGTGAATATTTCTTATAATATTTTGATAAAGCATATCAAACCCTTGTCATTTATTTTTTAACATTTCCTTTATCAATTAATTATTAATTCTTCAATATTGTAAGTGCCATAATCTTGTCGAAACCCTTTATTTTAATTTTGATCAAATAATGTAAATACTGTATATTTTACATGATTTCAAACGGTAAAAACCACATCAGACTGCCTTTAAAGACGCATAATTTTTTACACAAAAATTGTATAAACAATTAAAAATATATTAATCCATAATCGCAATAAGTGAAATTACTAACAATGTAAATAATATGACTTGATTAAAGTTACCGCAACAATAGACTATTTTGTTTGTTTTTATCTCTAAAAAACGACTTCTGCGCTGTTACTGATATTTTCCCTATAAATTTAAATATTCCGTATATATTAATATAGTTAATAATATTGACACATCAAATTTTAGGTATGCAGTTCTGAATTTTACGTCTATACCTACTTGTATTAAAATAACGTGAAATCCCTATCATCAATCATCATCCTTATTAAATATCATCCTTCTGGCCTGATCATCCGACCAAAAATTATTCTTTCTTTTTAGTGTCTTCCACAGATTTGCAAACATTTATCATTTTCTCGTGTGTTCTGTCATCGGCTAAAAACATTGTTATTGCGGTGATAGCAGGTGAGGCCTAGAAAAATAGAATTACCAAATTGAAAGCAATTCCGACAGGAAATATTAATTTAAAAAAGTTTTAAGCGATTTCAATTTGAAATGAGGGTAAATATAGGCGCGCAAGTTAGGGTGCTTTACACGAAAAAAGTTCGATGGCAATTAGTGAAACTAATACGTTAAACGTCCATTAATTTTAAAAAAACCGCGCCTACGGCGCTTTCAGAGAGACTTCTTTCTTGAAAAACACATTATATTTTCAGAATAATTCTCCCCGAACTCTTTCTCCCAATGTAGCGTCCAGGATATGCCAGGATGGTATACACGTTTATCCATGAATCTAAAAATATTATCTCTAATTATTATTTTCATCGAATACCTACCCAGTGAATCCATATCGCCCACTGTATGGCAGAGGCACATGGTTTTACTTGTGCGTTATCTGAGAGCAAATACGAAAGCACCACCCATCCCCGTATCAAAGCTATAGGCATCCAGCATATCAAATTAACGATAGTTATGATGATGACACTCTGAAAAAAAATTCCTTTAAAAGTTTCAATAAAAACTACTAGGTATACACTCTAAAGTCCACTTGAGACATCTACTTACTTCGGTAAACCGCATTTCATTTGCTAGTTCCACTGAATCATTGTATTTTGCTTCTAAATTACGAGCCCATATTAACATGAATACCCTAAAAAGATACAAAAATTAAATTAATCATACATTTTCCAATCGCAAAAGATCCACCCTGTTTTTTTTATCAATAACAAGCCAGCATTAATTTAACAAGGTAACACAAAAAAAATGCACCACAACTACAATGATTCTTCGTCTCAGCCTCACTCTTACTTGAGAATAAAACTGAAAAAACAAAACAATTTGTATACTCCAACAAATATATTCGAAGTAGGTACGCAATTTTAATATAGGTTAAGTGCTTGAAATAAATGATATCTAGTAAATACTTACATGAATCCTGTAGATTTAACGCTTCGAAGTAAAAATACGGTTAAAACAACATATTTGTGCCAAGTTGAAGGTAAAATCATGTCCAAAGTACATGATTGGCACGAGAAATCCAATCCATATTTGCCCAAACCAAAAAGAGGAGGCGAAGAATAAAGTAGTGCAAAAAGAACGCATAGACATGGATATAAAATGTAGTGATTTTTTTGTATAGGCCATCCTGAAAATAAAATTACATATTGTAATCACAATAAATCAAATACCTACCAGCTACTACCAGCTCAAAAATTGACAATTTTCTTGCCTTTTGTATTATATTTAGCCACAACATATCGCTCAATGCATACATGAGTGAGACATTCAACTTCTATGACTCCAAAAAATGTATCCCAAAATCCATAAAAAACGCAAGATTTGATTCCAATCTCGTTGTCTGAACTGAAATAAAAAATAAAAAATAGGTACACATAAATTTTACGTGAAAATATGACATTTAGGTACGTTTATATAAATAGCTCACATTTCAGTGTAATTAAGAAAGGGAAGATGGGACACAACAGATACGGCGCGTCTAACGCAGGTGATAACCGTAAAAAAGGCAAAATTACGGTAGCCCAAGTCTGCCCGTAGATTCGTCAGTAATAAAGCCAAACTCAAACAGGCTCCCAACAATGAAGAAACTGCACCTAAAATATATGAGAATGCTTTATAGGAAATCTGTAAAAAATATTATTTTCCTTCGAAGTCTATGTCAATGCAACAATTTCCAACAACTAGGCATTACTAAGGTCAAGAAATTATCTGGTGGTTAATAATTATATTTTCATTAAATAAATAAAATTTTATTGAACAACACTACAATTCATAATACTTAGCTTATCTAAACTCATACAAATACAAATACAAATTAAACTTAAACTACGTGTGGTCGATGGGCCACCTCCTCAGCCCGTGCCACAGCATGAGAGATAGGTAGGTTCAGGAGGGGCCCAAGGGTCAAGACGTTACGGACCATCACACCTAATAAAATTTAAAAATAAAATCATAACAAAAATTACATACTTTAATTACTAATAATTAATAAAAATGAATACATAATTTTGACAGATTTAAGTAGGTAAATAATCTAATTAAATTACTGTAATCTGAAAAAAATTACTTACCTGTTAGTATGAAGCCCTTCATTAAATCCGCCCTGGATTGTTCGTCGAATACATCACTCCACGCGCAAGATTGGTCTTCCATTGTAAAATCTATCATGAGCACAATAATTGATTATATCGATCAAGAGCCCGAGTGCATCTACTTTGAATACATTTAATGAATTGTGTAGTTTCTAGTATTCCATAAAGGATCTTATTTCTGTTTCTCGGGTTTCATGTTGCAAGTACGACTTGTTTGGTTACGCTCTGTTTCCTCGACTACTGTTTATACTACATAAACTACATAACCTTTAAGTAGAACCTTTAAGTAGTAAGTAAATACTTTTAGCAAATCATAAACCTGCTTACAATTTTACATTGGATTCACACTATAACGAAAACAAACGGATAAATATCTGTATTTAGTCATCACGCGTTGTAAACTCTACTTATTTTTGTTTTTGATCTGGCAGGTACTTAATTATTTCCAAGGTCATCTCATACTAGATCTTGAAAATTGATTTTTCAGTTTAAATGACATACCAAAAAATATGATAAATAGGATATAAAATGGGACCAAAATAAAAGACAAGTACTTTAGAAACTATCTTTTATTTATATTGCTAACTTATGCTTAGGTACAAATTATCATATTACGTAGTCGCATGTCATAATATTATTCATGACAGCGAAATACTGCCCTTTCACCGTCGACGAGATCATCCATCTTCCAAGTCGACTAGATGTATCATTTGATTCTCGCCCTGTTCAGGCTCCTCTGATATTCCCTTGTTTTGTGTCTTTGTTTCTGTTTAGTTCTGATAGTGACTTCTTCTATATAACCTAGCTCGCTCAGGATGTAAGAGGGCGTAGTGGTTTCTCATACGGCCTAGTAACGCTGCCCGTATCCTTTCGTCGCTGCTAAGGTAACACAACACTGGGACACTTGTCGCTGCCTGCGGAAAACAAAATCCATACTAATATTATAAATGCGAAAATGTGTCTGTCTGTCTGTCTGCTACGCTTTCACGGCCTATCTGTTCAACCGATTTTGATGAAATTTGTTATGGGGATAGTTTGTATCCCGGGGAAGGACAAAGACTACCTTTTATCCCGGAAAACTAAAGAGTTCCCGCGGGAATCAAAAAATTCTTAATCCACGCGGACGAAGTCGTGGGCATCACCTAGTAAATAATAGAGCTTAAATTGCAGCGTTTTTGTCAACTCCACTAGACAGACTATTGAGTTGACACGATTTGAATGTACAAGACCACAGTGTCCAGCAGAAGATGTTCTATTAGTTGACATGACAAGTAGGTATTTATTCTAGTCTTCACATGAATTAGATACTTCTTGTGTAATAAGGTATAAAGATTTAACGTAATTGCTATCAAAAGATTGTGCCGGTTTATGTGAATATGGTATACCTAACCAAGTCAAGTAGGTGTCGTAAGAAATATATACCTCAATTTTCCTCATTAATCCGCCGGAGACGAATATTAAAGAGCGAAGGCTCTAAAATACGAGACGAATGACAACGAAATTGGATGATTTTAATTTGTTTTCGCAATAAGTAATTTAATCTTGAGCTACAGAAAATATTTTAAATCAATTGATCTTACTATACTATACTATAATCCATATCCATACTATACTAATATTATAAATGCGAAAGTGTGTCTGTCTGTCTGTCTGTCTGTCTGTCTGTCTGTCTGTCTGCTACGCTTTCACGGTCCATCTGTTCAACCGATTTTGATGAAATTTGGCACAGGGATAGGTTGTATCCCGACGAAGGACATAGGCTACTTTTTATCCCGGAAAATTCAAGAGTTCCCGCGGGAACCAAAAAACCTTAATCCACGCGGACGTAGTCGCGGGCATCAGCTAGACTAAAAATAAATCTAATAAGTGATAATCTAATGAGTGATCTAATAGTGTATAGAGTGTAATAGAATAAGTGTATAGAGTAAATTTTACTTGTGCAAGGTAGTAAAATTTACTCAGACGAATGTGGTATTAATTATTAATATTCTAATTGGTTTGGTTAACATTCGTCGCTCATTTAAGTATAGTCAGCAGGGATTAGTCGAGATGATAGAAAGTCTTAAAGATTTATGTTGGTTCCCTGAGAACAATAAGCAACGAGCTCGCTGTGAAAACACTGGGGTCATAAAGTCTAGTATAAAAAGTTTTTATGAGGTATTTAGGCAAAGAAAAGATCCCGAAAAAATACCGAAAACATGGATAGCTAGTCTTAGATGAATAAGTTATCGTAACATTGTATGTAGATATAATCATTTACCTCAGCAGCTATAGGTGCGAAGAGAGCCAGTACTTTAGGCACATGTGGTCGGTAGCCGTACAGCAGCAGAGGAAACCACTGCCAGCCCGCCAGTACCGCTGTCGGTATCCATAGCGCCAATGTTGTCACACACACGGCATGGATGCACTAACAAACAAATAAAACTATTGTGAAACTTCTTTTTACGTGGTCCTACTTTTTAATCCATACCTAAGTCTGATCAGGGACCTTACTATGAGCTCTTAAAGCAGGATAGAAATTGAACTGCACTGAACTTCAAGGCGCTGAACTGGTAGGCAGACACTGCATTGAACTGTGCTGTAGTTCAATTTCTGTCCTGCTTTAAGAGCTCATAGTAAGGCCCCAGGTCTATTTACGCAACTATTAACTATTTACCACCAGTAAAAAAAAAATGTGTGTAGGTACAATTCACACAAGGCAGAAGTGAAACTTCAGAAAAAGAAAGACTACGAGATAATGAGATAAATTCTCTCGCAAGCAAAATCCTATTATGAATATGTTTGTTATTTAGTGTCGCTTTTTCGTTCTATCGAATTATCAAATCACAACGATTCTAAAGAAATTTCACTTCAAAAATTAAAGTGGGTTAAACAAGATTAAAGTTAAAACTAAGGGGTTGTATCATTTGTGTATTTTGGCCTACCTATTTTAATTATTTTTCTAAATAGCAGCCACTCCTAAAACATGTTTTAATCATGTATTGATTATGTGATGTGTAATAAGCCATCAAAGTCATAGACTACTCGATGATTAGATAGGTACGCCACTGGTAAGTACAGCTTTGATAGTTTATACCTCGGAAACCTGACGTTTTAGAAGATTTTGTGTGAGCACTTACAAATACTTGCTTTTATTGATAACAGCTATTGATTAATATACCTAAGTTTTATGAGCGGCCATTATTTCGAAAATAAAATAAAATGGCGGAAAGTTATGTAGTCCAGGCTCTATACCTAACTAAAATATTCAAAACCCTTTTGATCCAATTACTTAGTTACCAAACTACTTGTGAAACCCATTTTTATATACCTCACATATTATTTTGTCATAACATTTGGACTTTTGGACATAATATATCGAACGTTTTACCCCTACAAAATAACATCAACGATAACCTACAAAACATTGTATGAGCTGCGATATTTGAAACATTAGCTACATAACAACACTATGGAAAAGTCGTGTAGGTAATTAGGATTCACATAAATCACTTTTGTAGACTTTCTCTATTTTCTTCATACTCTAACATCACATCATCGCCTCATAGAAATACCTATCAATATCTACATAGGTACAGTTTTCTTACTGCGATAAATTATGATCCATTTATTTTAGTGGCAGTTTACCTTTGTCAAGCGTTTTTCCTCCCTTTGTTGTTCGCCCCGGTAATATATCGTTTCCAGTCGAATTGCTTTGCCCATGAAGAAAAATCTTAAAGATAAAAAGTGAAATGTTATGAATTTTAAAAAAGTCGAATACATCTCCATTAGCAAGTCAATAGTACCTAATGCCCACACCAAAGGAGGCAAGTGGGAAACATACGAGACTTTGCAACCTCGGTAGAGACCATGTCCCTAGTGGCAATGCTGCGGGGCATAGAAATTCTTTCGAAGTTAAGTATAGTAGAATACTGTGACATGGAACCTTTACAATAATTATTACCAGTAAGTCATAGTCAGTATAAGTTTTGTGTTGTTGGAACCATCGCTAGGCCTTAAGAAGATAATATCTTCATAATATTGTCAAGGGAACAAAAGTGAGCAAACTTCCATCACAATCAGTTTAATAGAAGTTAATTGAAAACCTTGACTATAAGATTTTAAACTAAATCCATAAATAAAAATCACTCAAGGTTAAAATTGAGTTCAAAAGTAACTTACATCCCAACAATAGGTAACACTCCGCATACTATGACGTAGGGCACACTGAACCCCAAGCCCTTTGCACCAGAACTGAGTGATGGCCACATGAAGGTGCACACAGTGCCCGTCGCATCGCAGGAATACATGCCGTAACCAAACAATGGCGGTGTGGCGAACACCACCGCGACCATCCAGCATACTCCGATCAACGTCCAATAATACCTAAAGTATACAGTTCTTTCTGAAAAAAAATCATTTATTAGGAATCATTATTTTTTAAAGAACTCATTTCTACTATTCTATAGAATTCTCATTATTCTGTTCTATTCCCAAAAGCACATCCCCAATGCAAGATACTGATGCCACTAATTGTTGTATAGACAGAATAATTATGCTGTAAAAGTGATGTCTAATAATTTTACTGTTATTTACACAATTTAAAACATCCTTCAAGAAATTCAGCTTGCTTTGTGTCTGACGATCACTTGATTCGATAAATTGGATATTTTGTCTTAATACAATTCTCGATTTTACGTTCAAATTGTGTTGGAAAGCCTGTAAGTAATTGATTTATTTTGTTTTCTTCTTAGTATAATTTTATTCGTTTTCGTTAAACGAGATTTAGTATGATTATTCTAGACTATATCGTCAAGGCATCATCATCAACCATACTGATGATCGAGATAATTCAGCGTTAGCCTTCACACCACGCTTTTAAACAATCTTTACGAGTACCAACCTCGCTTATAGTATTTTGCTAGTAAATATCTTTCCAGTACCATAGCGAACAATGCAATCATTTGGAAGACACCAAAGAACTGATTTAAGAAAGCAAAAAGTTGACAGCATGATGGGCCAAATAGCCATCTGAAAAGAGAATCATTATTTGTGTAAATTTTTTTTTGCAAAAATCAACATCTATTTAAGTGTTCATTTTATTTTATTTAAGTGTCTTTCTTCTAGATATATTTTGAAATTCTACACAAAAACCGGCCAAGTGCGAGTCGGACTCGCGCACCGAGGGTTCCGTACAAACCTGTAGGTATATAAGTAAAAGTCATGGTATTTTTATTCCACTTATCTATTTTAATTTCAATTTAATACCTCTACGCGTTCATGCGGAAAGGGGTAGTAAGTTTAAAACTATTAAAAATATTTTTATAATATGATGTAACTAAAAATTTATGCTTTTCGCAATTTTTCCTTTATCTATGCTGTAAGACATTGCTTCGTACCAAATTTCAAGATTGTGAGTTCACGGGAAGTACTATGTAGGTTTTGATTCCCTTGCGAGTGTCGAAAATTTGCATAAAAATATTTTTATTATATGATGTAACTAAAAATTTATGCTTTTCGCAATTTTTCCTTTATCTGTGCTATAAGACGTTGTTTCGTACAAAATTTCAAGATTCTGAGTTCACGGGAAGTACCCTGTAGGTTTTGATTCTCTTGCGAGTGTCGAAAATGCAGCATAAATGGCTGTATCTTTTGATTGTGTTGGCTTAAAAGTTTGATTTTTTCACAGCTCCAAGGGACAGTAAACCTGAGTATTTAGTATGAATTTCAGCTTGATACCTCCATGCGTTCCTGAGAAAAAGGGTCTTGACACACGGACAACAAAGTGATCCTATAAGGGTTCCGTTTTTTCCTTTTGAGGTACGGAACCCTAAAAATTAAAAATATGTTAAAATAAACAAATAATGAACTAGGCTAATCTACTTATGCGTAAAAATCGATCTTTCTCAATGTTAAACTAGACGAATAATGGGTATTATTAATTGTACACGTATAATTCGCAAAGAATTTTGAGGTAAGTAAGAACTTCTTATCTTCTTCTCTTAGGGTTCTTCAATCAAAAGATGCAAAGCTAGTTACACTAAGGAGGCATTAAAATGTGTTGAAAAATATTAAATAATTCATACCCAAACTAACCTCTTTGCTAATGCAGATGACCCTGCAAATGGAAATCCGAGTAAATTCCTGCCAAGCGATGCTGAGCAAAGATTAAGTACCAGAACGTGGCTCTTAAACACTACTAGGTGACTGTGGATGAATGTTAAGTAAAGCCAGGCGTTAAGCAGCACCCCGAATACGCCTGTTATTGAAATAATTAAAATTAACAAATCATCAAGTTATATTTAGCAAAGATTTTTGTCACACATTTAACACTTCTCGCGTGCAGTAAATACACTGAGTATAAGATAATAAAGATGGCATCATAGTTTATACCTAAGCCTAACACAACGGACCTATTTGATCTTTAAACAGCACTCACCAAAAATAATGAGGCAAGCTCCCAAAAGAGTCTTGTACGAACTGTCAAAGTAATACCACGGACATTCATCCTCATTATAATCAAACAATTGCATCGCAATGCTTACACCTTCTCAAATTACCACGCACCAAATGAAAGGGAACCGACACCTTTGATTTTTGTGTAAACGTCCACATAGGAGAAGCGGTCACAAAGACTGGTCAGGTTGACGAACCAACAGGATCTCTAGACAATAGACGAAGATTATATTACATACCCGGTGCCACTTTACCTGCGCCATCACACGCCTAAAGAAAAATTAGGTCGTGCCACAGAAAACAAAATACTGGGAAAGTAAAGGCTACTAACAGCCATGTTAGTTGAAAGAAACCTGAAAGAGATATCACAAAAAATTATTGAAACCAATGCTTGTTTACTGCATTGTACCTATTATACGTAAGTATGATGCATTTATAGCAACAGCGCTAACTGAAGCTTGCTTTAAATGTATCCTGTGAGGATCGAGATTAGCCAGAGCAGGTGCGAATTGGCTTGTGCCACTTTAGTTAAAATATCGCATAACATCACTCACATCTGAATTTCCTTACAGCTTACGACATCATCAAAATAGATTGGGTTTTTAAATCTAGTCCATCAGTCCCAAGAGTCCCAATGAATTTACAGTATATTATGATTCTTGATGATGCAACTTCAACTTGGTAATAACAATAATTTAGTGGTAGTCTACGAATCTTTATTAAACTACAAATCATACAAGGAATTCAGCTGCCAACTGGTTAACGAGTTAAATTTAATCTGATTCATTTACCACGTCAATCTATTTATGTTTCCAGAACCCAAATATAGACCCTGCAACAATGGTTAACATATGTGATAGGTACCTACCTACCTAATACAACAAAGTTAGGCTACTGACTTGTAACTAATAAGCAATGAGTGTTATAAAAATCATAAAAGTCTTTTGTACTGATGTACAAAAGACTTTTATGATTTTTATAACACTGAGAACGTGTTTTTAAAAGATACACGATAAAACGACAAACGGTTGTATCATCAGGTTATTATACTAAGAATAGGCATGATGACAATAACCAAGAATCAATGAAATTATGAATTTATCTAATGAAATAGGATTCATGGATTATAAAAAACGTATTTATTTATTTTTCTATTTCGAGTGTGATTGCTATTTGTTTTGATAAAATAAAACTATAAAATACAGCTATCCGCCATAATGGATTAAACACCAAGAAGCGAATGACGTCACAATTGTTTGTTTTCGAGCTTTGACAATCACACTATTGTTTACTGCACACTGCACAGAGTACATTAATAAAAACAATAGTGACGTCACAAACGACGCCATGACACCGCCGAGCGTTTTTCCCCATTATAAATCTGTGGTTTGGCGTAAATTTTAAAATTTAAATTTCAAATGCGAATGTTATCACCAAACCTTATTTTTCTGCTGAAATAAGATATTTTTTCGAAATACTTCCGAACATAATCTGACCATTTTTCAAAATCAGTCATCATGCCTATTCTCAAATAGCTCGTCTTTTAAAGTAGTAGAGATTATTACTACTATTATTTTCTGCAGCTATTTTCTCTTGCACGATATAATAATCACGCGCCGGTATCGTTGTCACTACAAATGTAGTGACATGTAGAATGTAGTTTTAGGTTTAGGACTCAAAATTTATTTATTAAACCGGGTGTCAAACCGGCCATCATAGCGTGCCGCTAGTGTAGTGTAAGTTCGGCACAAAGTATAATAATATATTTTTACCCTCGACGAAGCGGAGACGGTATATGTGTTTGCCCTAAGAGGTTGTGTGTTTGTTTGTTTGTTTGTGCACTTTTTTGTCACCATTTTTCTCAAAAAGTACTGGGCTGATTGAGATGCGGTTTTTTGCATTAGATACGTATAGCTTGTGAGAAAGTTTTTAGATATATTTTAGGACCATAGACAACCAAGCTGAGCTGTAGTCTATGATTTTAATATTTCAACATGTTACCATTTTTCACAAAAACTACTGGGCCGATTGAGATGCGGTTTTTTGCATTAGATGTGTGTAGCTTGTGAGAAGGTTCTTAGATATATTTTAGGACCATAGACAACAAAGCTGAGCTGTAGTCTATGATCTTAATTTTTCTATGTGTTAAAAATTTTCACAAAAAGTACTGGGCCGATTGAGATGCGGTTTTTTGCATTAGATATGTTTAGCTTGTGAGAAGGTTCTTAGATATATTTTAGGACCATAGACAACAAAGCTGAGCTGTAGTCTATGATTTTATTTTTTCAATATGTTACCGTTTTTCACAAAAAGTACTGGGCCGATTGAGATGCGGTTTTTTGCATTAGATGTGTATAGCTTGTGAGAAGGTTCTTAAATATATTTTAGGACCACAGACAACAAAGCTGAGCTGTAGTCTATGATCTTAATTTTTCAACCACTGTTACCATTTTTCACAAAAAGTACTGGGCCGATTGAGATGCGGTTTATTGCATTTAGGACTTCGTGCGATTACAAAACAGGAAACTGGTACCAAAATTTAAAAAAATCAGCGCCATTTTGAAATTCTTTGTTAATTGACCGATTTCGTTCAAAATCTATATTTAGGGCTCCCTGGGGTCACAAAACAGGAAACTGGTACCAAAATTTAAAAAAATCAGCGACATTTTGAAATTCTTTGTTAATTGATCGATTTCGTTCAAAATCGATATTTAGGACTCCCTGGGGTTACAAAACAGGAAACTGTTACCAAACTTTAAAAAAACAGCGCCATTTTGAAATTCTTTGTTAATTAACCGATTTTGTTCAAAATCGATATTTAGGGCTTCGTGGGATTACAAAACAGGAAAATGGTACCAAAATTTTAAAAAAATTAGCGCCATTTTGAAATTCTTTGTTAATTGACCGATTTCGTTCAAAATCGATATTTAGGGCTCCCTGGGGTCACAAAACAGGAAACTGGTACCAAAATTTTAAAAAATCAGCGCCATTTTGAAATTCTGTGTTAATTGACCGATTTCGTTCAAAATCGATATTTAGGGCTCCCTGGGGTCACAAAACAGGAAACTGTTACCAAAATTTTAGAAAATCAGCGCCATTTTGAAATTCTTTGTTAATTGACCGATTTCGTTCAAAATCTATATTTAGGGCTCCCTAGGGTCACAAAACAGGAAACTGGTAACAAAATTTTAAAAAATCAGCGCCATTTTGAAATTCTTTGTTAATTGATCGATTTCGTTCAAAATCGATATTTAAACTCCCTGGGGTTACAAAACAGGAAACTGTTACCAAACTTTAAAAAAACAGCGCCATTTTGAAATTCTTTGTTAATAAACCGATTTCGTTCAAAATCGATATTTAGGGCTCCCTGGGGTCACAAAA
Source organism: Erebia epiphron (assembly GCA_963932025.1). Lineage (NCBI taxonomy): Eukaryota > Metazoa > Arthropoda > Insecta > Lepidoptera > Nymphalidae > Erebia > Erebia epiphron. Next base: position 16,790,915 of record OZ009955.1, read on the forward strand.
CAGGAAACTGTTACCAAAATTTTAGAAAATCAGCGCCATTTTGAAATTCTTTGTTAATTGACCGATTTCGTTCAAAATCTATATTTAGGGCTCCCTAGGGTCACAAAACAGGAAACTGGTACCAAAATTTTAAAAAATCAGCGCCATTTTGAAATTCTGTGTTAATTGACCGATTTCGTTCAAAATCTATATTTAGGGCTCCCTAGGGTCACAAAACAGGAAACTGGTACCAAAATTTTAAAAAATCAGCGCCATTTTGAAATTCTGTGTTAATTGACCGATTTCGTTCAAAATCGATATTTAGGGCTCCCTGGGGTCACAAAACAGGAAACTGTTACCAAAATTTTAGAAAATCAGCGCCATTTTGAAATTGTTTGTTAATTGACCAATTTCGTTCAAAATCGATATTTAGGACTCCCTGGGGTTACGAAACAGGAAACTGTTACCAAAGTTTTAAAAAATCAGCGCCATTTTTTTTTGTTATCACCATAATAAATGAATTCAGTTTAGTACAGTAAAATCTGTACTACTTGTAAGTCTAACCACAACCCGTGAGCTGCTTAAGCAGCTCGCGCAAAGGGCGAAATACTAGTTAGATATATATAGCCTGAGAGAAGGTTCTTAGATATATTTTAGGACCATAGACAACCAAGCTGAGCTGTCTCTATGATTTTAATATTTCGATATGTTACCATTTTTTACAAAAAGTACTGGGCCGATTGAAATGCGGTTTTTTTCATTAGATGTGTATAGCTTGTGAGAAGGTTCTTAGATATATTTTAGGACCATAGACAACAAAGCTGAGCTGTAGTCTATGATTTTATTTTTTCAATATGTTACCATTTTTCTCAAAAACTACTGTGCTGATTTAGATGCGGGCTTTTTGTTTTAGATATATTTAGCTTGTACCTAGATGCTGCCCAGGGTATCATGATGGAGTCAGGAGGCGATCATGGGAACTCCTTAAATTCTCATCGTATACCCGTCGCGTTTGATTTGTCCATTTGAAAAGGGTTTGGCCATAGTCCACCACACTGGTCAAAAAAACTACTGAGCTGTCAAAGATGCAGTTTTGTGTTTTAGATATTATGTAATATATACGTTTGCTACGTTCTAATTGTTGTTTCAAAGTTATAAAGGTCAAAGGTATAATGGAGTTCTGCAGTTCGTCGTGGGTTTTTTTAAAATTTTTAATTTTATTACTTGTTTGTATGGATGTTCTACACATACTACTTCATTAATAATATAGTTCACTATACAGTCTATGATTGCCTGGCAATAAAAATTTGGCAAGCGTCGATTGAAAAAAGACAGGTATGTCTGCTACTGAGAACACGCGGCCCGCGCACGTCTATTGGACTCAGTTAATTAAAGAGAAGACGCGGATGGTTTTAGCGATGTATGTTCGGCCGGTACTCAGTTAGTGTTATCAAACTCAGTGATGTGTATAATCGCAGCGAGTGCTCAGTGCAATACCGGCACCGGTCGAGTTGCGACAGGAACAGGATGATGTCGATAGAGCAATTGTCGCTAATGGTCAACCGACATCTTGGCCTTGACACCTACAACGTCGAAATACAAAACTCAACGAAATGGACAATATTCGAGTCCCCGCTAGGAGGGCGCGGGCTCGTAGCCACAGAAGATATCAAAACTGGCGAAGTATTATTTGTCGATCATCCGCTCGTCTACGGTCCTCGATCCGGAACTATCGTACAACGCGGCTGCACTACATGCAGGAACATTGATAGCGATGCATTTTTTAAGTGTTCAAAGTGTGCATTGTTGCTATGTTCAGAACAGTGTCAAAACAGTGATGTACATTACAGTGACTGTAGTACAATTTCCTGTTGGCCTAACAAAGTGCCTATCGAGGACGTTGATGACACAGTATTGTCCCGTGCACTAACGGCAATACGAGCATTGTTATTAAACGAAGACCAAAGAAATCTGCTAACTTCGCTTCAAGCGCATGTTCAACCACAACATGGAAGTGAAATTAGACGTCTAAAGGAATATTTTGATATTCCATCGCAGGTGGAACAATTTATGACATTTGTCACATGTATATTGGACGCAAATGCTTTTCAGGTAGCTACTCCTTATGGGAAAAAGGAGATGAGTTTGCGGGGTTTATACCCTGTTTCATCTTTAATGAACCACAACTGTGTACCAAACACGAGGCACAGTTTTAACTCCGATACACAAATGACCGTGAAAGCTGTGAAACCAATTCGAGCCGGTACCGAAATATTCGCGTGTTACTCAGGGATTCTGTGGGGTACGCCTGCTAGAAGACTTCATCTTTATAAAACCAAGCATTTTTTTTGCAAATGTGACCGTTGTGCTGATCCTACCGAACGTGGTACCCTCTTAGCAGCTCTTAAATGTTTCTCCACTGAATGTCCCGGGTCTATGTTACCTCTGCAACCGTTAAATACTAACACGGCTTGGCGATGTCTGGATTGTGGCCTCAGGGTGCCAAGTAGTAATATTTGTGCTGTACAGGGTGCTCTTGGAAGTTTGGTCGGGTATTTAGACTTCAAAAATGTACTAGCATTAGAAAACTATTTTCTGTACAGAATTACGAAATATATTCCGAAGACTAATCAAATCGTTGTTGATCTACAATGCCGACTTATTTGGGAGTTAGGAGAAGCCGAAGGATATCGGTGGAATGGTGAGTTTTTTGTTTACACTTTTTAAACGTAGGTATATAATGATATCAATCATTTTATTAAAACTGATACGACAATGTTCATGGTAATATTTCAAATAAATGTATGGTTATCTCAAACTATTAGGTATATGATATGTCAGAAAAGTTTCAGATAATATCATCTTCGTCAAATGCCAGCTAGATGAATACAGAGTAAATAGATACATTTACTCTGCTTTCAACTCGCGCGCGAACTATAATATCTTTACTTATAATATAAAAATTCTTTCCAAAAAACCAACTTCCAACGCCACTGTAAAGGACAAACTAATTTTGATTTCTACCCACTATGTTGAAGTCGGGTGGGTATCACAAGGATAAGCAAAGTTGACGCATCAGACTCGCCCGACTTCAACATACGAGTAGTGTGTAGAAATCAAAATTATTTTCTACGTTACAGTGGCGTTGGAAGTCGGTTTTTTGAAAGAATTTTTATTTTTAACTTTTTAGTGTCAGGATTGAGGTTTTGGAGTCAGAATTATGGGACTACCTCGAGAGCTTCCTCTAACGACTGATAGAATTTTTTTTCTGTGGGTTAATTTATCTGTTAATTTATTTATCACGCATGTGTAATGTAATGAAATTATCCATAATTATTGAATAATATTTAAATTGACATTATAGTAATTTTGTTAATAACTTTGTAAAATTAAGTAGCTTATAATCTTAAATTGGACCGGAACATTATGTAATTTTCATTTTATTTTATACCTACCCGACATGTATTGAATTTAAATTTTAATGTAACAATTTTTGCACACTGTCTCTGACAGTAGATTGTGTACGGGAAATTTCTACCATAAACAGCTGTTATCACCCACAATTTAGCAAAATAAATGATTTATGATTTATGATTTATGTGCACACATCACCCTGAAATTAAAAATGAATTTGAATGCAACTGGTAACTACACAAACTTACGTATAGGTTATTATCTGGATTCATATTTAGTATATTTTTCCCCGAAATACCTCAGGGTTTCTTCAGAAGAGCTGATATGATTCTTTATCTATTAGTATGATTTAAAACTAACGCCGTAGTATTACCTAGTCAGTAGGTATTTTGTGCTCATACTTTTTGATCGACAAATGTAGGTATGTACTCACACCTCGCGATCGACTTATAAAATTAACTCTCTGTAAAAAAAAACCGTAGTTCCGTACAAACCCTTAGTAAGTTTAAAATTATTATAAGTATTTTATTGTAGGTATGATGTAGCTAAAAATTTATGCTTTTCGCAAAAATTTCCTTTATCTGTGCTATAAGACGTTGCTTCGTACCAAATTTCAAGATTTTGAGTTCACGGGAAGTACCCTGTAGGTTTTGATTCCCTTGCGAGTGTCCAAAATTTGCAACATAAACGGCTGTAAATTGCGTGGAAGTTTGATTTTTTCACAGTAGACCTGAGTATTTGATATGAATTTCAGCTTGATACCTCCATGCGTTCTTGAGAAGAAGGGTCTTGACAGACAGACAGACGGACAACAAAGTGATCCTATAAGGGTTCCGCTTTTTCCTTTTGAGGTACGGAACCCTAAAAACACCTAAAACTATTTATGTTTTAATATTATTTTACCTGACCTATTTATATAAGTAGTTCAATAAAATGAAGATTAGTAGGTAATAGGTACTTATGTTGATCGACTGCGTAGAGCATTACGTAATCCATACTAATATTATAAATGCGAAAGTGTGTCTGTCTGTCTGTCTGTCCGTCTGTCTGTCTGTCTGTCTGTCTGTCTGCTACGCTTTCACGGCCCATCTATTCAACCGATTTTGATGAAATTTGGTACAGGGATAGATTGTATCCCGGGGAAGGACATAGGCTACTTTTTATCCCGGAAAATTCGAGAGTTCCCGCGGGAAACAAAAAAGTTTATCTGTTCAACCGATTTTGATGAAATTCGGTACAGGGATATTCTCTACAGGGAGAGAATCTCTCTCTTCTTCGGTACAGGGACTTAATCTACGCGGACGAAGTCGCGGGCATCATCTAGTTGTATCTAATTTAAAAACTCAGACTACCACCTACCATTGATACTTACTGTTAAAACTTTTCTTCTCGATAGCTATTGATACGAGTCGAAAACAAATGAAAGCATGAACTAAATATGTAGGTACTTCCAAGGTAAGAAGACATAAAATTTAAAAAGCCACGAAACTACAGATCACAGCATAGCGACCCCTGATGACCAACAACCGACAGATAGACAGACTAACATTACTAAAATCTTTTCTGATTTGATGTTATATTAAATCCACTATGGCAGTAGAATCTATTTTCCGAACCGGTGGTAGAGTCAAAACAACGTAACATAAGTGACACCTGTATGTCCTACGTATTACAAATAAATTGAGTACCTACCTATTGCGTAGACTAACTTATCATCTGCATTATATATGAACCTACCTATTAGCATAATATCTAGCTGAACTATCAAATATCAATTTTACAGTAAATAAAATGGGAACTTCGCCAATAGTTTTCTAGCCCACGGAAACCTCTAATGAGTTTATTTTGTTTTATTTTATTTGCTGGGTAATAACTCAACCTGGTGGATTTAACAGGTGGTCTGGAACTGTGCTGACCCGTGACTTCGTCCGCGTGGATTTTTATTCCCGCGTTAGTCCTTAATTTTCTGGGATAAAAAGGATACAAACTATCTCTGTACCAATTTTCATCCAAATCGGTAATAAGATGGGCTGTAAAGCATAGCAGACAGACAGACATTGTCTGTCTGCTACACTTTGCATTTATAATATTAGTATGGTCTATGGATATCATTATACGTGCCATAAGTTGTCCTACATGAAATTAAACATTTCATTTCATTTGTGACAAGGTCGCTTTGTGACTGCAACGATAGAGCGTTTTCTTCGGAAATCACGTTTTCTTGTTACGTTATAGAAACGTGTCCATGACGTTTATTGACGTTACATAGCGGCCACGTGACGGTAAAGAAAATCTTGTACATCAATTTGCATTACGTCAGATTCGACACCCGAGTCGGCTCCATGAAATGTGTAGGTAGATAGATCCCGAGCTATTTTCATATCAGGTCAAACAAATATCGACGTCGGAACAAGTCGTCAGTCAATTCCAAATACCTTCTGACGTGACTGCAGCGTGCACTGGCCGTAGTGAAATGGCACAAGAAGCTAACATCGAAGACTTTCAAATATATTTAAGCAGTAGTGCAGAAACACTACCTGTGGCTATTGGCCAATCGGGCTATGGTGGAAGAGGCTTATATGCAACCAAATACATCAAGAAAGGATCACTAATTTTTATCAATACACCTATGGCGATAGGACCCCGAGCTGACAGTGTTTCAGAAAAGTTTTGTTCCAATTGCTATCTAATTTGTGACTTATGTTATCCTTGTGAAAAGTGTTATGCGTTTGTTTGTTCAGATAGCTGCAGAAATTCTATAGGGCATACAAAATTATGTGTCTTTGTCAATGACAACTGGAAGTTAAAAACAAAACCAAATGATATCGAAGATATTTCTAAAGCGCTCAACCAAGTTCTACTCTATTTACGGTTTCTATTACTTCCAGAGGAACAAAGAGTTTTACTTAACATTTTTCAAAAAAGCGATGCAGAATGCTCTTTTAATGAATTAGAAATAATTATTGCAAAATACTTGATCCCTGAACAGCACATAAAGTTCATTAAAACAGTAAATGCAGTTATTAAAATAAATTCTTTCAGAATAAGCGATTGCCCTATTGAGAAAAAAATACATTTACGAGGCATGTATCCATTATCAGCTTTCATGAATCATAATTGTGTTCCTAACACAAGAAACGTTTTCAGTAAAGATTACACTATGGCAGTTTACGCAACAAAAAACATTGAAATAGGAGAAGAGATTTCGAGTTGTTACACTGTCCTATTATGGTGCAGCCCAGCCAGGCGATGTTATCTTTACAAATCAAAACAATTCTGGTGCAATTGCAAAAGATGTACAGATGTAACGGAAATGGGCACGATGCTATCAGCATTAAAATGCGTGAAGAAAGATTGCATCGGAGACATTCTACCTATGAAACCTCTAAATCCTCGTTCAACCTGGCTTTGTGACAGCTGCAAAATCATGATATCTCCAGATATAATAAGCGATATTCAAAGTGTTTTAGGAAGCCTCCTTGGAACGCTTGATTTAAACAGTTTGCGAATGGAAAATGCTGTTTTAAAACGATTAGCATTATTGATTCCATACTCTAATCACATATTTGTTGATATACAATTGAGATTAGCAATTAAACTTGGATTCGAAGGAGACTATATTCTTAATGGTATTTGATGTAGCTAGATGAAACAATGCTTTAATGGGCTTCCAAATTAACTCAATTAACAAAGTCAATGTGGCAAATTTGTGACAACGTTTTTTTTTAATTCATTACCCTCTCACTGTCATCGACATAAGTAGAATAGCTCCTTGATCTGGTAAGTGTAGTTGGCATTAATTTAATTATTATTATATTATTAGATCCTTACCCTGTAAGTAAACCGACGAAAACAACAATAGGTACAACACAATAGCATTTGTAAATAGGATATCAGGGTTCGTAGGTTGGTATTTAAATAATTTGTATCTCGATCTTAATTTTCCAATGACTATCTAGACATGCCTGAATAAAAATAAACTACCTACATATTTATTAGCGACGGATCTATTAATATTAGCTACGTCGCCAATTTCTCTGAAAGCAAAGTCGAATAAGTACCTATTTCATGTGGTCGATGTATTACAATTAAGTAGGTACCTAATTGAGAAGTGGATTTCTTGGACGAATAGCTTTTCATGAATAGATAGGCGCTCGGTATGCTGACACTTGTGGATTGTGGAGCTTATTAAAATCTAGTTGCACCTACGATGTGCGTCAAACGACGTTATAGTCAAGGCGTGTATATAGTCCAGCTAATTTTTTTTATCTGTATTCTGTAGTCTAAGAGATGACGCTGATCGATATGCGTAGCCGATAACCTTATCTCTCGTTTCTCGTCATTTTCCTCAATCACTAACTCTCTATACCTACTATTTATGTGCTACAGTAGGTATACCAGTTTAATAGTCTTTCATAGATCTTACTAGAGAATTCCCATTTATAATATCTTACCGTATTATAAGAAAAAACTGACTTCGTTAGACTAGCTTTCTACTTATTCCGGCGGAATACCTAAATCAAGAAATAGAACCATATTCATGCTAGTCTGTGACAAACGAGGCTATTATAATGACATGCACCGTGTTGGATTTCTAGGACCAGATGCGGTTTTCATTATGTCAAGGTTTTCATAAATCTATTTACGTCTAGCCATTTACGCGGCTTTGCATGTCGTATCATGGACAAAGGTCATCAATCGCTTCCAATTCTACACATTTCTTTAAATGCTGCGTATCAGTCCGTCTGTCGGTCTGTTACCTAATACCTTTTCACCTCACATCCGCTTAACCAAGTTTGACAAAATTTTGTTTAGAGATAGCTTGCATCTCAGAAATAATAAGGAAAATAATATTTAGTAATAATCAGGAAATATGCTTTTTATCTCCATTTAGGAAAAAACCGGTCAAGTCAAACTCGCGCACCATTCCGTATCATCACATACCACTACAGCCCATTAACGTCCAACTGCTGGGCACAGGCCTCCACTCTCATATTATGAGAGAGGGAATAAGAGCTTAGACCCACCACGCTACACCAATGCGGGTTGATCATAATATAAATTATTTTAGTACCTAAGTCTAAGTAATGAGAAATACATATGTAATAACAACACATATAATTAATTAATCAGCTGTGAAAAAACTGGCTTAGGTAGGTACATTACAAACAAACAATTCCACCGGGATTTAAAAAAACCTTAATCCACGCAGATGAAGTGGCAGACATCTTTAAATATTTTCTACTTCTATGTAAGTAGGTGCTCCATTTAAATAATTTCACATCAAAAATCCTAAAATTATGTGATAAATATTTGGCTAGAGACAGAAGAATTATGATAATCTGTTATTTTGCGTCGCAACTTCGACAAAATTTTCCTTTTCATAATGCCATCCATATTATATTTAGGTTTCCATTTTATTTATAGTGTGATTTGTTTCGATTACAATTTTGGGTTAAATTTGGAATCCACTAGCATGATTTTAAAAATATAATTGGCTCTAATCCCTATTTCTGTTTTCTGTCCCATATTATCATATTAACAGTGACCTGGATTTTTCTTTTTTCATAGAGGTAAGTACATATAGATGGGTACGTGTGATGACGGATGATGGTTTATTTTGGGGGTCGTTTAATATTTAATCCCCTTGATAATTATGAAAGTATGGGAAGGCGGCCGGTTATTTTGACTAGTCTACCGGGTTGTTGGGTTAGGTTTGTTTAGTAACTTAGTAAGTGCATCATTTTGACTGCCTCGTTGGTCTTGTGGTTAGCAATCGAACACTGCGGCCGGCAAGGTCCTGGGTTCGAGTCCCGGGTCGAACCATAGACGAGTGTTGGGTTTTTCTGACAAGTAATTCTCAGCACTAACCCGGACTTGGGAAATTGGCAGTGTTTTACCCCCGTGCCCCGTAGTGCACGTCCTGTGCCTGATCTCTCCTGTCGTGTCGGATGTTCCGTCCCATCAGGCTATGAGAGTAAAGGAACAGAGAGTGCACCGGTGATTGCGCACACACTTGTGCACTATAATATCTCCCGCGCAGATGGCTGATCTCTCTGGAGAAATGCCGCCATGGCCGAAATTTGGTTGAGAGGACACTATTATTATTAAGTGCATCATACCAGAAGCAACTGTTAATGTCAGTTGTGTTATTAACTGGCGGGTTTAGTAGGTATTTTATAACCTGCTGTGGTAATTCCTCAGTGTTCTCTAGCCTAAATGTTTACTGAGCGAAACACGTTCATATATTAATAATTATAATTAACTTATGCGCAATGAATGAGCAAGGTTAACTTACATGGCGCTTACTAGTTAATATTACATGACACACCAAGTATAATTGTTGTTATTAAAATTTTTAAATATCGTTTTAATGCAAACATACTCAAATCCGCGCTCGCTGCAAGTTTTGCATAATCAGCAAGTAAAATAGGTATAGGTTTAGGCTTTAGCCATAGTACCTACTTGGACATTTATTGAATTCATCTTGTCTAATCAGACAGAAGCCCTCCTCTTGGTACCTCTTACGACACGTTCCTATAGGTTTCTAGTATTGCCCTCTCCAAGTCTCTACCTTAGTTAGAAACATGCCGTTTGTGTGGGTATGTCCAGCCACCTCCTGCGACTCAAAAGTCAAATTAGACATTTTAGCGAGGGTCTATCAGAGTTGTTTCTGGACTGTGGTCGCTGTAACATCTTGGTAACTCACCGGAAACTCTTTGGCAAACAAGGCTTTAATTTAATCAGTGGATTGGTAGTGACCTATTTAGAAAGAGAAGAAGATAAATCCTAATGTCATCACCTTGTTGACAAATTTATTTTTTGTAATTTTGTTTTGTAACAACGTGTCCATTTATACAGGAAGTGCTAATTACGTATTTCTGACGAGCTCTCATCATCGCTATTTAAACACAAACCTTGCACAAAGCGTTTTGTTAGTCTTTTGTCTCGCTGTTTGGATAAAGATCGTTTCCGTCATGAAAGACACGATGTGTCGGTAAGGCGTGTGAATAAATAATATCCGGATAAGACGTGTGGTTTGTACCTACTTATCAACAGAAAGAAATGTGTAGCTGTACCTAACAAATACCTATAGGTACCTACGTAGTGTTATACGAATAATGCAATGCATTATAAACGACGAAATGCAACTAGATGATGCCCTTAGACTATCGGCCGGTTTCTAAATTGAGAATTTCATGTTGAGTCTGTCTCAAAGACTACTTTTAAGGACTAATTAAGCAATTTTTTTGTTTCTGAATTGATATTGTCTAAGGTGTGAGAGTTGGAACTTGCTGTTTTTGCTTGAATGCTTAATTCAGAAACCCGCCCAATAAGTAGTTATCAATTCAGAAACAAATATTTGCTTAATTAGTCCTTATGTAGTCTTTGAGACAGACTCAACATGAAAGTCTCAGTTCAGAAACCGGCCGTATGTCGCGTAGGTTAGGAGTTAGAACATACCTACCTAGCGTAGGACTTTTGAATCCCCTTGGATTTTTTGAACCTCGGTGAAGCAAGTAAGTACCTAATAATCAAATAAATATTATAAATGCGAAAGTTTGGATGGATGGATGTATGGATGAATGTATGGATGGATGTATGGATGGATGTATGGATGGATGTTTGTTACTCAATCACGCCCCAACGGCTGAACGGATCTGGATGAAATTTGGCACACAGATAGATTATAGTCTGGAATAGCACATAGGCTACTTTTATCCCGTAAAATGAAAGAGTTCCCACGGGAACCAAAAAACCTCAATCCACGCGTACGAAGTCGCGGGCATCAGCTAGTACCTATACCAAATTTCATCAAAATCAGTCAAACGGATGAGCTTCAAAAAGGTAACAGGCAGTCAGACACACACACAAACTTTCGTAAGTAGGTATGTTTATGAGCTTCTGCACACCATTGGGATTTATAATAATATGAAAACAGATTCCTTAGCTTATACCTAAGTGCCATCATTTACTTAAATAAATTTTCATACTTGAGACTCTGACTGCGTGATTAACTGCAAGAGCATGCATACAAACGACTAATGGTGATTATGTTGCATGTGAAAAGTGTTCCCATCGGTAGGTATCAATCCAAAATGTGTTAAGTCCACGTTGTCGTTTCGCATATCGGGTAAAAATAAAAAGCTTTTTGAAGCATAAAATATCCTTTTTAGTGTGTACCTATATATATACCTAAACATTAAATTAAAATAATCTCTTGGATAATAAAGTTCCAGACGTAAAGAAACACGTAAATAAACAAGAGCAATGTACCTACTCCGCCCACTTTTGATTAGAGGCCCGCATTAACCCCAAACTTTTCAGAGTTATAATATCTGAGTAGATATATTTTTAGCACTCCAAAACAACACAGTTTTATAACACTTAAGTTTATTATTTTAGCTTACATTACTCTGTTTTAACTATAAATTGTCAGGTATTTGGGAAGCCAGAAATAATTCAATTAATTAGGTATATATATTATGTAGGTACATCGATATATATATGTACTAGATGGGTCCTTTCATAGAAAAACGCCGGGCGTCCGAGTGGCTGAACACGTTCCACAGTCCACACCGTCCGTCCGTCCGTCGTAGCCACAGACCATTAGGTTTAACTACTCGGTGGTCAAGGTTAATTAGTTTGGCACTGTATAATTTTTATTTTAAGGTAAGTGTTTCAATTCACAATTAGGTATACATTTCCAAAAAAACGTTATTTAATCTGCCTATTTAATATTTTTATCCATTACGCAATCATTTAATTTCCGCGCAAACTGTATGATATTTTTTTTACTAACTGGCCTTACGGCTTCTATGGCTATGACCTGTATTATCTATTATCGTTTTCAAGCTTTCATTCAAGATGTTGCAAGCAAGTACCCGCTTTTCAGACTAGATGGCGTTGATGGCGTTGCTAAAAATACGCCCACATTCTTTGTTTGACAGGACCCGTCTATGTCATTTGAGGTCGTTGATTATGTATCATCTAAAAATTAATCATTAACAACTAAAATATTATGTAAACTATCATTAGGTATAATCAACCTAATCATTAACTGGGTTGATCGCAAAGCACTCTGAATCGCCACCAATGTTTATCTAGAAAGTAATACCATTACCTTTGGCTTTACCTTTACCTTTGTTCACTTTTTTTTATTAGTTTTAAGACCATCTTTTGAGCTAAAATAATAATAAAAAAAACGACACTAGATTTACATAAACCACAGTATAGGTAATTGTACAAAACGTAACCGTATTAAGTCTACTTAGTCCATTTCAGAACACAATAAATCTGTACAATAATTTGCAGTTTACGGCTGCGCGGGCGCGTCAGAAAACTGCGCAATTCCAATTTCAAACACTCAAAGACCGTTAACGCGAGTGTGTATTGCGTGTTTACAGTTTTAAGGCCGTGCATAAATTTTAAAATTCATTATCGGATTTGCGTTCAGTGTGTCCTGACACGCCGCACTGGGCAAGTGAATAAAATCAGTGACAAATTCACGCGTGCATCAGTTATTCGATCGATTGCCGTAGACATGGGCGCCGCCGCGAAAAACGCACGACCACACGTGGTGTCCAGGTGGATTGGCTTACCTCTCCCGTTAGTACTTACCTACCTGTTCACATAGAAACTCATCGTGCATTATTTTTACATTTAAATATTTTATTTAAGTTCCTTCTAAAATACTTAAATATGTATAATATTTTAACGTTTAAATATTATATTATTTTAACGTATATAAATATTATATTTAAGTTCTAAAATACTTAAATATACCTAGGTAATATTTTAATGTGACCATTCGATAAAGTGATCTATTTACTACCTTAGCTGGTTTTAAACCAAATTTTATAAATGTATTCTTGTTTGATGTATTTGTTAGCTTGCATATTGTGTTAAACAGAATTTACACCTACAGGTTTTATATACTTACCTACCTACTTTCTGATACACACAAATTCCTCTCACCACGTTCGTCCGGTTCATTAAATTCATTTGGCATAGCAAATTATTTTAGTAGTGCAAGACTTAAGAATAACGCGTTGTTATTAATTAATCGTTTGACTTGAAGCACATGAGCATATGAATGTTTATTTGATGACAGCGATATGTACCTATTAATTTCTACCATAAATTTATTATATACTAGCTGATGCCCGCGACTTCGTCCGCGTGGTTTAAGTTTTTTGTTATTCCCGCGGGAACTTCTAAGTATATGATAGGCTATGTCACTCTCCAGGTCCTCAACTATACCCATGTCAAAAATCACGTCAATCCGTTGCTCCGTTGCGGCGTGATTGAAGGACAAACCAACAAACCAACAAACAAAGTGACTTTCGCATTTATAATATTAATATTAGTATGATAGTATGATACCATGCCTATTACAATCTCGCATAAGATATGCATGGGACGTTATTCATTAATGCCTGTCTTGGAATTCGCTGCCAACTATTTTACTATACCAGCCGGTTTCGTTTGCCAAGATTAGGCAAATTAGAAATCTATAATATTTCCCAAACAATTTTCGTGTATGTCACTTATCATAGACTTATAATAATACCTATTTACTCTATTTGTTCACTAGCTGATGCCCGCGACTTCATCCGCGAGGATTGAGGTTTTTTGGTTGCCGCGGGAAACCTTTAATTTTCCGGGATAAAAGTAGTTAGCCTATGTGTAAAAGTGCCAGATTATAATTTATCTCTGTGCCATCCAGATCTATTCAGCCTTTCTGGCAAGATTGAGTAACAAACATCCACCCATCCATCCAAACTTTCATATTTATAATATTAGTATACTTAGATAGGTACCTAGATTAGCTAGATCCTACGATATTTTGTGACATAGGTAGATCCTTTATATTAAAGTGGAAGTTGAAGAATAAATATAAATAAGTACCTATACAAACGAATAAAGTACCTAACCTCCTGAGACCCCGCGTACTAGTACTAGAACAAACTCATCAAATCGTATAGACCCAAGAATTTTAAGGCCGTTACTGGACTATGACCCAATGTTCTAGTACTAAACCAAAATATTTGAACAAGTTTTGCTTATTTAAATTTGGCGCCACATCACGTGGTTACTTCCGTGTAATGTTTTGACATATTTTGACACATGGTAACACTATGGTAAGGAAGTGGAGAGCTATATTTTTCTCTTTATGTCACGAAACGTCGTCGCCATGGCACGCTCGCAGCGAAAAGGTTAGTTAAATCAATTAATATTTTTAAAATCTCTATGTAGATTCCGAGTAATTCATTCTTATCTTATAAATAAATGTCATAGACTACAGAAAATCTAAATATTTTGTAATTTAACTTTCATTTTGTTTCATTTTCTTGCACCTATTTTATTTCGTACTAGTTCTAGTACTTTGGGTTTTCATTCAGTATGTTTGCTTATTACGCTTTATTTTGCATGTTATTTTTACAGCTTTGAATGACGCACAAGTGTTGGAAGCGCTTAATGATTCATCAATCAATCAGGGAATTCTTATTCATTTTCGGAATCATCAATTGATGATTCCGAAAATGAACAAGAATTCCCTGCAAGCGACGAGGATGAAGAATTTCGACCTACAACCGACAGCAGCAGCAGTGATAATGAAACCAATGACAGCGAGCCAAGCGTCAATTCACAATTAAATGCACCCGGAACCAGTCGTAGTCGGGGGCGAGCTTGGATACGAGGTGCTCCTGGGCGTTCTCGAGGACGTTCTTATTTTAGAGCACGCGGAAGAGGTTCTTCTCGGATCTCTGATAGGATTCCACCCAATACCGAATATAGTGAAGAGCGTCCAGCTGCAAACGACGATCCGATGAGTTGGACTGAAAAATCTTTTCCATTAAGCACTCCAACCCTCCATGAACCGTCTTATTTAAAACAAGACAGAGCTAATTACAGTCAGATGGATTTTTTCGTCAATACTTGGATGAAGAACTTATCAAAAAGACAAACCAAACATCTGTTGAGAAAACTGGAAAATGTCTACAATTATAATTATAATAATAAAGCATTTATATTCTGATCTTTTTTAAATTAAGACAAAGGTTTTTATTCTCAAATTATAAAATTTTGAAAAATAAAAATATGCATTTTCCCATATAAAAATAGATTTGAAAAAAAACACCCTATTTATGTAATGTAGACCCGTTGTCCTAAAAAAAGAACAAAATAAAATCTATTTTTTTAAATCGTTCGAGCATCCCTATGTCAATATAATACCACCCTCAAAATATTATTCACAAGTCTCATCTCCCGACGAAGATATACTAAGAAGATGGTCTGGGTCTGTACGCCATATTTTTATTAGTGCTAATTTTAGTACATTGGGTCTTGGTTTAGAAAGCCCTTTTAAATTGTGGGTCTCAGGAGGTTAAACAAAAATGTATAAATATGATAATTATTGATAATATTGGTACATATTTCTTAAAATACAATCACGAAATACAACTAAATTCTTCTTAGTAGGTACAATAGTACCTACATATAGATACAATAAATATTTTTACATAAGTAAAATCTGAGTTTTATAAATAAGTAGGTAATAAAAGTTTTTTCTTCGAAAAGCTGTTCCAGAGAAAGAAGACATTATCGATTTTAAAAATATACGAGTACGTACCTATTCAATGAGGGACTCACCCTCGAGGGAGTATGTCAAGTATTTTATAGAGGTTTACTTTCATGTTCAAGAGTTTTGTTTCAAACAGAAGAGTGAGTTTTAGTGAGCTAAAAATGAGCAGTACAAATACTTTGGGAATGAGCAAAATTTTAAAATTAGGTAGTTTGATGCTCTGTCAGCGTAACGCACTTTACAGCTGATACGGAAAAAATCGCTTAATTATTTCAAATTCCACTTTCAATTAAATCAGAACTTAATACTCTATAATTTTGGAAAGAAGAAAATACTAGACTTGACGCGGCCACTACCGTGTCCCCCAATTTTCTGTAAATACCTACTTGGCCCCGTTTAGATTTTATAAGCCAAAAACTGTTGATAAAAAACGCCGAAATTTCGCGGTATTTTGTCTCTCAAAAGTTATGATCAGAAATCGTCGCAGACTGGCATTAATATGGACGCCAATAATAAAAAATCATTTAGCCTAGCTTTTTGGGAATTAATGCAAAGTACAGCCCTTATTTAGTCTAACTTTACTGGTATTGTTCCTAATAATACTTTTCCCCAGTGACCCCGATGAAAAATGAATCTCAATATTTCTAAGCTAGAGTTGACCTTCTTATTTCGGATTATAGAGCTGTCGGAGAGTCGTCTGGAGCTGAAAGAGAGGCTGTGCCGCGGCACGCTGCGCACGGTGGCGGCGCTGGGCGCGGGCGACGTGCATCTGCGCGGCCTGCTGCTGTACCACCTGCACGCCGCGCTGGCCGAACGCGCGCGCCGCTACCCAGACCTGTATGAGGCGAGTATTACCACGCTACTTCCCTACGCATTACGCACCCACTAGCTTCATCATCGGTGCGGCCTGCTAATGTAGGTACATACCACCTACACGCTACGCGAAGCTTCGCGTAGCGTGTAGGTGGTAGGTACCTACATTAGCTACACTCGCGGCTAACTTCCGAGTTCCGAGCCGTCATAAAGTTTGAATCCGACTGCAGTTATTACTTTATATATAATGGCGAAATACCTACCATCCATTCACTCACTGACTGACTGACTAATCACGATATCTCAGGAACTATAAAGCATATACTCTTTTGAAAGGTAGGTTGAAGGTTCCTTCTTATATGGTGTAGACGTCAGCTAAGAAACAGTTGAGAAAATTCAGCCCTGAGGGGTTTAAATGTGGGTTGGAAGTTTGTATGAAAGACTTTTGTTTTTGAAGTTACAGACCTGAAACTATTAAGTTATTAGGTACTTATAATGTCAAGTCAACCAATAATTGGCGCGATTATCTTCATTTCAGTTCAGTCGGTTAATTTCAAATATTTCAATTTTCAGGAGCTGAAGTCAGAAATTGAGAATACTATAGAACAAGCCTATAACATTCTCCAGGGTGACCTGTCTGCGCCCCCTGATCTAGAACTCAGGCGGCAGTATCTCGGACCTGGCTGTAACAAGCCACATGAAGAGAGGTTCTTCATACTTGACGCTACATGCAGATTTTTAAATTTAAACTAAAATCAAAGACAGTTTGTTTATTGAAAGAGTTAATACGTTATGGAATTCTTGTTAGTTGTTATCATAATAATTATTATGTTCAGAGATATATTGTGGGGATACGAAAACAATATAAAATGTATGGTACATACCTACATATACCTAACATAATTAGGTATATCTAGGTAGGTATTTAAAATATCATTAGCTTACCAAGGAAAAAAAGATACCACTCTTTTTGGAAGTCGGTAAAAAATAATTAATGCTATCTTAGTACCAACTATCTAGTCGTAGGCGCTATAATTATCTGCTTTGCTGCATGACGGTCTACCAATGGCTAACAATTTTGTGATGACCACCCGGACGCAGTAGTGAGCGCTGTATCTTAAAAGTGGGAGTGTCCTTGCAGGTTCGATCCCCATCAGGGTCAAATCGGGAATTTATAAGTTCTAAATTTTCTCTGGTCCGGCCTGGTGGGTGGCTTCGGATGAACTGCCAAGCGATTTAGCGTTCCCGTGTAGAAACCGATCAGGGGTAGTTATGGGTTTAATATAACTGCCATATCCTTAACGGGTTAGCCCGCTACCATCTTAAACTACATGATCACTTACCTACCATCGGGTGAGATTGCAGTCAAGGGCTAACTTGTAGTGGCGTAAAAAAAAATGTTGAAAGCCATTAAAACGTTTTTTATACGTACATGTTGGGAGCCTTTGGTATTTTATATTTAGGACTTAGATAATTAAAAGTCTTAAAAGTGGCCTAGGTACGTTGTCATTTATGTAAAATTTATTATGTAAAATGTAATAAATTGCTATAAACAGAAATACAAATTATTTATTATTTATATTTATATTTATTTAACTTTAGGCTTCCTTTACATGAAACCGGTGCCGCTACGCCGTCGAACCGGAAACTAGTTTAAATAAACAAAAATCGCAGAGCCTTACCGGCGCGCGCGATTTTATTACACGGGGCAGGGCCGGTGCGGTGGCGGCACCGACGCCATAAAATGTGACAGACGTAAGTACGTACAACGTAGACGTAGTCATTTTCTATGGCGTTGCATCGCGTCGCGTTGCGTGGCGTCGCTTCTGTCGCTCACCTTATCACTTAACAACGGATCACTTGGCCTACGTTGTCGCGTAGATAAGTCTGTCAATTTTTATGACGTATCCTATTCACTGGTCATGTAACCAATTCTCATGTCTTTATGATTAAGATTCCTCTTCTGTTTTATAGCTTTTAGGAAGCCTTGGGATTCGACAGCACCGACTTCATTGCGACTTGTAATGTAAAGTACACTCCTCTGGTGCAGTTGGGTAAAACAACTTTCGGTCAAGCTGAACCCACTAAAAACATTCTGTAAAAAAATAGCCAAGTCTCGATGGAGCTGCTTGTTTTTCTCTAAAAAGTAATGAAATCTCTAGACAAAGTTGAGCCAGGTCTAAGGTTCCTTACTGCAATTTCTTTATTATTATATTTAATTGTTATGTGACTTGGCCTTGACCTGCACGCACTAACGTGTAAAAAATGTTCAACGGTTAACATTTTTTCACGCTCTAGATATTGAATAACATGCTTTAAGTGCAGTGAATAATTAAGTTTAGGTTATCTGAACAGTTAAGTTCTAAGTTTTGTTTAAAACTTCGTATGTAAACATTGTGACTATTTCAAGCGGTCTGTAATTCCGTAGTTAAATCAATTTTCAGCATTGGGGCTATGTTTGACCGCAACGATAACTGATCTGCGTCTGAAATGAAATATATTTGCAAGTATTGTGGGCTTTAGCCTGATGGTGGTAAAAGGCTACCTATGAGATGATAAACTATATTTAAAAAATGTTAGTAAGACAAACAAACAAACAAACCTTCCTCTTTATAACATTAGTTTAGATTAAAAGCAGAGTCCCACTACCCATGATAAATTTTGCAAAGACAGTCGGTCGATAACGCTAATAGTTTGGGCGTGCCCCCAGATTATACCGGCGCCACACATTGGATATGATTTTGGTCCAAGCTTGGCTACGAATTGAATGGCCAATTATTGAACCCAAGGTATGCGGCCACACATGTTGGCAAACACTAGCCAGAGCATTGGAAAGTTGGACCGTTGAAAATTCGAGCAGATTCGAACAGCAGTCATGGACGGAAAACTATTAGCTCTGGCCTATGTCAGAGCATATAGCATAGCATAGCATATAGCATAGCATATAGCATAGTATATAGCATAGCATATAGCATAGCATATAGCATAGGCCATAGCATATAGCATAGCATAGCATATAGCATAGCATATAGCATAGCATATAGCATAGCATATAGCATCGCATAGCATATAGCATCGCATAGCATATAGCATAGCATATAGCATATAGCATAGCATATAGCATAGCATATAGTATATATCATATAGCATAGCATAACGCATAGCATATAGCATGGCATATAGCATAGCATATAGCATAGCATATAGCATAGCATACAGCATAGCAGCAGTTTGGGTGTGCTCTTACGGTTTCTCATCAGGGTCACCAGGTAGTCCAGATCTTCCATGATCCCAGTTTTGATAGTTTTTCCTCTATGTGGGCGTCAAACTCTATCTACCAAATTTCAGCGCTCTAAGTACCAGTTCTATTTTGATGATCGGTGAGTCAGCGTCGAAAATGCGAAACTTTGCTTTCGCTTAACTTCGGAACTAAATGATCTACCGACTTGAAATTTTGGATTTCAAGTGTGTGATTATAGCTTACTAGATGACGAAAATTTCAGCGTTCTAATCCCATCCAGAGGTTCTCAAATAGGGGCCTGAAAATGCGGCGAAATGGTTCCAGAAAAGATGGTACGGCAGTGTTGCTTCGCGCTCGACTTGGCGGGGGCACTGCCGTGCCCCCAGATAAGAAGTGACAGTGGAAATTCGCCCATTTTCCCAACTCATTTAAGTAGGAATCGGAAATCGGATTAACCCGTGAATTTATCCCACAACCATTTGAAGTTAATAATTAAGATAGACATTGACAGTGACAGCATAGACTTGCCAAAATCACAAAAACAAAATATTTTGAAGCAGTGATTTTGAATTTCAAAATTCAAGAATCAAGAAACAAAATATTATTATATTGGGTACAGTATCTGTTTCTACATTTACAATTTACATTATCTTTTTCTAAAATCTTTTAAAATTAATACCGATCACATAGTAATAGTAATCTAAATGGTTAGTTGTAGTCTTTACGTTTCGATAATGATAGCCAATGTAAAATATTTTAGCCAATAGTGTACCTCGGTAACAAAGTTATCTCCAGTTTAATGAGGTATCCATTCCGATACAGTTATCTTCGCCTGCGTTTATATTGCACTCTGTCCAGTTCTTTCGACTGCCACGTTACTGTTAGATATTACAGCATAATGAAATCCGACCGTCAAGCCTTACTCCTATCATCGTCTAATTGCCATGGTTATTCTTTATTGGAGTTCGCTAAACAAGAAATCTGCTCGTTTTTAGAAAAGTAAGTTGCTTATTTCTTATATATGTTGTCAGAACAACCTACTTCATTGATAAAACAATCTATATTTTTCAGGCATAATGTCTCCGAACTAGTGTTTGTGCCATACGCTCAAAAGAACTATGATGAATACACAAAGAAAATAAAAGAAGCCATCACACCCTGGGGATTTTCAGTGGTAGGCCTCCATACATACCCAGACCCAGCCAATGCTGTACACTCGGCAAAAGCGATATTTGTTGGCGGAGGAAACACATTCTTGCTCTTAAAAACCTTGTATGATAATAATCTAGTACATTTAATAAGAGAAAGGGTTAATACTGGTAATTTGGTTTATATCGGTAGCAGTGCTGGAACAAATGTTGCAACTAAAAGTATTCACACAACAAATGACATGCCTATAATATACCCCCCATCATTTGATGCAATTAACATCGTGCCTTTTAATATAAACCCTCATTATATTGACAAAGTTGAAACAGGCACACATAAGGGTGAGACAAGAGACCAAAGAATAGAGGAGTTTATGGAAATGCCTCATGCAAACCCAGTGCTTGGGTTGAGGGAGGGTTGCATTTTACATGTTGATGGAGATTCCCTGAAGCTGAAAGGAGTTGCTGGTGCTGTTCTGTTCAGAGTGTAAGTATACTACTTCATTACTTATTCTCTGGACACCTAGGCTATTCTAATTATATTTATAATAATTAATCGAAATTTGTATCTGTTAAATATAATATTATCATGATGGAACACTGAATTGCTTATCGGGTTAGAGTCAAAGCTCCGTAACTTACTCCCAAAGTAAAGCGGCAATCATGGGTGGGTGCAACTCGCGGAATTCGCTTAAAATATTATATTTGGGTATAATCCTCAAGTCCTTACTAACGCGCGGCAGAATGGTGTCCTGCAAATGGAGCGTGTTGCTGCCGTACACTTACCATTCTTATTTTTTTCAGTGGTGACAAGAAAGTTGAATATCCGGTTGGAGCAGATGTGTCATTTTTATTGGAATGTTATAAAGATACTAATTAGCATTTCTTATGATTTTAAAGAGTATGTTATAAAATATATTTTTAAATTGTTGTTTTTATTATTGATCTTGACCTAAAACTAAGTCAAGGTTAAGGCTAAGAGTAAAAAAACCGATCGTGCGAGTCAGACTCGCGCACAAAGGGTTCTGTACCACCACGCAATATATGGTGCTAAACTAAATAAAAAATGGAGTTAGGATTTGTGACAGCTACAGCACTCCAATCACAGTAACCGAAGGCACCGCTCAAGGTTCCGTGCTTGGGCCATTGCATTTTATAGCTGCTTATGTTAATAATATGAATAAAATATTTAGCCATTGTACAACCTACCAGTATGCTGATGATACATGCATGCTTGTTGCAGCTAAGGACGTCAATCAAGCCACCCTGCAGCTTCAGGAAGATTTTAATAGTTTAAATAAATGGTGCCATGACAGCTGTTTAATCTTAAATTCTCAAAAGACTAAATTAGTCCACATACATTCTCCAAATTTAAGTTCAAACAGCATATTAACACATAAAATTATTGCCCATGGTCATAAGTGTTTACATCAACCTCAATTAAATTGTAACTGCTCCACTATTGAATTAGTTACATCACATAAATATTTAGGCTTAGTAATAGATCATAAATTCAACTGGCAGGAGCACATAAAGCATGTATGTGACAAGCTCAGAGCTTTTTTGGCAAATATGTTTATAATTAGAAAACGTTTAAATTACAAAGTAAAAATTATGCTTTATAACGCTCTTGCCGATTCTATCATAACCAAAGACAATATATAAACCAGTATAAGACTGTTCTCTTCATACATTAAATCAAAGCTCGCTAAATGCGCATTAAAGTCGCCGGTACCTTGTAGTTCTTCGCATTATCTGAGATGGCGTAACTGTGCAAGCTGAAAAATAATTAATAACGAACATAGCTATTGCCATCTAACGAGAAGTAGTTGAATCATCAACTCGATCAAACTTACCTAGTGCCATCTAACGTATAGTTATATATCCATGACTGCCTCGTTGGTATAGTGGTTAGCATGTTGGACTGCGACCATAGATTAATTATAATACAGGTTTATATATTGTCTTTGACTGCGACCGACGAGGTCCCGGGTTCGAGTCCCGGGTCGGGCCATAACAAGTATTGGGTTTTTCTGGCAAGAAATTCTCAATACTAGCCCGGAGTTAGGAAGTTGGCGGTGTTTCAACCCCGTGGCTCGGAGAGCACGTAAACGTGTCTAATTATATATTTTTTTTAAAAAACAATCTTGATCACTTGTTTTTGTGTTTTTTTAAAGTATTTCTTATATATGCTAGTTATTCTTGTTTTTTGATTCTTTCACAAGTCAGCCCTTGACTGCGATTCAACCTGATGGTATTTGATGATGTAGCCTAAGATAGTAGTGGGCTAATAAGAAGGGGTATAACGGCTTGGTACTTATAATAAACCCCAAATCGATTTCTAGGTACGCTAAATCGCTTGGCAGCACTTGGCTTCGCCGGTAGGGTTATAGCTAGCCATGACCGAAGGCTCTAAGCAGATCAGAACTCATGTGCCTATAGTTCTAAAGTAGGTAGACTCTAGAGTAATGGTAAATTTAGTTTTTTTTATCAAGTATTTCTTGAATAATGCACAATACCTACTGTAAATATTTTTTCTTGATTATTACCTAAGTACCTACCTAAATTATATCGCCATCAACCAGACTTCTACTGTAATTAGCTAGCTATAAATAAAATAATTATCTATATTATATTTATTTACTAGATGATTCCCGCGACTACGTCCGCGTGGACCAAATTTTTTCGATTCCCGCGGGAACTCTTAAATTTTCCGGGATAAAAAGTAGCCTATGTCCTTCCGCGGGATACAATCTATCCCTGTACCAAATTTTATCAAAATCGGTTGAATAGATGGGCCGTGAAAGCGTAGCAGACAGACAGACAGACAGACAGACGGACAGACAGACAGACACACTTTCGCATTTATAATATAAAGTATGGATATAGTATGGAGTATGGATATAGTATGGAAGTATGGATGTAACTAAAAATTTATGCTTTTCGCAATTTTTCCTTTATCTGTGCTATAAGGCGTTGCTTCGTACCAAATTTCAAGATTCTGGGTTCACGTGAAGTGCCCTGTAGGATTTGATTCCCTTGCGAGTGTCGAAATTTGCAGCCAATAATAATAATAATAATAACTTTTTATTTCAGGCTTCAACACCCATAACTTGTTAGTAACAATCACTTAACCTATGTTAGTAAAAAACAACATAAAATACCTAAACTAACCTACCCTACTCTCAAACCTAAGCCTCGACACATTTACAGGTCTCTTTGAGGCCTCCTCATGAGAATGTGTGCACCATTCCAGCGCCTCCAGAGAGGGCTGTCCAGCTTAGTAGCCAACGTACTGAGGAGGGTGTTGGTGCTGCTCACTAGCCTGCACATCATAGACGCAGCACGCTTGCGCACGATCGCGTAGAAATCATCCACGCGAGCGTCCGCGAACATGGCCGACGCGCTGCAGTGTCGAGGCCTCCTCAGCACCGCCCTCAGCACATTGTTATATTGAACACGCAGAGCATTGTAGGTCCGCTGCGTATAGTCTATACACAGACTGCACGTGTAGAAAGACGGCAAAGCAAAAACGGCTGTAGATCTTTTGATTGTGTTAGCTTAGAAGTTTGATTTTTTCACAGCTCCAAGGGACAGTAGACCTGAGTAGGTATTTGATATGAATTCCAGCTTGGTACCTACCTCCATGTGTTCCTGAGAAAAAGGGTCTGGACACACAGACGGACGGACAACAAAGTGATCCTAGGGTTCAGTTTTTTTCCTTTTGAGGTACGGAACCCTAATTATTAAAAATATTTTAATTAAATGATATAACTAAAAATTTATGCTTTTCGCAATTCTTCCTATATATCTGTGTTATAAGACGTTGCTTCGTACCAAGTTTCAAGATTATAAGTTCACGGGAAGTACCCTGTAGGTTTTGATTCCCTCGCGAGTGCAAGAAAAATCGAAAATTTGCAGCATAAACGGCTGTATCTTTTGATTGTGTAGGCTTTTAAGTTTGATTTTTTCACAGCTCTAAGGGACCGTAGACCTGATTGATATGAATTTCAGCTTGATACCTCCATACGTTCCTGAGAAAAAGGGTCTTGACACACAGACGGACGGACAACGAAGTGATCCTATAAGGGTTCCGTTTTTTCCTTTTGAGGTACGGAACCCTAAAAACACAAGAAACGCACAATTCACTGAGCCGGCACCATAGATCTTACTCTTACTAATATTATAAATGCGAAAGTTTGGATGGATGTATGGATGTATGGATGTTTGTTACTCAATCACGCCCCAACAGCATAACGTATCTGGCTGAAATTTGGCACAGAAATAGATTATAGTCTTGAATAGGTAGCACATAGGCTACTTTTAATCCCGGAAAATTAAAGAGTTCCCGCGGGAACAACAAAACCTCAATCCACGCATACGAAGTCGCGGGCATCAGCTAGTTAATTATAATACCAAGTACCAACGGTTTATAAGTACCTATATCGTCTTTGGCCGGCACCAAAACAAGAGGAAAAAATTATTTTAGTGTATCGTCAGTTTGTGACGCCATCTATAGGAATGCAGCATAACTGCATGGTCCACTAGCTGATTATAACATAAGAATACACAGAACTTGTTTCAAATCGAATTACTTCTGCAAGTTAATTTTGTTAAAATTAATTGAATGTAAATTTGCTATTTGCTTAAGTGATTTTATCAAATTTTTGTATTTTGATAATTTTATATAAATAATTAATACAAACTGAACCAAGAAAATACGATATTTCAGCGATTTTACTATAATCATTTGTCGAGCGAGCCTGGTAGCGCCACCTATCGATAGTATTAACCTAGAAAATTTTTTATATGGGAGTTAGCAATCTATACTTGGTTTATAATTAATCTATGATCATAACTTATGGACTAAGCAGTTACGGACGGACAGATAAAACGCACTTACAGTATTTTTACAGTTTTAAAGGAAAACTATTTTTTTAAAAAGAATGCAAGACTAATTCACAAAGAAAAAAACTTCTGTTCAATTTTATTCGTAAAAAAAATCACACTTGTAAAATACAGCACTTATTATCACTACATGCAAACACTACGACGTTCGAACGGAAAGTGACGAGCGGGCCTATATCCCGGGTTTATATAGCCTTCCCCCTCCTTTGGGCTTCTTCACTGCCTCAACTGCTATACGGCCTCTCCTGACAGGAGACCGCCCTCGGACTCCCTCTCATATGCTCTTAATCAAGTAGCGGCATTGATGGATCTTGCACCGACGCAGGCGGGACAACGTCCTGTCCCTCGGCGACAGGCGGAACAGAAGCACCAGCAGGTCTCGTCAAGCCAGACGCACACGGCTGCGGCGAACAGTCCTCCGCAAGCGTGCGTGGACCCTGGCTCCACTCAGCCTCAGCACCGGACGCCCGGACTCCTCGTTTTCATTGTCTGCACTTGAACGTTAGAAACAACAATTTGTTAATAACAGAAAGGGAATAAAAACTAAAGCTTCACATCTTATAATAGACGCGTCCGCCGTATTGAAAAGATGCGAATGCAACATATTTGCTAATTAAGCTACACACGAACGGTGACATAGCTCAATTAGCTTAGATCAAGAGTCAGTGGTAGGACGTTGAAACATGACTCTGTCATCTCCCCCAGACTAAGTCAGTGGTAGAACGTTGAAACATAACTTAGTCAACCCATATTCGCACAAAGTCAGAGGTAGTACGTTGAAACATGACTTAGGCAACACACATCAGCACTGAGTCAGTGGTAAGACGTTGAAACATAACTCAGGCGACGCACATCAACACTGAGTCAGTGGTAAGACGTTGAAACTTAACTCAGGTCGACAGATCGCAGGCATGGCGACCACTTCAGTCTGCATTCTAGGTGTTACACTCACTTTCGAAATAAGCAGCGCACACCTCGGGAGTCCATTCTCCTTTCCAAGGAACCATGTACTGAGCTGCAGAAGTCTTTAGTGCGCTCACGCACCTACCCAAGACCATGGGTACCATTGTGATTTTCACAATGAACCGGGTCCATACTTGGCCCGAGGTTGACACACACATTCGTGTGCATCTCCCCGTCGGTGGTAGCCATTCTACCACCCACCTGACAGAGTGCTATGCTACACTCCTCGCAGGTCTGCCGACATAACCTTCTTCTCAATCTGCCCACTACATACAACGCTGTCCGCTGTCATCCACTAGCCTAACAGAGCCTAAAGTAACCTAACCTAACATGTAAGCTTACATTTTGACCTAACAACTGAACTAATAAGTAGCCTAACGGTTGACCTAAGAACTGACCTAACGTCTGATTTACGACTAACCTAACTTTACTAGAGAAAGCATGTAACTAAATTGGATGACAACAAGCAGAGCCATAGGCAATGTTTATGCAAATTAAGTTGAAAGTGTCTGTCACCGAAGAACGTGCCGCGTAGTCCTAAGCACGACCTCGAGGTACCACTCCAAGGCACCGCTCCAGGACCCCGCTCCAAGGCACCACTCCAGGGCACACCTCCAGGGCCCCGATCCAGGACACCACTCCATGGCGCCAAACATGTAACAGAAATTAAAACCAAATCGTTATCACGAAACGACGTGATCATCGTGACTATCCATACATAGCAGGTAGTCAACGCATAGTCAATTACCTTCACAAGCTCTCTTGACTTAAAAGTTCATTACCAGCACAGTTACCAGTACCAGCACAGGTACCAACAAAATTATTTGACTGCTTCAGCAGAGCTCATACATACAAAGCCGATAGAACTCACAGAACCTGTGGAGCTCTCAATAGAGCCGGTAGAACTCCTAGAGACAGTAGCGCTGGTAGAGTACCAAGACACAGCAGAACTCGTAGAGAAACAAGAGACAGTAGAGCTGGTAGAGCACAACGAGTCAGTAGAGCTCATAGAGCAACAAGAGTCGGTAGAGCTGGTAGAGCACAAAGAGTCAGTAGAGCTCATAGAGCAACAAGAGTCGGTAGAGCTCTCACTAAAGGTCGCTCAACCATAGTACAAACTCACAGTTGTACCATGTCGAAATAACTTTGAACATTCAAAACATCAAACATCATCATCGATGAACACAGAAAATGAAGAAAGTTTACTCATACCAGTTATGTTCAACCATATCGGGTAGGCTAACGAGCAGCCTCGCGCACTATACAAGCACACAACCCTGCGCGACTAGTAGACGCGCAGTGTCACGCCTCACAGTGTGGCATGCGAGCGCGCAGCATCGCACCCTAGGCGAGCGCACAGCCATGCGCAACCAGGAGCGCGCAGCATCGCGCACTAGGTGGGCGCGCATCCCTGCGCGACCAGTGGACACGCAGTGTCACGCCTTAAGCGCGGCAGGCGAGTGCGCAGCAACGCGCACTAGACAAGCGCACAGCCCTGCGCGACCAGCAGACGCGTAGTGACGTGCTCCACACACGCGGCATGCGGGCGCGCAGCCCCGCGCGACCAGAACGCCTCACACGTGGTGAGCGCCGAAGACGAAAGGAACATAGAACAGAAAATGAACCTTATCGAGCAATTTAACTTCATAAAAACCCCTTAACGGTTTCATATTATCAGGACAGGTAGGTATGTAGACTCGTAATCGATCCACCCAAAACTTGACCGCAGGTGAAACGAAAACAAACTTTCTATCCATGAAAGTAGAAAAACAAAACTTCTCTAATCAAAATAGAATGCAACATTCAACAACAAATTACGTAACCTGGTTCGGTAATATTAACCTGTAAAACTCAAGTTAATTTTAACGTTTATCAGAACTATAAATATGTTTGCTCGTCCATACCTGACCTCAACAATTATTGTTTTGTGTACAAACACTATTCCTTTGTAAAAGTATCACAGAAGCATTAACAAACCCCAAGGGATACTAGCGGGTTTAACAGGTTTTCTTAAACCGCTGTCTAACATCACGAATGCATCGCATCATTTGAAAACACAGTGAGCGTTATTAATTAAGAGACACTTTTTATAAAAACAGCATGTTTAATTGAATCGTAAAGTGGGTATAATCTGCCTTTTAACCATCACGCATTTTTTACGTATTTGACTTTCTAAATTGCGGATGATTGGTATCCGATCGTAACTAGGTCAAGAGTTTTAAATAACAACCCTCATTTTAAAAACAAAAAACTAAATTACGCAAAAACAATTTATCCGTGCATCAATGTTTTAGCAAAACATTACTTTATGACTCAAAACTCAGCAAACTTAGAGGTTTCAAGTTATGTATCCAAACTTAGGGTATGAGTCACCTCTTTTTCACAAAAATATTTTTGTACCCGGTCGGTACCCACAAAGGTTCTACTTTTGAACAAGATGTTTCTGCTAGACACTTTATACTGTTCACAAACTAGCATTCAGGGTGGTTTAGGGACTCAAATGTAGGCGTTATGCCAATAACAACCACTGAGCCAACACAGCTTGCTAATTTAGTGGGAAATTATCATAAAATGGAAATCGCGTAAATACAATTGCGGTCTAAACCTTTTCTTAACACAATTAACAGTCAATTCAGTAACATGAATTACTGTTCATTTACTTTGTGGCTACGCTTGGTGGGTATTACATCCTTAAGCAAATAAATTAAACAGACTTACCGATGTCGCATATTACGTCATATCACCAGAGGCTCGATGGTGTCATCACCTCACCACCATTCCAGGCAAATGCCAGGCATAACACGGGAAAGCGCGCAGCACCGCGGCTCCGAGGCACGGCACGACAGCGTGTCGCGCAGACTGAATCGCCCTCGTGAACGCCCAGAGCGCCCACGTGGCATGCACAGTTGCACACCCAAGCGCACTCGTGAGGCGCCTCAAGCACACGAGCTGTGTAACACCACAGCTCGGCCACACTCCGCGAGCCAGCGTTACCAATCACATGAAAACAAAACACAACTTTAGCACACAAATAAACACTGCACATTACGTGAGTCGCCCTTCGAGAGATATCTTGATCGGTCACGTGATCAACTTTAAGCACTTTAAATTTGGGTATGTTCCTTTTTGGTTCATCTCGTATGTGGGCCACAATTTAGCGGTCCTTTATCCCGCTTCTGAATTTACAGTTTTAAAGGAAAACTATTTTTTTAAAAAGAATG
Organism: Erebia epiphron; assembly: GCA_963932025.1. Taxonomy (NCBI): domain Eukaryota; kingdom Metazoa; phylum Arthropoda; class Insecta; order Lepidoptera; family Nymphalidae; genus Erebia; species Erebia epiphron. Next base: position 16,821,191 of record OZ009955.1, read on the forward strand.
CAAGACTAATTCACAAAGAAAAAAACTTCTGTTCAATTTTATTCGTAAAAAAAATCACACTTGTAAAATACAGCACTTATTATCACTACATGCAAACACTACGACGTTCGAACGGAAAGTGACGAGCGGGCCTATATCCCGGGTTTATATAGCCTTCCCCCTCCTTTGGGCTTCTTCACTGCCTCAACTGCTATAGTATATATATCAACTACAACTTAGGATCTTAAAAGCCATTGTGCCTTTAAATATTAAAATTCAAGCCAAAACAAATGAAAAAACTATATATAAACACTGCAAGGTAATCAATATTCATGATAAGGTCAAATATCAGCTTCTAAAAGAACAATCAAAATACAATAATATAGAATACAAAATATAGTTTCACATAAAATTCATACTCGTAAAGTATCTCAACAAAAGTTAATAACCGTGTCAGCTAAGAACAAATATGGTGAGCGCACTAGCGCACACATGATCCCTCGCTTAATAAATAGTCTAGATAGTAGTTTAAGAATTAAACTAACGAAGAATAATTTAAAATATAAGTTGAAATCGTATTTCTTAAGCAAATTGTAGGTAGTTTTGTTTTGTTTTTAGTTTTGTCATGTATTTATAATAATTTGCTAGCTATATGTAGTTTAAGAAACCGAAAATATGTTGACGGAAGAGCACGCAATTTAAACCTACGTGGTTTTTCGCAGTGCTACACACCAAAATTTGTAACGATTTTTATTAGATAATAAAAAAAAAGAAAAAAACTGGTAGCACCTGACAAACAATTCCACACCCTATGAGTACGATCCATAATTATCGATTTTCGGTTTTTTTCCTATACTTGTACTGTGAGACCTTGCATGATCTTGCCAAATTTAAATTTCTAGGTCGAGGGCAGTACCCTATATCTAATAGGCCGTATCTTAATTGTGTTGACTTGGATGCTTTATTTTTTTACAGCTCCAAGGGACCTAAGTATTTGAAATGAATTTCAACTTGATACCTCAAAGCGTTCCCGAGAAAAAGGTGGTTGACAGACAGACAGACGGACAATTAAGTGATGCTATGAGGGTTCCTTTTTCCTGTAGAGAAAAAAATAAATAAATTATTAAATTGATTGGAAATACGCATGATAAGACGTAGGATAGGTATTTAAAGGTATGATTTGATCAATACTTCTCTTCATAATATTATAAACAAAACAACTCAGTAAAGTATGATACTTTATTTCTAATTAGACTATTAGCAATTGTTGCATAGAGTTCTTAGAAGATAAAAATTACATTAAAATATACCATTGTATATATTAAACTATTAATTGTCTCACATTGATATTATTTTTTCGTGTGGCATTCACTCCACTCCATGTTGTAGCAAATATGGATTTATTGGCTTCTTGCGCGCCTCGATACTTCTGGATACTGTTTTTATTGAATTGAAATATTTCTAAAATGCCACCAAAATACACTCATAAGTTATATCAAAACATCAAAGTGTTACGATTGTAACATCCATTGCACTCAACCATGTAAAAAAAGGGAAATCCCTTCACTGCCATCTTAAATGTGCATTAATACTAATACATATTATTAACATAAAGGATCTATGTTCATTATTAAATTGATCATGGTAAACTTGGAAAAAATAACACATTCAAAAACACTGTCTAATAGTTGATTACCCTCAGTTCACACCTATTCAGTTTTATATGATTTTGAGAACCCAAACATATGAAAACAAATCCATAGGCCAGACTCATCGAACTCATAAATTTTATCAGTCATCTTTTTCTTAAAATCTGAGTAGTTGGCTTCGATCTTCAAATTAATATCGTCTTTTATGTCACAATTTCTAATGCCTGTCCTGAAACTTAAAGTTCTTGGTTTTGCCTCTGTAATTATTCCATTTACCGACAGCAGCCCTTAGTTATAGTCTTTGTCAGCCGGACACTGGAGCTTGCATCAGCATGGCTCGGGCAGCGTGGAACAGGGAGGGTTGCGGGGCCACACGGGACTGGCCGGTGCGCTCGGCCACAGGCAAGTTGCACAGGTATCTGCGCAGCGCTAGATCGCGTCTCGCGCTCAAACCGCGGGTTATCTCGCATCCGGAACCAAATAATACGGCGCGCTGGCGTTTACGCTTCTCCATTGCCACCTACGAAAACAAATTTCAATTTTACACAATACAAATCAAAAACGTTTTGATAAGCTTTTTTAATCCACTACAAGTTAGCCATTGACTGCGATCTCACCTGATGGTAAGTGATGATGCAGTCTAAGATGGTAGCGGGCTAACCTGTTGTGTAAACTCCAATAATTAATGTTTTATTATTGTTGCAAGTGTGTCAAACAGATATAAAGAATTACAATTTATACAGTTCTTTTTATTATCAAATGATTTTATGATGGATGTGATTAATGTTTTTTTTAATTAAATCAATAACAGATTTATAGCCACATAATTTACACACTTCCACTAACCTTACCACCTCAAAAAAAATAAAAAATAACTATAATACAATTTACAGTTCATTAGCAATCCATGTTAATAATATAAATGCGAAAGTATGCCTGTCTGTTTGTTCAATGTGAACAAAATTTGGTACATATTTGGTACATATGCTTGCATCTCAGAGTACGTTTAAAGCTGGAAAATCCATAGAGTTCCTGCTTGATTGTACAGGAAAGTGTTTCTGTCTGTCTGTCTGCTACACTTTCATGGCCCATCTATTCGACCGATTTTGATGAAATTTGGTATAGCGGTAAATTACATCCCGGGAAAGGACAAAGGCTTTTTATCCTGAAAAATCAAAGAGCTCCCGCGGGAACGAGAAAAACTTAATTCACGCGGAAGAAGTCGCGGGCATCATCTAGTAGTAGAAACAAAATCTCACCTGTATAGCGGCCACTGGATGCAAATCTTTGACATCAGTTGGAACATCCGACTTCTGTTTATCGTCATCATGTTTCCCGTTAGCGAGACTCTGTTTATCTCCCTCGCCCCTCTTCCCCGTGTGGAGCGAGCTGGCGTTCTGCTGCAGTATGCTCTGCACGGTGTCCGCGCCCGCCATCTCCACGGAGAGGCCGACGCGCGAGAGCACGCGCTCGGGCCGCCAGCGGTCGCGCGCGCCGCCCGCGGGCGCCGTCTGCTCGCGCCGGTGCACGTCCGCTACGAGGCTCGCCCAGTCCACACCGAGCGCGTCGCCCAGTCCGGCTGGAATACAAACAAAAATTCTTATCTGAATTGCTGTTATTTAAATACTAGATGATGCCCGCGACTTCGTCCGCGTGGATTGGTGTTTTATCTCGCGGGAACTCTTCAATTTTCCGGGATAAAAATTAGCCTATATCCTTCCCCAGGATACAACCTATCCCTGTACCAAATTTTATCATAATCGGTTGAACAGATACATTTTTATGATTCCCGCAGGAACTCTTCAATTTTCCGGGATAAAAAGTAGCCCTCTGTACCAAATTTCATCCAAATCGGTTGAGTAGTTGGGCCGTGAAAGCGTAGCAGACAGACAAACAGACACACTTTCGCATTTATAATATTAGTATGGATTGGTTAGAAGTAGGTTTTATTTTGCAGAAGTCCATGATATTGCAAATGTCTTTACAATCGTGCATGGGCGAGTCAACATCTCCTGAAGATGATCCGGTATCGGAGTGAAACTTACCAAAGTCCCGTACACTCGTGGCACTTGATATAAGAAATCAAAATGTAAAAACGATGAATACCTCTCGTCCTTTCTTCCTCCAGTTCACCGTCGGATATTTCTTCAAAGTCCAAATTTGCATCTTCCTCGTCCTTACCCTCTTGAGATTCCTTCTCCTCGCAGGCACCACTTGTATCCTGATCAAAAATATAGTTCATTATAGTGGCAGGCATATATTAGTTGATATTATTGAATTATCCATACTATAATAGTATTAGTATGGATAGTATTACTATCCATACTAATACTATAAATGCGAAAGTGTGTCTGTCTGTCTGCTACGCTTTCACGGCCCATCTGTTCAACCGATTTTGATGAAATTTAGTATAGAGATAGGTTGTATCCCGGGGAAGGACATAGGCTACTTTTTATCCCGGAAAATTCAAGAGTTCCCGCGGGAATCAAAAATATTTATCTCTTCAGCCGATTTTATGAAATTTGGTATAGGGATAGTTTGTATCCTGGGAAATTAAAGAGTTCCCGGGGGAATCAAAAAACCTTAATCCAGCCGTACGAAGTCGGGGCCATCATCTAGTATTATTATAGAGATGAAATTTTCAATAAGTAGTTATGCTGGTGGGAGTTTTCGGCCGTGGCTAGTTAACACCCTACCGACAAAGACTTGCCGTCAAACAAATTAGCTTTCCGGTACGATGCTGTATAGAAACGAATTAGAGAGATTTCTCTAATCGGTTAATCTAACTGCCATGCCCTAACAGGTTAGCCCGCTACCATCTTAGACTGCGTCATCACTTAACACGGGTGAGATTGCAATCATGGGCTTGTAGTGAATAAAAAATGTTAAAAGAATGAGACTTCTTTTAAATATGTCAGCTTACAAACAAATAATCATCTATGTGCAATGCATATTTCAAACCCCAAACCATCACCTTAGAAGTTAGAACCTCAAGGATATTGTTAGAACGCTATTATAAATTCAATGACATTTATATACTGTACTAGATAATGCCCGCAACTTCGTATGCGTGGTTTTTAATTCCCGGGGGAATTCCTTACATTTTCGGGATAAAAGTAGCCTGTCTTTCCTCGCGATACAAACTATTCCTGTACCAAATTTCATCAAAATCGGTTGAGCAGATGGACCGTGAAAGCGTAGCAGATAGACAGACAGACAGACACACTTTCGCATTTATAATATTTATACTGTATTGTTAGTATATAATATGAAAAGCTCATAAAGTTTTGAGTAATTGCCTGAGTGGATTCTTTTTCTGAACCATCTAGCTTTGAAATGCTTTCTTCAGTTGGCTGATCAGTTTGACTGTTTTCATCCATGTTTTGATCCATCATCTGAAAAATAAGCCTTTATTAGTAATTAAGAATCTTAATGATGAGCTCATCTGATGAGCCAAAAGGTTTTTTTCTTTTTAGGGTTCCGTACCTAAATGGTAAAATGGAACCCTTATGGATGGACTTTCTCCGTCTGTCTGTCCGTCTGTCCGTCCGTCACACTCGATTATTTCAGTAACTACCGAAGCTATCGACATGAAATTTGGAATAGTTGTGTATATTAGTGGCCCAAAGACACTGGAATTAAAAAAAATTGGAAATTATTTTTGTTCTTATTTAAAAAGGGGGGAAAATCTGAGGGTTGAAATTTAAAAGAGAGATAACTGTACTGTGTGGGGTATCATATGAAAGGGTTTACTTTGTACATTCTAAAACAGATTTTTATTTATTTTTAGTTATGATAGTTTTTGATTTATCGGGGAAAATGTCTAAAAAAATACCGTTCCCCCCCCCCTTATCTCCGGAGTTTACCAATCGAAAAATTTGAAATAATTATGGTCAATAGGAATTTACGTATATTTTACAGGAAAACTATAGCCAATGCTCTAACTAGCATAGTTTTTTTTTATATTAACAATAAACCTCTACAAACAGTTAGTCTTGCGGTTCATTAACAAAGGTAATTATTTATTAATAATGGTACGGAACCCTTCGTGCGCGAGTCTGACTCGCACTTGCCCGGTTTTTTTTAAATATATGGGCGCTTGGCTGCAATCACTCGCATGCATAAAATATATTTTTGAATACTCACATCTTCCCTTTCCAAAATATCGTCAGGGTCGTCGCTGATTTCGCTCAAGTCATCAGGGATAGGGGGTTTCTCCTCAGAGTCCAGTTCCTCTGGCTGTGCAGCCGGGGCGGTTTGAGTGGCGGGGGCGGGTTCCTTGGCGGTTTCTGTATCAGTCCGGGGCGCGCGTCTCTTGTTGCCATCGTTACGGCCATGGTCCATTCTACCTCCACGATTGTATTCATCTGGTAATACCAATACTCAAAAGTTATCGTGCGTGATGTGCAGGAGTACACACTAGTCAAATAAAACTCGCGATGACAGCGACTGTTTGTTTGTATTTAAGTATGTTCCACCAAAGCGTCTAAACTACTAGGCCTGTTTTGGTGAATGAGGTGTCAATCAATTCGTTATTATGGTCCAGGTCACATAGGCTACAATTTATACTAACAACAAAATCAATATGACAGATGTTACTTTTTTTTTGCTAATGAAATAGAAGAAAATATAGAACAATTTTAAAATAGACCAAGCGATAGAAAAACAACTGTACAATTCTATTTCCGTAATGGGGTTAAATTTTTTAAACCTTTTTATCATTTACAAAGGTAATGTATTAAAGTGTTAGACTTCGCAACCATGCGAAGTATACATGCTGGAGTGTGTAACCAAACCACTAATACAATTCCTTGTAGTACAAACTACAAATCTCGTGTAGGAGCTGTTTTTGAGCTTTTACTCAAAAGAAACATTGCGGCCGATCGCACATCGCGGCGAGTAGCACGCTCGGCAAAACTTCGAGGTAGTAGGAATAAAAAATGTACACTAATACTAGCTGACCCGGCAAACGTTGTTTTGCCATTTAATTATTAGAAATAGATAGTAGCCGATTCTCAGACTTACTGAATATGCATATTAAATTTCATAAAATTCGGTTTTCGGAGGAGTATGGTAACTAACATTGAGACACGAGAATTTTATATATGTCACCATAAAATTGCAAAAACCGCTAGACAGATTGTGAACAGTTCGATGTTCTGAGTGTCAATTTTTGAAATATTCGTTGTATTTACGTTTTCTTGTCTCTTTCTTGTAGTTTAGGTTAGGGTTTGACATAAATAATCAGGTTGTGTTGTAATAATCAGGCGGGCACTTAGGTTTTATCGGGTTAATATACCTAACAGATTACAATCTAAAATAAAATAAAATAATGTGTTAAATTGGAATCTGTCGACAGTTTACAATCTCACCAGTTAGATTACAATCTAACGGATTTTGGAATTTGACGGTGACATAATATATAGTTAGCAAAATTATTGTGAGTAGTGTAGGTACCCGACTAAAACCTATAAAAGCGGGCAGGAACGTGTATAAAAAGCGCTCTCTGTATTACCGCGTGGTCATTCTTTTGTCACCTTCCGAGCTGTAAACTGCGTTATTGTGAAACTCTTAATGAGTCATAATTGTGTTCAGATTTAAGTGTGTTCCTTTTTGGTTATTTTATGTGTGATATGTTGTAATCGTTCACTAGAATAAATTGTGGTTTGTTATATTTGCTTAGTTTCACTTTACTCCACTTCTGGTTACCTAAATTCAGAAGTGGGATAAAGGACCGCTAAATAGGCCCACATACGAGATGAACCAAAAAGGAACATACCCAAATTTAAAGTGCTTAAAGTTGATCACGTGACCGATCAAGATATCTCTCGAAGGGTGACTCGCGTAATGTGCAGTGTTTATTTGTGTGCTAAAGTTGTGTTTTGTTTTCATGTGATTGTTATCGCTGGCTCGCGGAGCGTGGCCGAGCTGTGGTGTTGCACAGCTCGTGTGCTTCAGGCGCGTCACGAGTGCGCTTGGGTGTGCAACTGTGCATGCCACGTGGGCGCTCTGGGCAGCGTTCACGAGGGCAATTCAGTCTGCGCGACACGCTGTCGTGCCTTGCTGCGTGCCTCGGAGCCGCGGTGCTGCGCGCTTTCCTGTGTTACGCCTGGCATTTGCCTGGAATGGTGGTGAGGTGATGACACCATCGAGCCTCTGGTGATATGACGTAATATGCGACATCGGTAAGGCCATTTAATTTATTTGCTTAAGGATGTAATACCCACCAAGCGTAGCCACAAAGTAAATGAACAGTAATTCATGTTACTGAATTGACTGTTAATCGTGTTAAGAAAAGGTTTAGACCCCAATTGTATTTACGCGATTTCCATTTTATGATAATTTCCCACTAAATTAGCAAGCTGTGTTGGCTCAGTGGTTGTTATTGGCATAACGCATACATTTGAGTCCCTAAGCCGCACTGAATGCTAGTTTGTGAACAGTTTAAAGTGTCTAGCAGAAACATCTTATTCAAAAGTAGAACCTTTGTGGGTACCAACCGGGTACAAAAATATTTTTGTGAAAAATAGGTGACTCATACCCTAAGTTTGAATACATAACTTGAAACCTCTAAGTTTGCTGAGTTTTGAACACATAAAGTAGTAATGTTTTGCTAAAGCATGATGTACGGATAAATTGTTTTTGCGTGATTTGGTTTTTTGTATTTAAAATGAGGGTTGTTATTTAAAACTCTTGACCTAGTTACGATCGGATACCAATCATCCGCAATTTAGAAAGTTTTGTGCGTCAAATACGTAATAAATGCGTGACGGTTAAAAGTCAGATTATACCCACTTTACGATTCAATTGTTTTAAACATGCTGTGTTTATAAAAAGTGTCTCTTAATAACGCTCACTGTGTTTCGAATGATGCGATGCATTCGTGATGTTAGACAGCGGTTTAAGAAAACCTGTTAAACTCGCTAGTATCCCTTGGGGTTTGTTAATGCTTCTGTGATACTTTTACAAAGGAATAGTGCTTGTACACAAAACAATAATTGTTGAGGTCAGGTATGGACGAGCAAACATATTTATAGTTCTGATAAACGTTAACTTGAGTTTTACAGGTTATTTTCTTTAATATTACCGAACCTGATTACGTAGAATATATACGCGCCGAATTGAGAACCTCCTCCTTTTTTGGAAGTCGGTTAATTAGATAGCAAGAAAGTTGCATTTCACTTTGATTAGAGAAGTTTTGTTTATCTACCCTCGTGGATAGTTAAAGTTTGATTTCATACAAATCGATTTTTTCTGTGATCGAAGTTACGAGTCTACATACCTACCTGTCAGAATCTTAACTTTTTCTCGTTGGTAATTTTACATACGAGGCTTTTATAAACCAAATGGTTGTAATCCGCACTAAACAAGGATTACATAAAGTGCAATGAAGTTAAAATTCAGTTGTGAATGTATGAGGCATAGTGGCAGCTGGTTAAGACAATAATTGATCGTCTATGATATAAATTGCTCGTAAAGGTACTCAGAACCTGTGATGGACATGACGTGTGTGCTGTGACCTACTGGTCACAGGTTCATTTTCTGTTCTATGTTCCTTTCGTCTTCGGCGCTCACCACGTGTGAGGCGTTCTGGTCGCGCCGGGCTGCGCGCCCGCATGCCGCGTGTGTGAAGTGCGTCACTACGCGTCTGCTGGTCCCGCAGGGCTGTGCGCTTGTCTAGTGCGCGTTGCTGCGCACTCGCCTGCCGCGCTTAAGGCGTGACACTGCGCGTCTACTGGTCGCGCAGGGCTGCGTGCTTGTATAGTGAGCGAGGCTGCTCGTTAGCCTACTCGATATGGTTGAACATAACTGGTATGAGTAAACTTTCTTCATTTTCTGTGTTCATCGATGATGATGTTTGATGTTTTGAATGTTCAAAGTTGTTTCGACATGGTACAACTGTGAGTTTGTACTATGGTTAAGCGACCTTTAGTGAGGGCTCTACCAGCTCTACCGACTCTTGTTGCTCTATGAGCTCTACTGACTCATACTCGCCATGGAGTGGTGCCCTGGATCGGGGCCCTGGAGGTGTGCCCTGGAGCGGTGCTTTGGAGTGGTACCTCGAAGTCGTGCTTCGGACTACGCGGCACGTTCTTCGGTGACAGACACTTTCAACTTAATTTGCATAAACATTGCCTATGGCTCTGCTTGCTGTCATCCAATTTAGTTACATGCTTTCTCTAGTAAAGTTAGGTTAGTCGTAAATCAGACGTTAGGTCAGTTCTTAGGTCAAACGTTAGGCTACTTATTAGTTCAGTTGTTAGGTCAAAATGTAAGCTTACATGTTAGGTTAGGTTACTTTAGGCTCTGTTAGGCTAGTGGATGACAGCGGACAGCGTTGTATGTAGTGGGCAGATTGAGAAGAAGGTTATGTCGGCAGGCTGTGTCCTGGGAAGTCGTGTTCTCTGAATGCGCATCAGGCTGTGTCCTGGCAGGCTGTGTCCTGGGAAGTCGCGTCTCTTAGATGCGCATCAGGCTGTGTCCTGGCAGGCTGTGTCCTGGAAAGTCGCGTTCTCTGAATGCGCATCAGGCTGTGTCCTGGCAGGTTTTGTCCTGGAAAGTCGCGTTCTCTGAATGCGCATCAGGCTGTGTCCTGGCAGGTTTTGTCCTGGAAAGTCGCGTTCTCTGAATGCGCATCAGGCTGTGTCCTGGCAGGTTTTGTCCTGGGAAGTCGCGTTCTCTGAATGCGCATCAGGCTCTGTCCTGGCACGTTTTTAACGTGGTGTGTGTGTGAACTTGCAAGTTCAGGTATGAGATTAACTGAGATGTAATGTCTGGAGAAGTATGCATACTTTTGAATGTGAAGCGTTTTATTTTGTGTAGCGAAAGTTGTTATTTTGAATGAGGGCCTCGTATGCGTGATGAATGTCAGAATAGGCAATAGCGTGCGTCGTCATGAATAATCAACCATTTGTGTCTTATGCAGGTTCTGATGACAGTAACTGTGACGATGCGGGTGAATCTTTGGGTGCCCTCACTAGTTCAGGAGACACCGCAAGAGGGGGAGCTTATGAAGATGGCATACGCACACCAGCTCTTCCTGCTTCTGATGAAATTGTTTCCGGTGCAGCCGAGGGCGGCGCACAATCAGGATAGGCCGAGTTAGCAAAATTATTGTGAGTAGTGTAGGTACCCGACTAAAACCTATAAAAGCGGGCAGGAACGTGTATAAAAAGCGCTCTCTGTATTACCGCGTGGTCATTCTTTTGTCACCTTCCGAGCTGTAAACTGCGTTATTGTGAAACTCTTAATGAGTCATAATTGTGTTCAGATTTAAGTGTGTTCCTTTTTGGTTATTTTATGTGTGATATGTTGTAATCGTTCACTAGAATAAATTGTGGTTTGTTATATTTGCTTAGTTTCACTTTACTCCACTTCTGTTTCCTAAATATATATATAAGAAGAAAGAAGATTATAAATGCGAAAGTTTGGATGGGCGGATAGATGTTTGTTACAAAATCACGCCAGAACGCCAGAACGGATCTGCATGAAATTTGGCACAGAGATAGATTATAGTCTGGAATCGCACATAGGCTACTTTTTATCCCGCAAAATTAAGGAGTTCCCGCGGGAACAAAAAACCTTAATCCACGCGGAGGATGTCGCGGGCATCAGCTAGTAAGTATTCTATATAAAAATATTCTACCATGCATGCGGCCGCGATGAGGCCCAGGATGCCCGCGGTGATGCCATCCCTCGCCGTCCTGTTCCTTATCACCCCATTCGTTCATCTGAAATAAATGTCATAAAGCTTCGTAGAAATACAATTTGACATATTTACATAAATCAAAAGCCAACACACGCATACCAAAATGAGGATATGGGCAGCCAAGGAAAATATGGGACAGGATGAGGCAGGTGTTTTGGGGTCTGTTGCGGTAATCAATAAGTTCACTCCAGTACCAGGATCGGTGGTACCAGCTTACCTAAAGAAAAATTTAAAGAGATTATTTGCACTTCATAACATATTTTATTAGTTTACAATAAAGTAGTCACAATACCTGAGGATCATGTAAAGGCCAATGTCGCTCTCGGCCCCAGTCACCAGGGCCACGGTAGTCCTCATTGTCCCATTCTTTATGAGGATGCATATAACCGCGCTCACGGTCCAAAGAACCTGCTCTCCCTTCCCACGAGCGATCACGACGCGGTCGCCGTTCATCGTAACCTACAAAACGGTTGTATTAGCAAATAAGAGTTTAGAATGTAGAACAATGAAATAATAATAAATTATTATTTGCATGATCAGGATGACTAACCCATTTCTATTCCTCTGGGATCACCCATACCTTCGCCATACATTCGATCATCATCTTCAGGGTAACCTCTTGGTGGTCCAGGCATATCATAGGCAGGGTCATAGTGCCTATCCCTGCCCTGTATGTAGCCAGGTGATCGTTCACTTTCCCGTGCAACGCCGTCGTAACGATCGTCTATTCGGTCGTAATGGTCATGACCATGGTCGTATTGACGATCCATTGCCGAATCGAATTCACCTTGTTCCCTTTCTATACTGTCCATCCTCTCTCGTTTGTTTGATCGGTCTCTTTCAATTCGATCTTGCTTACGACCACCTCTTTCGGAATGCGTATCTTGACGATCTTTAGAAGTAGTAGAATTTTTGTCAGTTTCTAAAGTCTTGTTAGATATAGCTGCTAAAGCAGCTAATCGTTCCTCTGGTCTCGGAAGCAATCTTTGCATTGGTTTGTTTGGTTTTTCTAAACCCTTGTCACCTCTTCCACCACCTAAGCCACGATCGCGGCCGCGTCGTTTTGACTCATCTCTTTTGCTATCTTTATTTCTATCACGTCCTCTTTCTTTCCTATCATGTCTATCTTTATCATCATGTTTATCTTTTTTTCTTTCTAATGATCTGTCTTTGTGATCGCGCCCTCTGTCTTTATCTCTGCTAACAGATCGTTTTTTGTGTCTCTCAGTACTGCCATCTCTTCTAACTTGCTTCTTAGGCGACACTGGCCTGCTTCTCTCTGAGCTGTCTTTCTTTCTAGGGTCTTTTGGATGCGATCCATGTTGGCGTGGAGACCTCGATCGATATTTTTTTGGTGAACGACTGCGACGACTACGATCTTTTTCACGTTCTTTATCTCTTTCTTTATCTTTTATTCTATCTCTTTCTTTATCCCTTTCTTTATTGGTATGAGGCGATACACTTCGATTTCTTTCTTTTCTTTGTGGAGACTTGACATGTTTTGAAGCAGTTTTGGATGTCACACTTTTCGAAGTTATTGGTGGTGTGCCACCGGATTTTTTACCAGGAGACAAAGATTTCTTACCAATTGCCTTTGAAAGATTTTTCTTTTTGCTAGCCTCATGTTTTTTTATCAACCTGCTATCATCTTTCTTTAGGTTGACTTTTTTTGATACACTTTTATCTCTTTTCATTGAATCAGTTTTTATTAACTTTTTCTTGGAAGGTATATCACAGTCTGATGATGAACTAGAGTTCCTTTTTAATTTTCCCTTTTTGCCTCTCTTTTTAGCATCCCTAGAATTTCATAATATTAATGTGCCTTAATAGTATAATATATTCCTACATTTGGTGCAGATTATATGTTATTGGTGTAATTTTTATTTAGTCCAAACTCCAAATCACACCTTATTTGCATTTGATCCAATTTGCTTCTAGTCCCAACTTAAGGATGGCTAATATGCAGATGATTCAATTCATGGGTGATTCAATTCATTCAGTCTCAAATAATTTTTTTCATTATTTGAAACATGCAAATTGGACAAATTGAGATTTGGACCAACCACACCTAAACAAGATTCTACAATAAACAATTTAAAAACAGCAATTTTACCAATTAATCTTTTTCAATAAGTACAAATACATAATATATACAGTTCGCGCGTGAGTTGAATGCAGAGTAAATCTATGTGTCACCATACATTCAACTCGCGCGCGAACTCTATAATATATAAATGTCACCATAAAATTGTAAAAACGGTTAGATTGTAATCTAACGCTTTTTATCTTGATAGATTGTAAACTGTCAAAAGATTGTGAACCATTCAATGTTCTGAGTGTCAATTTTTGAAATATTCATTGTATTTACGTTTTCTTGTCTCTTTCTTGTAGGTTAGGGTTCGACATAAACAATTGGTTCTAGTAGGTACTTAGGTTCTATCAGATTAATATACCTAACAGATTACAATCTACCAAAAATAATGTGTTAAATTGTAATCTTTCATTTTACTATCTTGCTAGTTAGATTATAATCTAAAGGTTTTACAATTTTACGTTGACATATATATTTTGTATTATAAAAAAATATGTCCCACTATAATTTTATAAATGTGATAGTGTGCCTGCCTGGAATACTTTCACAGCCCACTTTTCAACATATTTTGGTTTTTTGTATAGATTGTATCCTGATTCCCGTGGAAAGACATAGGCTACATTTTATTCTGAAATATTGGGAGTTCCTGTGGGATTAAAAACATTATCCACGCGGACAAAGTCACAGCCATCATCTAGTAAATCATAAAACTACACAGTCGCAGGCCTCATATTAAAATAATTAAAAATAATATTGTTTTGTCATAATTAATTAAAATTAAGTTTCCACCTTAATCTATACCACTATAAAACGATAATAAAACAAGGACTGTCGGAAATAGCTGAAGTAGGATGACTGGCTAACTGGTGTGTTGGTTCTCAATACTGAGAATACATTACCTGCCCGATGAGGATGATGAAGTGCTACCATCTGATGAAGACGACGACACACTGGAAGAGCTGGAACTTCTAGAAGAAGAAGAGCTTGAAACTGTCTTCTTTTTGTCTTTCCGCATGTCTTTATTAGAGTCCATTTTCAGTTGCAATTCTAATTCACGTTGCAACTGCTGCCGCCTTTTCTCCAGCACATCTGTGTCCGCATATTCTAAGTCATTTTGGTCCCAGTTGTCGATCTCTCCGTCCGGGCTTCTGCCTGACCTGACAACTACAGTAGAATGCAGTCTGCTTTTAGGATCATCTTTCAACAAACGTTTCTCACTATCTTTGTTTGCTGCGCGCTGTTTGGATGGACTTATCAAGGTATGAGTGGACGCGAACTTGCAACTCTTACCGTAAGCGCAGCTGCCGTGTTGTGCCCACTGTCTGCAATGTTCCGTAGTGGCTTTCTTCGCGCTCGACTTCTTGGTACCGAGACGTTCAAATACACTTGGTCTATTTGATAGGTCTTTTGTTTTCGGTAACTCGACAGTAATTTTTCTTTTTCCTTGTTTTGACATTATAATGATAACACATTGGTCTCACCGATAGCGTTTATTAAAGAAACACATCTCCTAGTCCAATAGAAGCTCGAGAAGTATTTAAAAACTTAAGTGCCTAACTAAACAGCGTTTATTTAAATAGATTGTTTTTACAACACTCTCAATTTTTGTTTGCAAATCACAAAATAATCGATCGCAAAATAATTCTGCCCTTATTTCTGCCCAGAGACCAGAGACCAGAGACAACTGACAAGCTTGTCTGTGAGTAAATAGTAATGAGTACTATGTAGGTAATTTAGATTCAATATTGCAAAGAGAATATAACCACCATAGATAATTGATAATCACATCCGTGATATCCACTACGTTTTAATATGTTACTTGTCTAGTAACCGTCCGTTACTTGCAGAACATTGAACGGTTCACAATCTTTCGACAGTTTACAATCTATCGAAAAAAAGCGTTAGATTACAATTTAACGGTTTTTACAATCTTAGCGTGACATAAATATAGCAAGAGGAGACAATGTAATAATAATACCACAGGTGAGCGAAATGAGTTTATACATAGCCGTCTCTATCTCCTGGGATAGAGACGGCTATGGTTTATACGCTAATGCCAAGGAGTGATAGATCGAGAAAATGTTCTCTTGTCCTGCTCAGCGTATGACTTTTTTTTTGTTTGACCTATCTGATCGTTTAGTCTTACGAAATCGGAATTGGACTAAGTGGTAACTGTGCTCGTAGCTTACAAAAAAGCGGTTTAACTTAAAGACTATATATATTGCTGTGTATTAGGCTGCAAAAGCCAAACTGAACGTTAATGCGAAAACATAACCTAATACGTAAGTTTACAATTTTGCCCTTATTTTTACCTGATTGTTACAGATGAAAACAGGTTAATTTTTGTTTGTTAACAAATTAACAACGCGAGAATTTTTTCACTTCAAAATCTTACGCATTTTCGTCATGCAAGTTTTTTTGCATCTTATGCATATTCATTTAGGACGTTTTTTGCCGGCTAGGGTATCCCTCCACATCGTCCGGTCATCTGCGGATCGATCTTAATCATCATCATCATCATCATCACTACAGCCCATTAACGTCCCACTGCTGGGCACAGGCCTCCACTCTCATAGGAGAGCGGGAATTAGAGCTTAGACCCACCATGCTGCTCCAATGCGGGTTGGCGGGCTTTAACGACAATTATCATGTTAGTGATAATAACCGGGACCGACGGCTTAACGTGCTCTCCGAGGCACGGGGGTGAAACACCGCCAACTTCCAACTCCGGGCTGGCACTGAGAATTTCTTAATTGAAAAACCCAATACCTAACTTTTATGCCCGACCGGGAATCGAACCCAGGACCTCGTGATCCGCAGTCGACTATGCTAACCACTAGACCAACGAGGCAGTCACACTTATGTAAAACCTACTATGATAGACAAGGACACAGTAGGAATTTTTTGACGGCCTTACTCTTGGGTAGAAATTTCATGCAAGAACTTTAAAAAAAAATTTTTTTTGTTGTTTTTGATTTTGTTCTAGAGTAAAAATTATGGAAAAGAGTTTATTTCGTGTTTTTACTCTAAAATGACTGATCATAGAGCACATCAATCAAAAAAACTACAGATACGGGCTATTTTGTTTATTTTATTGGTACCAAAAAAAAAAGAGTAATTTTTGGTCTTTTTTTCTTTCTGTGTAAACCATAAAGAAAAGCGATTGCCTTTTAAACTTTAATCTATAGCTATAGTTCGTAACGATTTGTATGACGTACTTTGTTTATATAGCTTTAGTACAAGAAATACGAGTTAAAATTTATATCGCGCGGGCCGCCGGCGGCGGCTCGCGAAATTCGACACCTGTCAAGTGGTCGTTCGCAGATGCGGGGGGTAAGGGGGTGGCATAGAACCGGGTAAAGGGGGTCGCAGAGGAGCAGATAAGGAACTTTCGTTCCAAAAATACTTTTTTACCATTAAGAAAATATCGCGTTAAGACTATCGCTATTGCATACCGTATACGCTGACGCCATGTCTATATCTCTTTCTCTGTTCAAGATATGTCCCATACATTTTGTTAGTCTGTGGATATCTGGAACCCAAAGCCATGAAACCAATTTAATAAATATTTACAATCAGAGACAAGTTTTTACAAAATTACATTAGTCTGTGGTTGTTTTCTTTGCTTGATTGTCAATAAAAAATGGAATAAAATTTTAAATTACTAATTAGAGCTACAGCTAGAACTAGAACTCAGAAGAAAATTATAAGATATTATAAGCATTCAAAATGCCTACGCTTGATGGAAAAGAAATCGATATATTTTTCGTAAGTAGCCCTAGTACCTTATAAACCTACTGTTATGTTGTATGTTTTGCACCATATCTTGTGCTTTCTACTATTTTATTGATGGTTATATGAATTCTTTCCATTTTGGGTCATGAGATAAACAAAATATTAGGTTGGACAGTTCCTTGACTACAAACGCGCAGGTTTATTTTTAACCTCATATGTGTTGGCATAGACTTATTATATTACAAGATGATGCCCGCGACTTCGTCCGCGTGGAATAAGTTTTTTTAATTCCCGCGGGAACTCCTTCACTTACCGGGATAAAAAGTAGCCTATATCCTTCCCCGGGGTATAAACTATCCCTGTGCCAAATTTCATCTAAATCGGCTGAACGGCGGATGGGCCGTGAAAGCGTAGCAGACGGACAGACAGAAACACTTTCACATTTATAATATTAGTATGGATTTATTTGAGTGTTTGAAATAAATCATGAGCACATACCTACTATTTTTTATTACATGTTCCAGACTGAAGAAGATTTACCCTACGAAGAAGAGATATTAAGAAATCCATTCTCGGTAAAACATTGGCTCAGATACATAGAACATAAAAAAGCAGCGCCCAAACATGAGATTAATATGATTTATGAGAGAGCTCTTAAAGAATTACCAGGCTCCTTTAAACTATGGTATAATTATCTTAAAATAAGAAGATCACAAATAAGGGGTCGCTGCATAACAGATCCCGCCTATGATGATGTCAATAATTGTTTTGAAAGGTCACTAGTTTTTATGCACAAGATGCCCAGAATATGGATGGATTACTGCACGTTTCTAACAGATCAATGTAGAATAACTATTACAAGAAAAGCATTTGATAGCGCTTTGAGAGCTTTGCCTATCACACAACATCATAGAATTTGGCCACTTTATCTTAATTTTCTCAAGAAACACAATATCCCAGAGACAGCAGTAAGAGTATTCAGAAGATATCTTAAGCTATGTCCAGAAGATACAGAAGAATATATTGATTATTTAATATCAATTGAAAAGTTAGATGAAGCTTCGGTGAAGTTGGCTCAACTTGTCAACAATGAAAACTTTCAGTCTAAGCATGGAAAATCAAATCATCAACTTTGGAATGAGCTTTGTGAATTAATATCTAAAAATCCAGACAAAATTCATTCCCTTAATGTTGATGCTATAATAAGAGGTGGACTTCGGCGCTATACTGACCAGCTAGGTCACCTGTGGAACTCCTTAGCAGACTACTATGTAAGGAGTGGTCTATTTGAAAGAGCTAGAGACATTTATGAAGAAGCTATACAAACTGTCACCACTGTTAGAGATTTTACTCAGGTTTTTGATGCCTATGCACAATTTGAAGAACTTAGCTTAAGTAAAAAAATGGAAGAGGTTGCAAAAAAGGTTAGTCCTACTGAAGATGATGATATTGATTTAGAACTTAGACTTGCAAGGTTTGAATATTTAATGGAAAGAAGATTGCTACTTCTTAATTCAGTCCTTTTAAGACAGAATCCACATAATGTAGCTGAATGGCACAAAAGAGTAAAACTTTATGAAGGAAAACCTCATGAAATTATAGATACATATACAGAAGCAGTGCAAACTGTGGATCCTAAATTAGCTGTAGGAAAGCTTTACACCCTATGGGTAGGTTTTGCTAAATTTTATGAAAGCAATGACCAAATTGATGATGCAAGATTGATTTTCGAAAAAGCAACGCAGGTAAATTATGCTAAAGTTGATGATCTAGCTTCAGTATGGTGTGAATGGGCAGAAATGGAAATAAAACATGAAAACTATGAAGAAGCCTTAAAGTTGATGCAAAAAGCTACAGTACTGCCAAGCAGAAAAGTAGCTTATCATGATGATAATGAGACAGTGCAAATGCGTTTGTACAAGTCATTAAAAGTATGGTCCATGTATGCTGATTTAGAAGAAAGTTTTGGAACATACAAATCCTGCAAAGCTGTCTATGACCATATCATAGATTTAAAAATAGCCACACCACAAATTATTATTAATTATGGTCTATTTTTAGAAGAACATAACTACTTTGAAGAAGCTTTCAGAGCATATGAAAAAGGGATATCACTTTTCAAATGGCCTAATGTATATGATATTTGGAACACATATCTAACCAAGTTTTTAAAGAGATATGGGGGATCAAAACTGGAAAGGGCTCGAGATTTATTTGAACAATGCCTAGAACACTGTCCACCAGAGTTTGCAAAATCAATATTTCTACTATATGCTAAACTAGAAGAGGAACATGGCTTAGCTAGACATGCAATGTCTGTTTATGAACGAGCAACAACAGCAGTCTTACCAGAACAAATGTTTGAAATGTTTAATATTTACATTAAGAAAGCAGCTGAGATTTATGGAGTACCGAAGACACGACAAATATATGAAAAAGCAATTGAAACCCTTCAAGATGGAAAAGCTAGAGAAATGTGTATAAGATTTGCAGAAATGGAAACTCGCCTTGGTGAAATTGACAGAGCTCGAGCAATTTATGCACATTGTAGCCAAATGTGTGATCCGCGAATTACTGCAGAATTTTGGAACACATGGAAAGAGTTTGAAGTTAGACATGGAAATGAAGATACAATGCGTGAAATGCTTAGAATTAAGAGAAGTGTACAAGCTACATATAACACTCAAGTGAACATGATGTCAGCGCAGATGTTAAGTTCAGCAGCACAAGCAGCAGGTACAGTTTCAGATCTTGCTCCTGGAATGAAAGATGGCATGAGAATGTTAGAAGCCAAAGCTGCGGAAATGGCTGTACAGAGCAAAGGTAACATTTTATTTGTTAGAGGTGAAACTCAAGGTCTTAAAGAAGCTGATAAGGTGGTAAATCCTGATGAAATTGACATTGATGAGGAAGAATCTGAAAACAGTGGTGAAGATGATGGAGAGGAAGAAGTTGCACCTGTGCAGAAAAAAGACATTCCCGCTGCTGTTTTTGGAGGATTACTTTCTCAAAAAGAATAGTTTTTTTAAGAAATTTAATATAAGTATATTAGGTATTTGTAATTATTATAATACAAGTTGAATTAGCTCAGCAAATGTTTTTATTTACCAAGATGTGTTGTGAACTGTGAATGTGTTTACAGCAAAAAATTAAAAAAAATTAGGTGTAGGTAACAACTCTTTTTAGCTATTAACATCAGTACAAGTTACAACCACAGTGAACGACAAAACTTTGTTATTTATAAACAAACAGTATAGGTAGTAGTAATAGTATGTTTATCATAATAATATTAAAAGTACGAAAGTGTGTTTACCTTCAACTATGCTACAAGAGAGCAAAGGATTGATGCGATTTTTTACATGGGTATAGTTGAGGACCTGTAGAGTGATATAGGCTACTATTTCTCCTGAAAAATAAAGGAGTTCCTGTGCATCAACTAGTTATAAATACATAGGTACTTACCCAATAATTGTTATTGGGTATGTGTTTGTTTGATTGAGATTTCTCTAATTATTTGATATAGCACATATTCTGTATATACTATATAATTATGTAAGTATATTTTTATGATATTTATCATAAGTCCTAATATAAAGTTTTACATTCTCCAGTTTATAAGTACCTACTCAGCTTTATCTATTTTTCACCATTCTCACATTCTAGGGCTGCTGGAAGAAATCTCTTCAAGAGATAAGTTGTCCTTTAAATTTGTATGTTTAGTTTTTTAAGTTTCGTACTAAATCCATCAATCAATCAAATTCAAATCAATCAAATAAATATTATAAATGCGAAAGTTTGGATGGATGGATGTATGGATGTATGTATGTTTGTTACTCAATCACGCGCCAACGGCTGAACGGATCTGGCTGAAATTTGGCACAGAGATAGAATATAGTCTGGAATAGCACATAGGCTACTTTTTATCCCGGAAAATTAAGGAGTTCCCGCGGGAACCAAAAAACCTCAATCCACGCGGACGTAGTCGCGGGCATAAGCTAGTATATAAATAAATAAATATTCTGATCATGATTGCTATGCAATCAGTATTTACCAAGTATTTACAGATTTCAAAAATATGTATTAGATGAAACTCCAAGATGTGTAAGAAAGTACCTATACAGAGAAGAGGAGTAACATTTATTTCAATTAAAAATATTTGTTTTTATACACAAGGACCATAGACTATCATTTTTTTTATATATTTTAACAGAATTACAAAGACAATAAAAATAATAAAAATGATCTTGAATCATTTTATTCTTGTCTGTTGATACAGAATACAGATCTAGTTTCTGAGCCAAGCAAATATTTTACTATATTAATATTTAACTTTATAAAAATGATGCAATTATGTCATTGCAATTCTAATATTGTTTTATTTCAGGATAAATTACAAATCTTAGTATAGTCACAACAGCAAGTTATTGGAGCCAAAGTTTTTTCAAATAACATCTCTTGGTGGTGTTATGAAATGTAAGGAATTTGAATACATGTTTTGTTGCTCAGAATAGTTTAAGATACTTATATCATTATGTACACCCCCAAACATTATAAGTTCTCCATTTCCTTTGACTAAGGTATACATGACCAGTTCTTCAGGTGCCCCGTGCATTTCACCAAGACGGGGGCATAACCAAGACACATAGTTCATTGAGTTCCCATCAACTACCGTGGATATATCCAGAACATGCATTGCTAAAGTATTCCTTTTAATCTTTTTTACCGCTGGAGGTCTCTGTTGTTGATTTTCAGGGATTGGCTCTAACCTATTTTCCAGATGAGCTATCTGTCTTTGATTAATAAGGTCATTTTCAGGTGGAGCATTACTTCCAGTAGAATCACATGCAAAGGCTGCCATCCTATATTTATTTGCTTCTTGTAACTGTCTGACAATCTTCATCCCTTTATTCTGTAAAAATAAAAAGTTATTTAATAAATAAGATTTTCTTCTGACCAATTTAGTCAATAATATGATGATGATATGAAAAATATATGAGTGGTTTGTCCCAAAAAAGACCTCATGTCCAAATGAGTTTAGGCCCCCCATATTTTTAGTAGTAAAAATTTTAAAATAAATTGCACTGAAGTTGAAAGCAGCTATTCGAAGATACCACACAAGCCTAGGTTGAGCCCATTTGCTTCTACAAGGATTTTATAACTTATTATATATTTGAAGTAATTAAATTCATTATTTCAGAGGTTATAAGGCTCTGACAGACGGACAAGTGCCAATGTGCCCAAATAGACTCAGAGACCTGCGCTCTAGCACTAGTCTCATATTGTCTCTAGAGCAAATTGATCAATCTCTATAGATAAAGAATTACAAACCTTATTTTTATTTCTTCTCAAAGCTGATTCTTTCTTAGCTGCATCAAAACTATTCAATGACTGTCTAGGTTCCCCACTAGAAGAAGCATTAGCTTGTAGGTGAACATTCTCATTGAAAGGCCTTGCTTTTTCTTTTTCTGCTTCATGACTTGGCCCAGCAACAGGTTCATTAACAGGAACTCTCTGTCTTGGTAAAACTCCTCGTCTTCCATTAATATTCTGATCTCTGTCTAATGGTCTTTGTAGGCTTTGTTCAACTCTAACTGCCACTGGTGCCCCTTCAGCCCTGGATAACCTGACTGCAGAAGTAACCATAGGTTTAGCACTATTCCATCCATTTCTACTTCTACTTAGACTCACTACCTTATCACCAACACGGCAGGCAGGGTTACACCATATATTGGCAGATGCCCATTCTTTATTTTTTACAGCTATCTCTTTCCAAGTCCACGTAGGGCCTTTCATAGTGAGTATCCAGCAATCACTATATACAAAACGATTTTGCAATGTTTGAACACCTCCTAACAACATTAATCTGTCAGAATCTATTCTGATAAGAGACTGGGCATATCTAGGTGAAGGTCGAGGCTTTGTTGTCGGTTGCTTCCTCCAATTACAAGTTGATAAGTTAAGTACCCAAATATCATTTGAGCATTGTATTTGAAAATTCTGTGCCGCTGACATAATCAAACCACCAAATACAACCATTTCATCCCCTTTAATACAAGCAGAATGTCCAGCCATTGGTGGTGGAGGGTTTGTTGTATTTATTAATATCCATTTATTTGTTTTGATACAATAGAAATGTATATCATTAAACATAGTAACATTTTGATAGTATTGGGAGAGTGAGGGGTAGGTCCACCCCCCAAAAACAATCAGACAGTCTTTATAGTCCACCATGGTTGTGTATGCTTTAGGCACAGGATATGTGCCAGTTGCAAGAGGTCTTATCCATTGCCGTCTTGAGAGGTCAAACCTCCACAAGTCATTGAAAGATGTTGCATTTGTAGTACAGCCTCCAAAGATGTACATATTGTTCTCAAGGATACATGCTGAATGTGAGAACCTTTTTGTAATTGTTGGTACCACATCAGTCGCTGCTATATTTTTCCATAGTATATTGAAATCACCAATAGCCTTAATTAGTTTTATTGAAGTCTTATGTAAAACATCTGAAATGAAAAGAATCAATAAATATTTTTACTCATCCTGACAACAAAGGTAAAGGCTTTGCATAGTTAACACTAGCTATGTCCGCTTGGATTGAGGTTTTTTTTGTTCCCGCCGGAAAAGTTAGGATACTTTTCCGGGATAAAAAGTAGCCTATGTGTTATTCCAGACTATAATCTATCTCTGTTATCGACTAGACAATCTTGCATTGTAAGGTCGACATCTCCTGAAGATGCTCCGGTGTCGGGGCGAAACGTGCGTCGAGAATAGTATAAAAGTCTTGTGTGGTGGTGCATGTGAGTGGTGGTGGCATTGCTTGCTTGGGAACTTAGCTTTCTTGCTTGGTTGGGAAGGTAAACGGTGCTTCTCTTGTAACTGCATGCTTGACCATACAGAATTTTTTTTTTTTTTTTTTCTGTTGGCGGATTATAGCAAAATAATTGTATTCTTTTCATCCAGATTTGTTCAGCCGTTCGGGCGTGATTGAGTAACAAACATCCATCCAAACTTTCGCATTTATAATATTCATTTGATGATTAAAATTATATTTATTTGAAGTACCTACCTACTAAAATCCATACAGTATAATAACATTAAAATCTAAATTAAAAACTATACATTAAAAATATCATCTATGCCGCTGCAATGAGGCAGTGTGCCCAGAACTCTGGCTGCGTTACCCCGTTGAATAGCTAAACTTATATGTTGGCCGAGGTAACTGCCAGCCCTCCGGTCACCTGTAGACTCTGTGAGACGAGAAGATAGATCCTTAAAAAAGGATCTAGCATCTTCGGCCCACAACCGCAGGGTTTCAACACCAAAAGGCACAAAAATAAAATTATTCTCTATAATTTCATACTTGCGCCTCTTGGCTCTTTTCTGCATTAGTGGCCGCCGCCCCCGCTTCATGATTAAAAACATTTTTTTTAGTTACATTTACAATCGAAGAGCTTACAGAATCTGGCAATTTTGTTTACTGAGTCTAAAAGGTAAAGGCAAGGGTTTACGGAAAAGTACTGCAGCACCCTTAATTCCACGGGGAATTTACCAGATAATACTCAATCAAACCCTGAAGAATACAACTTATATTATTAGTATTTTAGTGAATACAATTTAGCATTTAAATTGGTGACTTACTTTGGGCGCAATTACACCATCTCTTACAAACGTACATACAATTTTGAAGATCTTTGTAAGGTGGCAGGAATCCCAAAATAAACTCTAACACTTCATCAGGGAGATCTTCAATTGTGATTTCCAACGATTGCAATGAGTCGTGTATCGCCTCCATAATTTAAACTTAGATAATATCGTCTTCTATTAGGTATTATTTAAATTCTCCCATAATTTGCGAGCAAATACATGTAGTGCTACCAAAAATGAAAATCACTTATTGTCATACGTCGACGTTGTCGTATAGGACTAAAATCCTCTTTCTTCTCAAGTATTTTTCAGGCAGCGTTTGGCTGTAAATATTGAAATTAAGGCGTACTTTTACAAAAACAAAGTTATTTTAATTTTAGAACACTATTTTTTTTTTTTTTTTTTTTTCTCTTCTGGCTTTACACAGATTAGCCAATGTCAGGTTTGTAATTTATGTTAAAAGTTAGGGAAACCTAAGAGTATAAAATTATTAAAAAATCGGGATTTGGAATTGGAAAGGAAAAGGGTTGGATTTTTTTTTTTTTTTTTTCAAAAATATATACATGAACTATATCTTGATATCATTTTTTTCTAGAAATAAAGTTATAGCTTTGTAAACATTATAAGAATTTGTATATAATAAACATACTATACATGTAGGAAATGGAACATGCAATGATTCGAGATGAGCAAGAAAGGCAGATCGATCATACAGAGTACATGCAAAGAAAACATGGTTCAAGTCTCCATACTGCCCACAGGAACAGTGAGGATCGGGAACAATTTTCATCCTGTGTAAATGCGCCGGGGTACAAACGTGACCCAGGCGCATTCTACAAAGAACAGAAGTGACAGTTTTTGGGAATACTAATTGACTAAACCATGGTTTCCTCGGAATGGCCGTTTGAATTTTTCTATAATGTTTACCTACTGAACTATCGTTATTCCATACCCCATCCCACGCTTCATACAAATATACTTTGGATAAATTTATCAAGTCTGTACAATAATTGGTATATGGCACAATATCTCCTACGCGAATAGCCTCTTTTGCCAATTGATCGGCTCTTTCGTTTCCTGGTATGCCCACATGGCTTGGAATCCAAACCAATATGACATCACAGTTTTTCTGTGAGCACTTGTACAAAAGATCTCTAATGCCAAAAATAATTGAAGACTGCTTATGGGATTTGAATGGAAATCTATTAATAGCTTCTAAAACACTGCAGGAATCAGAAAATATTATGGTTTTCGGTATCTTGAAAATTAAAACATATTCTAAAGCTTTAAGTAAACCATAACATTCACCGGTGTAAACGGAAGTTTCAGGTGGAAGCTTAATTTGTTGTATGCCTTTATATTGTGAATGATACACCCCAACGCCAACGCAACTCTTATCGTCATGTTTAGAGGCATCCGTGAACAAGTAGTGCCAGTCAGGCCATTTACTATTAGTGATGTTAATAAATTCCTGTTTTGAGTTAGTATTATCTTTTAATTTTAATCCTATATAGAATTCAATATCCGGGGCAGCAACAAGACTTTCATAGTTGTGTTGGTATAGAGGGGGAGTAATACTTCGATGAGTGGTAGCTCCCAAACTTTCATATTTTCGAAGACTTTTTACAAGACACGGAGAGTCTTTATGAGCCCAATAGTTACAGGTATCAACCTGACGTGCAAGTTCCTGTACTTTTGAAAATAACGGATGAGAACTTAGCTGTAATGTACGGAAAAAGTATTTATCACAGAGGAACTGTCTTCTCAGATATAAAGGCGGATCACAACATTCTACCTGAAGACAATTTATTGGAGTTGATTTCATTGCACCCGTAACCAACCTCAAAGCCTTCGACTGGATCATGTCCAGCTTTTTAACTGCGGTTGTATTACCAGGGTGCAATAAGAATGTTCCATAGTCTAAAACACTTCTTATCAGAGCATTGTATAACAATCTCATTGTAAAGGGATGAGCACCCCACCATACTCCTGTAAGACATCTTAAAATATTTAAATTTCGCTCACACCTTAATGAAACATATTCCCAATGTAAGAACTCCAGTAAGTTTAGAATCTAATATTACACCTAAGAATTTCGCCTGATCTTTAACTGCTATCGGAATACCATCGTAATTAATATGAAGAGGTGGGAGATTTCGCTTCCGAGAAAATACTACAACAGAGCTTTTAGATGGTGCCAAATCTAGGCCATTATTATGTAACCAACACTTTAAAGCATTTAACGCTAAGTTTAACATTTCACTAATATTATCTAAGAATTGCCCAGCAACATACAAAAGTAAATCATCTGCATATTGAAGTACATTTGCATATCTGTTAACAGATATTTCTAAATCGTAAGTATAAATGTTAAATAGTATAGGGCTCAAAACAGAACCTTGTGGCAATCCCTTCCACACAGTTCTCTGAATAAATTCATCTTCAGACGAATCTAACGAATACTTTATATATCTTTCATACATCATATTTACAATAAAATTAGTTAATAAATTGGGAACATTTAAGGCTAGCAGTTTATTTTTAAGAATTGAAATATTTACATTATCATAGGCGGAATTTATATCTAGGAAAGCAGCAACCAAAGACTCATTTTTAGAGAAGCTTAGTCTTATGTCTGTGGTAAAAATGCTCAAGTTGTCAAGGGTACATTTACCTTTCCTAAACCCAAATTGGTTTCTTGATAATAATGTATTATGTTCTAAAAACCATTCCAGCCTAATTTTAATAAGGTGTTCTGCAGTTTTAGCTAATACCGATGATAATGCTATTGGTCTATACGATGATGGATCTGAACTCTGTTTATTCGGCTTCTGTAATAAGATCAAAGTTTGGGACCTCCAGGATTCAGGGACGATACCCGCCACCATAACGTTATTGATCAAAGAAAGGTGGTACCTGAGACTATTGTCGTCAAGATTCGATAAAAAGGAATAAGGAATCCCGTCTTCACCTGGTGCAGAATCTTTAGTCGTTGAAAGTACGCCTTTCAATTCGTTAAGTGTAAAAGGCGAATTTAAATTCACGTTATTATAATTATTAGACAATATTAAGGGCGTTAAGGCCATGGGGCATTCAGGTACATAGGGAGGACCCAAACGATCCATGACTTGCTCTGCTAGAACTGGAGATATTTTATTCTGTTGTGAATCTTTAAATGCAGATCTAAACCTTCTTATATTTTGCCAAACAATTGATGGTGAAACATTAGGATTTAAAGATTTACAAAACCTGTGCCACCCTTCATATTTCTTTACCCTAAGTAGCTCCTTAGTAGTATTAGCAATTTGTAAATAATGGTCAAAATTGTCATCAGTCATGTTTTGGCAAAATTGCTTCTCCGCTGCTTTTCTTTGTTTAACTGCATTAGTGCATTCAATATCCCACCATGGTGGTGATGGAATAAATTCCATACCACACCTTTTTAATGGAAAAATTTCATTTGCAGCTTCAATTAATGCTGTAGCTAATGCTTGTGAGCATTCTAATATATTAGAGTGACTAATTTCTGGTAAACTATTGATTTTCTTTTAATTTTATTTTGATTTTGGACCACAGATTATATTACTAATTACTATTAACTAGGATGAAGGATCAGAGACATCAGACAAGTAAACATGACAATTTCAGATATTTTGACAAATCGCACCCATAAGAAAGTGATCTAACTCAAAATTCCTGTAAATCTAAATTCAGATTTTGAAGTGAAAACTTCTTTAGCCGCGTTGAGCACTTTTTGGTAGGGGGTTAACTTGTGGATTCGCGTCACTGACACCGTCACCGACAAGACGAAATTTCGTAAATACAAATAATTACATTCGTAATTAAACTTTAAAACCTTAATTTTAAGGTTTATATTTCTGTGCTCGTAACTTACGAAAAAAGTGGCTTAACTTATAGACGATGCTATAGCTGCGTGTTAGGCTGCAAAATACGTAAGTTTATAATTATTTTGACCTGATCATTACAGATAAAAGTAAGTAACTTTGATTATTTAAATAAAGATTTGTAAAGACTCGCTTGAATGATACAAAGTATAGAAATAACAAAAAAATAAACTTATTGAAAATAAAGCAATAAGACCATGACTATCGCTATCGCGTACTGTATACGCTGCCGCCATGTCTATATCCTTTTCTCTGTCTACGATGAGCTATTGTCTGTGACTCGTGGTAGAAAAAGTAGGAAAAAGTAGTCAATGCCATAGAGTAAGGCAGAGTGGGCAGAGTGGGCAGAGTAAGGTAATACACTATGCTCGTGTCCCTGACCGGGAATATTTAATTTTATAATTGAAAATTAATTGATAGACTAAATAAATCTAATATTTATTCAAGGTGCACCGGAAAATGTAGTTTTACTTTAACTGTAAATAATAGGTGGCTATATTAGGCTAAACACTAATAATTCATTAGTAAAAGTTTTTAAGTATTGACAGATAACCTTAGTTATTAATGTATTAGTGGAAATCAAGTGAAAATATTTTTTAAGTGGACATTTCTTCATTAAAAATAACATAAAATGCTGAATATGATACAAGCCAGTCCTATAATAGATAAATTGAAGCATTTCCAGCAAGTGTTATCATACAGAATTCAGCTGACAACTTCACAAAAGGTAACTTATTTAAATTAAATGTATTTAAGTTAAAAATCTTTTTTATATACACGCACTGCTTAGTACATGTGCTTCCGAACATTTAGTCGAATAGTTTATAACAGCTATGATATGATTCTTTTTATGTTTTCTACATTTCTGTGATAATGATCTTTATGGTTCAATCAGTTTTAGTAATAATCTTATAAAATCTAATAATTATAATATTATAGAGTAAGATTTCAATTACCAAACAAGATACATCAATTATATTGAATAGGGAGGTATAGTAGTAATTAATGTTCAAACTGAAACTTTCTTGAAAGTTTTTTTGGTAATAGCTCAATTTTCATACTCTGATCACATTGTTATTGAGATTTTTTTACATATAATGTTGAATAATAAACTTCATATAAAAAATCATAATTTTAATACTATTTTCAGGTTGTCCTCTGGAGTTTAGGAGTTGTAGGGACAAGTGCTGTAGTGGTTGGTGTGCTGTCAAGGTATCTGGCGAGGCGCCGTGCAAAGCCGATATTTAATCCCAGGATCCAGAGAGCTATTAATAAAAGACTCTCAAGAATGAGAAGTCCTAATGGAGGTCTTACTTTGTTTTTAATTTATTATCCTTTCTTTGACTTGACATTGATTGTTTAAGCTACAAAAATCTTTTAGGCATGGGATCAGTTGCCAGTAGTGGAGGACGGAGTAGTCCTCTTGGATTCAGTGAAAGACTTTCGATGGCATCTGGGTCCATTGGTTCGGGTGGTGGTGATGCTGCGCCCCTCTCACCACAGCAGCTTGGTGTAATGGGTGAGTGTTAATTTTACATCAGTAGAAGCGCCATCTGTTGACGGGAAGCTATTTTTTAAATAATTTATAGTTTTCAAACAATTCTGTGTTGGACCTAGTAAAATAAAAATAATAAAGATTTTAAGAGGGAGAATATATCAAAAATTTTGCAGCGCCATCTATTATGGAGTAGTGGAACTACGTTGTTAATTGGTGTAATAGTTTATTCATTACATGAAAGATGGCGCGCAAATAAAATATCAGTTTTCACACTGAAATTTGAAATCATGAATTTCTTGAACAGTGATTTCAAGTTATAAAATGCCTACAGAATACAGATTCATCATTACCGTCAGCCTGTGAATGTGGTTCTACCACGGTTCTACTGTGTGACATAGATTTTCTCTTGTGAGCGTCATCGTTTCTTATCAATCTTCGTCATCAGCCACTTTCCGTCACCCTCTATAAAATACCCTCGTCGCACCATCGTGGACGAGTTCCCCATTATCATTTTGAAAAAATGTACATAATATGTATATGCAATATTATTGCATGCTAGAAGCCTTCGAAATTGAAATAGGTACCTACCTAGCATACATTCAGAGACGTGTTTTATTTGCTTAGCTGCAACCAACCTCGTTTGTAGCTGTCACGAGGAATGATGAGTTACGGGACTTTTGAATTGGAGGTCAAATCAATGTTCGGGTCACGAACTAAATTACTTCACTTTTTGTTAGTCTCTCGCAGTAATATTTACAGCTATTCCCATTACATTCTCATCATTTTCTACACAGGTATGGTACCTAGTTGGTACCTTGTAGTTAGTACCCTATTGTGATTTATGATGGATTAAGGTCCTACATAGCTTACCTAGAACTTCCTAGCTTATATTTGGCGCGTGTTATATCATAATATATGACTACCATATTGTAGGTATATGTATACCTACGTATGTATGATTATTGATTAGGTACCGTCAACATTATCATCATAGCGTGCCTTCTTCGAAATGAAGTTTGGCCATGTTATGCGGTCGTTGCACTAAAAGCTGCTCGAAGTATCCGCAGAGTAACGCAGTCTTTTTTAAAAAAGCTAGTCCAATATGTTCCAGAATCCAGATCTTACAAAAAGATCGCGCCGCCATGATAGGTTATCTGAGACCGTAAGACGTATCTCGAGTACCTACCATAAACATAAAACTCTGTATGAATTAAATAGTGAGTAATAGCGTAGCAATGATATTAAAGATTTGGATCATTGTAATGTGAATTTATCCTTAGCGTCAGTACTATTATATTATTCTGTGTCCTTAGTTATTATTCCAAGGCCAGTCAGATTGTATCATTCGCCAGGTTACAATGTGGCTCGTTGGTCTAGGGGTATGATTCTCGCTTTGGGTGCGAGAGGTCCCGGGTTCAAATCCCGGACGAGCCCAGATTTCTTTTTTTGTTTTTTTATCATATTTTTGTACTAATTTGTAAACATTTAATTGGCAAGTTTTTGAAGCCCTATCATCATAATATACTAGAATTTGCAGCCAAATCGGCGAGTACTTTATGTTATAAACGCGAACTTCAGCCGTTTATATTGTATGCCCCGAATAAACTAAATAGTTGACATATTTTACAGCAAATCCGTGCGTTCCACCGACTTTATGACTGACCTACTTTTATAAACGCCGACAAAGTATAAATGTTTTATACCGAAAGTATATATAATATGCTTTGTAAAATACATACCGATACGTGCCCATACTAGGAATCCATAAATTAGCATTAATTTAGAGCTTGCGGGGGCTTGGCCCTAGAGAGGCGATATCCTTTTATGATCAAGTTTAACCCAATGACACGTACGCTCTAGTACCTACTTAATTAAAGTAGGGTCATTTTAATAGACCACTTTTGAGTTTT
This sequence comes from Erebia epiphron, assembly GCA_963932025.1. Taxonomy (NCBI): domain Eukaryota; kingdom Metazoa; phylum Arthropoda; class Insecta; order Lepidoptera; family Nymphalidae; genus Erebia; species Erebia epiphron. Next base: position 16,853,312 of record OZ009955.1, read on the forward strand.
GATTTTGAATAAGAATTTGAGAAATAGTACTTACCTATCTGTAATGTATGACGTAAAATTGTAGAATAGTATTTTTTCAGTACCTACCTATAATAAGAAAGTGCCCGAGGTTATAGATATTTTCCCTGTAAGTATAATAAAATTATTATTCTAGGTATCTAATTACTCTATAAAAATGGCCGCCCGTAGTGACCTAGGTACCTAACAAAAAATTTTTTAGCCAACAGGTACCACTAGGTAACAATTAGATAGCTCGTCGTACCTTGAACGAATTACTCAAGGTATTTCGGTAGGTAGGTACGCGTCGCTACTACAATTTAATCCCGACTCCCGAGTCCTACCACAGAATAGGTATGGTCCTACACGGATTGTGGCCTGTGGAGTGTGGGCGCATAAAATAGGATGCGACGACATACGGATAAAACGAGATTATAAATTATTATAATTCCCCTTTTAAGTTCTTAGCACGTTGCGTCCTAATAACAGAGATGAGTATGCGGTGGTCGTCGTCTGTGATAAGACGCGCTATTAGACTTTTACAGGAATCCTTTCATTTGTACTCACTAGAATAGTTTATCGCTATTTATAGTAGTGGTAACAAATAAATTAATTGTTTAATTTAATTTTTTCTTCTACTCATGAAAAGATCCTGAGCATTGAGCATACGTTTACAATGTACCTACATTCGTAAAACTTATTTGTTGAAATTGATTATCCTTGAATCTTATACAATTATATTAGAATAATAAATATATAAGTATCTTGTACCGGTAGAAATTAATATTAAGAATAACTCCTTTTGAGGTGTCACTAGAAACAAGTCTTTTGACGTCTATTGCACGATAGATGGCGCTGATAAAAGAAATTAAAATAGATCATTGATTATAATATAATCGAATGTTAAAATATAATAACAGAAAATATTATAACATTATTGTTGTTTTTCTTCTAATTCTTTTAAAGTTGTTCAGAAAAAATATCTCTAATAAGAAACTTGTGTATATAAGAACTGTTTTACAATTTCAGCACTGATGGCACCGGCTCGTTGGTCTAGGGGTATGATTTTCGCTTAGGGTGCGAGAGGTCCCGGGTTCAAATCCCGGACGAGCCCAAATCTCTTTTTGTTTTTTTTTCACTACCAGCGTAACCTACTGACGCAAAAAGATACAAAATAAAAAACAAAAAAAAATGGTATTATCGATTTTATCATAACATAATATGTTACGAATTTACAACGCAACCAAATTTCGATTTGTATCCGTTTATCTACTTGACAAAGCAGGCGTTGGCGTAGGGTTACTAATTTCTTTGATTGCAAATTGCTATAAAACATAAATAAATGAGGCAAAACGCAAAAGAAGGGCTTCAAGTACCAAGCCCTTTCTCCGCGATCGTCTCCCCCGGCAGGCTGGGAAATAATTAAAGAGCCCAGCCCTAGCTTTGAGCTAGCCCTAGCTAAAATGTTTCTACAAAGGGAACTGAATGCGCCTCGGGTGAAAAGGATTGCCCGCTATTTACACAACGCTTACCTTGCGCGGCGCGGATTCACGGCGTGGAAACATTTAAATCCTCGCAAATGGACGAGGAAACGACGCTTTAGGATTAAAATTCACATTTCGCTAATGTTTATGTTTTGAAATAGGTAGACACTTGTGGGTTCGTATGAGTACTTTAAAAATATATGATTACTAGCGAACGCCCGCGGCTTCGCTCCCGTGGGGCTACAAAAATCTACTGGATCTACTATATACTTCTGTAAAATACTATACCTAGTTGTACGATTGTTCAAATCCAAATAAAAATGCTTTTGGACGAATCAGAATCTGATTATATACGGGGAAATAAATGGATAGGTATAACTAGACAACAAGTAGGTATAAGAATTTCCCGATTTTCCGCGTATCGGACGGTCTATAAACATTTTTCTTTTCCCTCCACTCGCTGACACCTGACAGATATAAATAACCCCAGGAGACACTACAATATAGGTAACTAGTTCACTATTGCGAATCTCATTACTGCGTGTACAGGAGAATCTGCAGATTTAAAACCTTTTTTTTAAAACCTAATGTCTGTGCTTATGTATTTTTGTACAGCGGTATAATATAATATGTATATCTTGGCTGTGGTGTATTAGGGTTTTAATTTTTTATCCAAAACAGTCACAGTGATAGACCTACTAATGTGACTTTAAAGCATTCATGTAGAATTTAAGTACTCATTCTAGGTTAAATCAAACCTCAGGAAATACCTACTGCCAACCGCGAAACGACGCGTCTGCTGTTTGTGGTGATGTGGTGCATGTGCTCCATCAACTTCAAAAATTTGCGTAGTTGATTTCAAAGTCTTTTGAGGGGACCATCAATGACACATAAATGCGAAAGTTTGGATGAATGTTTGTTACACAATCACGCCAGAACGGTTGAAGGATCTGGATGAATTTGGCACAGAGAAAGATTATAGTCTGGAATAGCACATAGGCTACTTTTTATCCCGGAAAATTAAAGAGTTACGCGAGAACCAAAAACCAATCCACGCGGACGAAGTCGCGGGCATCAGCTAGTAATGTAATATTATGTATAGTAGGTTCAACAGGACTTATTGGCCATAGGAGGACGGTAGCAGGTACGAAGAGATTTCTTCCCCGCGTGATCCTCCAATTGGTTTCCCGTATTTAAAATGCACAAATCCCCGACAAGGTACCTACGCTACTTTTGCCTCAACTCTCAAGCTGCTTACCAGGCATTGGGCCTATCTTCCAGTGTGCCATTTATTCGTAGGTACTCGAAGATACAGAAATCGGCTCTCAGAACGGCACAATAAGTAGGTACCTACTCGTACTTAAAAGTATACCTTATATGTATTGTAAATATTGCGCATGTTTTGTAACAATCCGGGTTCGTTGTCTCGGTGCGTCGCATTGCGAATACCCAATTGAGCCAGAAATATTTTTTTTGCTATCTCACAGCAACATGTCCAACTTCATTCAATATGAACAACCATAGGTACATCTCTATTCCGTGTGGACTACAGTGGTACGTCGAATGAGTCAGAGGTGCGATTGTTAAAGAATTGCCGATCAAATCGTCAAAGTTCGGCGTCAAAGTAAAATAAACCATAATAGCATTCAATTAGAGCTCAATTTCGTGTATCCAATCTAGGTAGATAGGTATGTACGATACCCTAAACGGATACACGAAATTGAGCTCTAATGCTATTCTTTTATGGTTTATTTTACTTTGACGCCGAACTTTGACGATTTGATCGTCAACTTTTAGACAATCGGGGGGCAGGCATGAGCACGTTTTGGAAATCTATGGATTGGACGTTTAGAACACAAGGTTTGGAACTACAATTGGCACGCAATTGCAAAAGGTCAAACCATTATTTATAATATTGTGTCTTGCTATCTATTCGTACCTATCCTATGCGTGCTGCTAGCTAATCAAAATTCAAAATAAAACATTAAAATGTCATAACTACAAACAATAGTCACTTTCACTTTGGGTGTTGGTTTATGGAAACTACATAGGTATTTTATCAACATTTGATCAGGCCTTCGAGGCTTCGGCTGTGAATGCGAAATGGCTCTCGATCAAGACAAGCATAAAATACCTATTATGCTCGAAATTTTATGGCATCACATCGCAGTCTAATTAGTCGCCTGAGATGGGCGAGCACGTATACAGTGCATGTATGACAGCAGAATGCTAAAAAGCTTCTGCACCTAAGCCTAGTCCAAACTAAAAATGTTGAATAATGATGCTATAACCTAAGTCGTTTGTCGAACCTAAAGCCATGCTTTAGGTTAAAACGTTTTTCTGTGTGGCCTCACATCATCTGACGTCAACGAATTTCGACCGCCTAATGACTATGGAGTACTTTATATTTGTCACCGTAAGATTGTAATAACCGTAAGACTGTAATCTAACGCTTTTTTTTCGATAGATTGTAAACAGTCGAAAGATTGTGAACCGTTCAATGTTTTAAGTGTCAATTTTTGAAATATTCACTGTCGACCGAGCGAAGCGAAGGTCTCTGAGTCTACTTGAGTGAATTTGCACTTGTCCGTCCGTCCGTCCGTCCGTCCGTCTGTCAGAGCCCTATAACTTCTGAATGACTGAACATAATTACTTCAAATTTAAATATTATAATATAAACTGATGGCCTCCATATAAATCTTTATTTCACGGAGGCTCTCATAGAAGCGAATGCGAAGTAAAAAATTTTTTATAGCGTTACATAGGGTTGCGGTATATCATTTAAAAGATAATTAGAAATAGAGTCCAAAAATATTTTTTTTTAAATTTTTCCCCTAGAATTGACGAAATGGGGGGCTCTCAAAGTGGAGATTTTCTAACGTCCAAAGTTGACCTCAGAACTCTGAATTTTCTGAAAGGCTGAAACTTGATCAATTATTTGAATCATATCCTGTACTTGAACAACAAATACTAAAATTAGATAAATATTGTAAGGAAACGAAATTATTTAATTTTTAATAAGAATTAGTATTTTTAACAGAACCTCACAATGATGTCAATAGATGGCGCTAATGGTCAAAGTTAACTATTACAATATTTTCTGAAAGGCTGAGTCTGAAACTTGTTCAATTATTTGAATTATATCCTGTACTTGAACAACAAATACTAAAATTACATAAATATTATAAGGAAACGAAATTATTTAATGTCCACTATTTTTAACAGAACCTCGCAATGATGTCAATAGATGGCGCTAATGTTAAGAGATAATACCTTACCTATATACTACCTCTGTGGATAAATATTATATGGAAACGAAATTATTTAATTTTTAATGGGCTTCAGCATTCAGTCAGTTTAACAAAACTTAACAATGATGTCAATAGATGGCGCTCTGTAAAAGTTTATTCGTTTTATGGATACCGCGAGGTCTCAGTTCGGGGCGAACCACTAGTATTTACGTTTTCTTGTCTTTATCTTGTAGGTTAGGTTAGGGTTCGACATAAATAATCAAGCCTGCGGCCGGGCACTTAGGTTCTATCGGGTTAATAAACCTAACAGATTACAATCTACCGAAAAATAATCCATTATATTGTAATCATTCGACAATTTACAATTTCGCGAGTTAGATTATAATCTAACGGTTTTTACAATCTTACGGTGACATATTCGTACATCCACAAAGTTATGAAAGTAGGTGATAAAATTTTATTAATATCTCAATCGAGTCTGCAAAGCCTCGAATGTATACCTATACTAGGCCTATTAGTTCCCAGTAGGTAATATGATTTATTTTATGACTGGCTGCGGAGCGTGGAGCATTTCAGACGCACCCTACTTTTCGCCTGTAAAGTAAATGTCAGAGCCATGAACTTTAGATGGACGCTGCCATACCATTATTTCAAACGGAATATTCAACTACATAGGTACAAATGATGCTCATTTCTTGGAAAAGGCTATTAGAACAGAAGCCCTTTGAAGCGACTGTACAGTGACGTTATTACCAGCTACTGTATATTAATATTATAAATGCGAAAGTTTGGATGGATGGATGTACGTATTGATGGATGATTGTTACTCAATCACGCCAGAAGGGCGAACGGATCTGGATTAAATTTGGCACAGAGATAGATAATAGTCCGAAATAACACTTATGCTAGGTACTTTTTATCCCGGAAAATTAAGAAGTTCCCGCGAGAACCAAGAAAACCTCAATCCACGCGAACGAAGTCAGACGTCAGTAAGTCCGTGCCTATTATACTGAAACGTAGCGTACCTAGGTATCTATTACTTACTTGAATTCAGTTAGGCAAAGAGTCCCGCTCACAATCTTTATTAGGTATCTACTATTTACTTACTTAATACTTATTAGGTACCTTAATCAACTTTTCTTATCTCAGGCAATTTACACTTTGGGTAATAAAGGTCTCTTTTTTCGCTGTTTCGATAAAAACATACTAACTTACTGTTTCGGTATCTTCTCGTTCTCTCGTTCGTCTCGTAAAATATGCGTTTCCTCTTTAAACTCGCTTAGTACTTATTTTATTCTTATCTTTATAGCAAAAAGGTTTCATTATATCGTATTATATTTCTTTTCATAACATAAGTGAGTATGTAACAAAGAGTAATATATTGGGATCGTTCTTTTACCGCATTACATAAGTTGAGCTGTTGTAGAGTGTAGACTGTAGACCCTCCCCCGTCGTTGTGCCGCTGTGGAATATCCGGGTGAGGGGTGTTAGGAACGGGTCCTAGGAATTTATTTTTTACATCTTTTATAAAACCTTATAGCTTTACTATCATTAATTTTGTCATTTTTTTTGCAATTTCGTCATTGATTCAGAGTCCCCAGTAGATTTAACCAAATGAAACTACCATGAATTAAAACCTGTTCTGTATTATTCAACCTTTCTTACTTTTCTAGGTTTTTTATAATGAAGCTAGTTGGAAGCTAGACAAAGCTTTGTCCACATAATCGATATATTCTAAATCTGTTGTCTCGAAACGGGGTCGATTGATTCCTATTCAAGAATCTTCACCTTTTGTTATAGTACAGGTCATTGTCTACCGATTCCTCCCGATACCTAGACAAAATCTGTGTGTCTCGGCCGGTTTCTGAATTGAGAATTTCATGTTGAGTCTGTCTTAAAGACTACTTATAAGGGCTTTAAGCAAATTTTTGTGTCTAAATTGATATTGGGCCGGTTTCTGAATTAAGCATTCAAGCAAAAACAGCAAGTTCCAACTCTTAAACCTTACACAAGATCAATTCAGAAACAAAAATTTGCTTAATTAATCTCTAAGTAGTCTTTGAGATAGACTCAACATGAAATTCTCAATTCAGAAACCGGCCGTTAGTCTATTATAATAATATGATGAGCGGTATTCATACTATTTTTCTATTAATTTTTCTTATATTGCTATTGTTTCTATTTGTATTTTCTCTTAAGGAAAATGTTAGTTTTGGTTGATTAATTTCAAACTCAGTATTATACTTAGTTACAATTTAATGATTGAAAACAAAACTTACATAGAAAATCACAATTATGCTTCGCAAACAATCTTTATTTAGAGATTAATGAATTAATTATATTTTTTTATTAAGAGCCGAGCCACTCTTCTAGATGCATAAAGCATGAAACATTTACTACGGAAGGTGAATACATGAAATTTTTTCACACCGTTATAATAGAATGTGTCACCGTAAGATTGTGAAAACCGTTAGATTGTAATGTAACGGTGACAAATACATCTCAAAGATAGATAGAAATGATGATTATGTTCATGAAACAATACGCTCGCAAGTCACAACATCTCCAAATATATAATCGAATCATTCATATTAGGCTCACTTAAAGGTTCAATTAAGATTCACATTTTTTGCCGTGGCTTTCGATATATTATCATATGAAATGGGACAATATACAAGCTTAGATATTTTTATTATACCTTTAATCAAGCAATGTGATTAATTTACACATTTAATAACTCATTATTTAGAATAATACACTTCGAATATATTTTTAATATTCTTAAATCTTACGTGACAATGTTACACTAGGTGGGATATTGATCTTTACAAAATATAATATGTTAATCATGAGATTCGGATTTAATCACATAACAATGATTTGTTGTATAAGAATAGTTGTATAATGATTGAACATGGACACGTGATATTTTGGAATTGATGATACTACAATGTACGGTATTAATAATAAGTTATGTGAGGCGTTATATCAATAATATTACTAATATTGACAGTAAAAGCCAGACGCGCACCAATGATTTCTTGATATTCTATGAATATTACGTGTAATTCTCGACGACTTTGAAGAGTTTGGTAAAAGTGTCATTGAAAAGTCATCACTGTGCGTCCAGCATCGTGTGTCCATACAAAAATATTCATTCTGTTCACATTCACGAAACACAGCTAAGCATTTTATAACACTTATACTTACTATAACTAATTTCTTGCTAATTGGTGTATTTAGTGATATTACTTACATAAAAGGAAGCTACTGAAATTCATTCTTCGAAAACATTATGTCTGGTAAACTTTGAAGAAAATTGAACTTTGGTACTTAACAAAGTTATAATAATATTTCAATCTTTCTCAATAATACGCTTTCGGAGCTTAAGTGCGGTTAATTCTCACATAACTAACCTAAAACAAATAAATTAATTTATCAACTAAGTCTAAAAGCTTTTATAATAGTAATATCTCTTATTCTGGATTTAAAACTTTGACACTTATAACTAAAAATAACAATAAAAGTAAATACTATACTAGAGAAAAGAGGTACTGTAAAGATATGTTCTTCAACATAATACAAAAATACGAAACTAACATTGCTAAATTAGTATTCAACATAAAGGAGGATAATTTTAGTAAAGTGCGCGAAGCTCAATCTAATTTATTGCATTAAGTATATAGTGATCACTCAATACTCATTAATATTTTTTTGTTATTAATAATGAAATAATAGAAAATGCGCCAACGCGTGATCAAGTTTTTAAACATACAAAAGGTTGGACATGATAAATTGTTTAAATTAAAATGTTCCTTAAGCTTAATGAAATGACTTGCAGAAACTGGTTGAGGCAACAGCTATAGATGATACAAATTACAGAACGAAGTATGAAATATTCTGATAAAGAAGTTTTTAAAAGCTTAGAACTGTTTCTTCATTTTAAATCTTGTTGAGAATATGCGTGTCGGTCTAACTGTTAATAACAGATTACAATTATTATTAAACGTAATAATTAAAACGCTGTTAACTCTTTGCCATTAAAATAAAACTAGTGCTTTATAATTGGTAAAAGTGCTCTATTCTACTTATACTTTAGTAAACAAATCTAACCAATGCATCTTCCTTATTGAAAAGATCTTTTGTTGTCGCTCTGCGACTTTCACATTCTTGACTATGTACAAAATATATATACAATTGGTTGTTTTGGGTCTTCATTTATACATTTGGAATGAAAATATTTAACAGGAATGTCTTGTTAAACCAAAAGCTTTCTCTATTTACACAATATATCGAGAATTAACAGTATCCTAGGCCCGTATTAATGAACCGACATCAGCTAAGAACAGGTTCTTAAGTATTGGTCAATCTATGCTAAAGACCGACTCGGTTTAAAGCATAGATTGACCGATACTTGCGAACCTGTTCCTAGCTGATGTCAGTTTATTTATACAGGCCTTAGTCTTGGACAACAAACTACTGCGGTAAGCATAGTTGCAATAAGACCTCTTATAACGTGAAGCAACTATGAAGTAAATGATATATTCTCTTCTATGTACAAGGTAAGCTATATTTAATACAATTTATAGAAACAGCAACACAAATGTTGGCACAAACAACGTAAAGCAAACAATCCTGGTATTAGCGCCGTTTTCCGGTTTGCTCCCAAGTCCTCCGACCACAGAACGATTGATATCTTCTTTAACAGGTGGTGCTTGTTTCATATCTTCACTGCTATCTACCAATATATCATTGCTGTCCATTATCATGCCAACATCGTTCTTTTCTAATGACGAAGGATCTTGTATTGGTGCTTGTGTCGTTGTAGTAGTGGTTGTGGTAGTTGTAGTTGTGGTAGTCGTTGTTGTTGGCACGAGGGTATTGTTTACAGTATAATAGATTTCACCGTATATAGCTTCAACTTCTACTGTATTTTCGATTCTCTCTCCTCTCATTTGTCTCGATCGCGAATCATTGTCTTTATAATAGGTTACTAACTTTGCCGTGTACTGCACATCACGGTCTGTGTTGTTCCCTCTAAAAGTGACATTGCATGCGGTTCCCGGTTCCAGATATTTTTCCAGCTTATAAAGTTCTTTTCTTTCTTCACTGAACGGATTCGCCCATTCGATTTGTGGATATACAGTTCCATCGCTCATTACAATAGTAGTGTTCAGACCGATTGCGATGCCGTGACCGTGACCCCAAGATAAAGTATAATTATACTTATATTCTATTTCCGTCGTTACAGTGGCAGCAACATCGTCATCGTTTCTTAAAATGCGTTCCTCATATACTTGAGGATCCATTTGTCTTTCATGTTGAGTTGCTAAATCTAACTCAACATTTTCTAATTTATACTTAACTGGTTCGATTTCCAACAAAATCTCTCCACTGTTTTCCTCTATTTCCGTATTGTCTTCATCGAATGTATTCAAATGACCAACGGTACTGTCATAAATGATTCTTCCAATGTTGTGTGAAAAGCCTTTATCTGCTCTTATTCGACCTATGAAAACGGAATCAACGGAAGAATCCACAACAACACCGCCGCTAGGTTTTGAGTTGAATTTATACCAGGAACTCCATATGATTAAAGAAGCATTTTCAATATTTTCCAGTACTTGAAATGAATTATAACTTCTACTTCCCGATACAGCACAGGATGTGTAGTCTGGTCTGAGTTGCCCCAGAAGCATGTCGCCTTCATGTCGCGTTCGACACAAGTAAATAGGACCTAAAGAGAAAAGGGAAAATATGAGTCAGCCATCATGTTTATTTTTTAACATCTACGCATCATACTTAATATTATAAATGCGAAAGTCACTTTGTTTGTTGGTTTGTTGGTTTGTCCTTCAATCACGCCGCAACGGAGCAACGGATTGACGTGATTTTTGGCATGGGTATAGTTGAGGACCTGAAGAGTAACATAGGCTACTTTTTATCCCGGAAAATTAAGGAGTTCCCGCGGGAATAACAAAAAACTTAAACCACGCGGACGAAGTCGCGGGCATCAGCTATCCTATCCTATCCTACTTCCTACTAATATTATAAATGCGAAAGTCACTTTGTTTGTTGGTTTGTTGGTGTGTTGGTTTGTTGGTTTGTCCTTCAATCACGCCGCAACGGAGCAACGGATTGACGTGATTTTTGGCATGGGTATAGTTGAGGACCTGAAGAGTAACATAGGCTACTTTTTATCCCGGAAAATTAAGGAGTTCCCGCGGGAATAACAAAAAACTTAAACCACGCGGACGAAGTCGCGGGCATCAGCTAGTTTTATATATTAACAGCTAAGACGAGCAAACAAACAATATAATATTTTCTATAAAATATACATTGATTTTATTTATACCTTGTTGTGAGTCTGCCCCAATGACATAATTTTCCATGGCTTCTTTCTTCATGTTCGCCCATTTGAGTGTACTAGAGGTGACGATCTGTTTTAGTCTAGCGTTAAAGAGACCCACACCAACATCAGCTATGGCTCCCACTGCCAATGTAGCTGTTAGTAAAACCACCCACCATCCACTAGAACAATGTTTTGTTTTCTTCATTGTTGTCATCTGCAAAAAAAGAAAAATATTTAAGAGAAAAGCTCACATGTACCTATAACCCAATCCAGATTCTATTAGGATATTATAAATAGGCTAAACTCTTTTGTTCTTATGATAACAGTCACTCGAAAGAAAAGGATAGAATGCTAACTGTCATGCTGATAGAATCTGGATATGATTGTATCAAATATTTGCCAAAGTCTTCGTTGCAGTGTTTTACATAACTTTTAAATCTTAAGTACTGCAGTGATCAGTCTAGTTTGTACCTACTGGCTCTAGGCCAAAATAAATAGGTATAGAAAGTTTATTAAACGTAAATATCTATACAAATACCGGTCAAGTGCGAGTCTGACTCGCGCACAAATACTTGTGCTGTGAGACCTTGCTTCTTGCCAAATTTCATTATTCTATGTCAACGGGAAGTAGGTTTTTTATTTATTGGCGAGTGTCAAAATATGCTAAATATGTGGCATAAACCTATGCATTAACGGACATATCTTTTGATTGTGTAGAAGATTGTTTTTTACAGCTGCAAGGGCCCGTAGACCTAAGTAGGTACTTCTTTGTTATTAATTTGGGAGTAAATAAAGTGCTTTGCGATTAATTTACTTCGTTGTTAACGAAAAAAAAATTGCACCAAATCATTTGGTCAGCTTATAATGTTTCAGTTTGCAATAAATTAAATACAGTTGCAATACAACTGTATTTAGGGTTCGACATAAATAATCGGGTAGTGCCCGGCCTGCTGAAATAATGCGATAAATTCTAATCTTTCGACAGTTTACAATTTCGCTAGATAGATTACAATCTAACGGTTTTCACAATCTTACGGTGACATACCTACTCGTATATACTGAATTTCACATATTGGCTGGCAGAACACATTTTATTGCATGGTACCAAAATGTAATTATTTTGCCCACCAGTTAAATGATAGCCTATTAATTTCAACGCGTTCCCGAGAAAAAAGTGGTTGACAGACAGACGGACTAACAACGAAGTGATCCTATAAGGGTTCCTTTTTTCCTCTTTAAGTACGAAACCCTAAAAAATAAGTCAAAATAGTTATTTGTCTTCATCTGATCTTATGATTGTGTACTTATTTAGATTCAAGAAAATTCCTAAGACAAGATGTTTTAAAATAGTTGGTTGAATATCCCATCAAAGGATGAATTGCTGTAGAGTTAAGAATAGCTATTTTTTATTAATAAATCTGTTTCGTCGTAGTTTCGTTTATAAGCGATGAAGTATAAGATTTTTAAATTTCCTCCCTAAATGTAGGGTAAAGTTAAGTAAACAAGCTGTGGCACGATCGCTAGAAAACTCAATTTTCTTGACAAAGTTACCGAAGCCATTTTACCTTTGAGTGGGGGTGCGGCTTTCTATACAAAATGAGATTTAACATCATACGTATACCTACATATAGGTTCAAACTAGAATTCATTTAACAACTCAGTGGCGTTGAAGGTAATTATATCAGGCTCACAAAAAGTAGGTTATAAAAAGCATAAACATTTCTATAAATTACAATAAAATTAGAAGAACTAGACACATCGTTCGTAAATCGTAACATAACTTTATTTTCGTACTCATATAATTATTATGAGCTGTGCTGTTCTACTGTTGCCTTATAAGTCTTTCAACAACTGAAGTTATAATGAGTAGGATATTTTCCACCCATGTATTTAGTCTGGGAAAATTCAGTTTTATATTTTGTTGTTTTATGTTGCTTGTCTTCTACGGTGCAGGTAATAAACTGGGGTGGACACCGAGGCGCCAGGCGAATCGATTTAATGCATCCACTTTCATTCCACCATGTAATACGTTTTCGTGAGAACATTGAATAACTGTTATCAAAGCTTTACATTTAGTAGGGCTATAAATATAACAAAAAAAAACAATAAACCAATTCAATTTACATTGGGATATAGCATTAGCATAAGTACCTACTATACCTTGTACTTGCATAATGTTCTCAACACAGCCTGTGAAGATCTTAGAATGATTTGCGTGGCTTAGGACCGCTTTGGAACTGGCATCCATTGAGGTGGATGATCCCAGTATCGATATTTTTATTATGCTATGTTAGGACAGTGGAAACATAAGTTTAATAAAAAAATATTTTTTTACAACGTGGATGTGCACGATTTTTCCGCGTAAGCCTGTCATAAAAAACAAACTTTTCAAAAAGATCCATTCCTGCCATTGAAATAGAATGAGTACCTCTACATCAATGGTTCCTGCTCTCTAATAAGCAATGAAACTTACGTTGTTTCTTAAAACATTAGGGTCATTAATTTAAAACGAAGATTTTGGAGAGCTGACTATATCTATCGGATCTAAGTAAAACATACTTACAAGTATTCATCTCAAACATTAATCTTTATAATAACATAAAGTGTTTTATCTATTTTCGATTTAAAGATCCACTTTAGCCTTCTTGCGTTCTGCATAGTGCTTGTAATTTATTAAATGGCTGTTCGAAAAGGTCGTTTATTTTTTGTTACAACAGAAAGGTCTACACCCAAATTCCGCTTCTTATCTACCCTAAGCCATTGTATCTAGCGTAAATCAAGAGGGTAAGACAGAGATTCGCATACATCCTCGAGTTAATAGAACGGTCGACGAATCTCCAAAGTTATTTTCTTGGGTGGAAAATTTCTGATTATTTTTGCAGCTGGTGCGAAGTTTAACATTCAATATCAAATGTATAAACCGGTTTCAATTATTACCTACAACTGATAGTGGTTCTATTTTCGTTGTTAGTATGGTCTTGACAATACTTTTTATGTCGCTCTTTGCTTGAGGCTTAGTATAATCGTAATTGACATAAGTGGAGCAGTGTTAAATGTTTGGGTGTATTGGTATTTTCAATGAGTTTAAAAGTCTTCCTTGTATTTTTATCGTACGCCCCTTTCCAGAATTTGCCGCAAACCTCAAAGGATTTGATACATTCTCATTTCTCAGCTTATAGGAGATTTTTTCCTATGTCAAAGGTAGTTAGGTAATCACTAATCATACTAATATTATAAATGCGAAAGTGTGTTTGTTTGTTAATTTATTGGTTTGTTGGGTTGTCCTTCAATCACGCCACAACGGAGCAACGGATTTGGCATGGGTATAGATGAGGACCTGGAGAGTGACATAGGCTTAGTTTTTCACCCGGAAAATTAAGGAGTTCCCGCGGGAATCAAAAAAACTTAAACCACGCGGGCTTCAGCTAGTCATCAATAAGAATCAAGTTATTTCATGAACGTTTGTGGTTCCGACTACACAAAAGCTTTAAAAGCTCTATACTCTTAACTCTTTACCATAAATCATAATAAACAATAATTCATCAATGTAGCCAATGGATTTAATTTAATTTAATAGTTCAATTGGGGTTTGACACGGCCCAGTTACTCCGACACAAATCCTAAAGCCCCATTTGTTGTTTGATCAACATTTGATAAATTACTTTTGAAATAAGATATTAAATTAGATAATAATAGACGATTGATTGATAATATGACGTAGTGTACAATGAAAGTACCTACACCGGATTAGATTAGAAAAATCTGAAAAAGTCAGATGTTATTAAAAGAACCAAGCACCTGCTGTATCAACGAAAATGACAAATAATATGGAAATGTTAACGCCCATTAAAATTCCTATTACTAATAGTGATGTAAACTTACCCATGGCCGTGGACAGTATAAAGAATACAAGGGCAATTTAATTTTGATTACTAAAACGACTCATTTCATTACGGTATGCGTGACAAAAAATATATGACAATTTGGCGATCCTTTTTAGGCCATGGACGTTAAAAATAAAAATTACCTACTTCAAAGCCAAAGGTTATCTTGGCATTGAAAGATTATTATTAGGGGTATGTTCCGATATACACTGCGAGCACTGTTCAGTGCTCTTACTGGGGAGAAATTCACTGTTCAGTGCTCTTACTGGGGAGTTATGGTCTGACAGGTCACTGCCGCAGTATCCTAGGCAGATATATGACGTCATAAATCGTCGCCATTTTTGTACTGTGAGCACTGGCGTTTTCGAGGTAAGGTGCTCTCAGTGCTGACTGCGTTCCGTTTTAAACAGTAACCAGTATAGCTAGCTATAAAGGAACGGCTTCGCAGTGTACTAAATTGACGTCACACCTTACAGTGCTCGCAGTGTATATCGGAACATACCCTAGATGTGTCGAGGCTTTCGCGTAGGTGGACTTGCTGTATGATAAGTAGGAAATTAATTACATTTGCTGGAAGTAATACGAGAGATATGCTGTCTTGATAGACGTTTATTGCTAGAGACCTGGGTCACCTTTTTAAGTTTAATGGTATGATGAGTTCTCAGTTCACACGTTTCTCTGTTCAGATAATATTGTAAACAAAATTAACTATCCTTATTTGAATATTTTATATATTATATTGTTATTGAATAACTACACTTATCTTTTCGTTTGAATTAAAATTTATCTAAAATAAGAGGCACTTTAGCAAAGTTCGATTGTTGCAACGCAAGTCGCAACAGATGTTATGTCCCAATGAATACCTACGTAACTAGTTTAATCTATCAGATATAAGACCGCGTTTAACGATAATAGGGCTGCAGGGCATTAAAGATAATAAGCATAATATTAAAATTGAAATACATTTTGGTCCCATCACAAGGAGCCAAATGATTTTCCCGTTCTCGTTCCTCTGAAAATTCCAACACATTGTTCTCCCGTCTTCCACTTGTGGCACTCGAGCGACGTGACAAGGGGAAACACCACTTTCAATAAAACAAGGAAATCTCTTGTTTGAGTCCTCCCAACTTGTTACGAACAATTGCTTGATCTATGAAGCTACGAGTATCTAGATATGGGTATTTATATTTGCATTTGCACAGATTTATTATATTTGTACTGTATCATGCAAAACAATAATAATTGCACATGCTATTTCTAAATTGACAAAATTAAAATCTGAAAATAAATTTTCACCACATACATCGTATTAAATTAAGTGTATCGTAGAGTACACAAAAAATATTGATAATATTGTACTGACTATTAATCGTTGCTTATCTTTCGTGCCTTCATGTAAGCTGCTTTGTAACATTAATAATTATGTACGATTTGTCATAAATTCAAATTCAAATTCAAATTCAAATTCAAATTCAAAATTCTTTATTTGCAGAAACATTTTTTACAATGAGATGTTATTTGTAAGTTTAAGTATAAATGTTTCACCTTAATATCAGGCATGCAAAATTACACATAATATATTTTTAGGTATTGTAGAAAAAATTCCGTTAATTTATTTCAACTTTACACTTGTTATTGTAAACTATGATATCATTTTTCTTTAGTATTTAATTGTTTACAATATTTTAAGTACGTATAACGATAGCTACCCATTAAGGTATAATATTGTGTACTTTAATACATATTACTTCAATGTAGCTACCTGAAGTAAACACTTAATCACGCATTTACTACGGGTACGCGTAAGGTCATTTTAATAATACCCTACGCAAATAACATAATAAAATAATAATAATTAACTAGTAATTACCAGCACAATACAAACATAATATATTTTTATTATCATCAAAGTCAATGCCAATTGCAGATGATGATGCATTCCATTATAATTATTCTACTTAATGCAAGTTTCAACATTAAATAAATTATACAGATGATTCGAGCGAAATAGATAAAGACAGTTTTGGAATACTAAACAAGTTATACGGGAAAATTTTCGTAGCGTCCTTCTAGATAAAATGCAGTCACTACCACTTTGCTTCAATTGTTCTTGTAAAACTTGTAGTACTTATTTCGAAACAAAGTTGTTATTATGACAGCAAGAAAGCCATGACCACTCAAAAAGGCTGACTGAAAGAGATATAATTTGTATGTGGCTAATATATCACCAGTCACTCGAGCTGACACTTTGAAACTTCGGACATGAAGTCGTCTGTAATCAAGACACGCGGAAGCGTGTCCAGCCAAAGTCCAAAAAAGAAAGAACTGGCAGCACCGTGTGTAATATTACACGAACCATTTGGAGCCACTTTTGACCCCCTCATAACTCAAAAACTATTACACTTAAACATGTCAAAATTGGCTCATATATTGAGACCCGCGAGATACGTATGTGCTCCAAATTTCATAAGCACACCTCAAATGGTTATTTAGATATAAACGTCCAAAAATCGTCATTTTTATGATCTACCTACGGATAGATCAAAACTCTGACACGGGGCATACTACCATCGCTTAAAGCCGTATTATTTTAATATTGTTGACGTTCATGTTGTAGTGTTATAATCATTATTTTAAGGACGTCAAAGTACGTGACATTCAACCATTACTTTGAAATAATACTGCTTTAAGCGGTGGTAGTAACTCCCTCGTCCACTTCCTGCGGCAACTTGCATTACATTCTACGCATAGTGCATGCACAACTAAATAAAACAAGAGTTGTTAAGTAAAAAAAAAAACTCCTATTACATAAATCATACTGCAGGTCTTTGTTTAAATTCGTTATTTTGTGTTGTTAACTATTGAAAATGACACATAATTATTATTTTAATGTAAATAATAATGAATAATAATATAGTTGCATTAAAACCTTACCTTCGTATTCACGCATTTTGTGCAACGAAACGTCATTGACAGAAAAGAAGAAGAAACGTATTTGAAGTCGTCAGTTCAAGTTGTCAGTCATTGTGATTTTTAATCATTGTTTATAGTGGTTTTAGTGATATCGACTGTTTACCGTGCTTGTTTTCAATGTTTCACTAAAAACTTTTGCTATACTATAATATGGATTCGATCTCGCCGACTTCGTATATTCCATGGATGACCATTGTTTGCAATTTGGGTACGTTACGTTGAGGTGCATAAATTGTCACCTGAGTGTAAACAGGATGCTAAGACCTGTTGTTACCATGGGTGGGCTCACCATCGAAATGATATTGTTGCACCGGCAGCTTTCTTGATAATGTAACGACAGTGATTACCTATTTAATATGAAGATGAATAAATCAATGAACTAATAGAAAAGTCCTATTACAGTGTAAAGGATTATTTGAATGATAGCAAGGCATGGGTATGAATTGTTACAGCGGCTGATTATGTAACTGTTATATTGTATATATAATTTCAAATATTTGTGAGATGGTGATAATAAAACAAACACAGTTGAGTTTGTTGCGGGCTCTTCTCAGACCAGGGCACGTTTGGAACCCTCGTAGCTTTAGTTTTAAGATACCGTAGTTAGTTATCACCATCACGTCTTATGCTCTGTAAGCATGACGTTCAGAAGGTGTACTTTGTAGGTACCTATTTTGAATAAATATGTTTTGAGTTTGAGATTGTGTTCAATAATTTCTGTACAAAAAGAAATGATATCCCATCAAAAACATAAATGTAAAATGAGAGCCAAAATCCAAAATTCTGATATGTATATAATTGCATTGGTTGTTGACTTCAGCGACAAAAGAAGTGAGATCTAAATGGGTGCCAAAGTTCAATGGTCAGTCCTGCAATTTATTTCAACATAAAATATTTTATAACAACTTAAAATATCATTTCTTCTTATAACTTAGGATAATACGTTGAAGACTAAGGCTTTGGCTTGGCTAGTTTTCATATACGAATTATAGCCTTCGCAAGTTGTAAAGCTGTAAGTTCTTATTTTATTCTTCCGAAAATTTGGCTTGCTAGTAGAAACTGTACTTTTAGGTACCTACTTAATAATAATTCGTATATGGAAACTAGCCAAGCCAAAGCCTTAGTCTTCAACATATTATCCTAAGTTATAAGAAGAAATGATATTTTAAGTTGTTATAAAATATTTTATGTTGTTATAAATAAATTGCAGGACTGACCATTGAACTTTGGCACCCATTTAGATCTCACTTCTTTTGTCGCTGAAGTCAACAACCAATGCAATTATATACATATCAGAATTTTGGATTTTGGCTCTCATTTTACATTTATGTTTTTGATGGGATATATTAGACTCCATTAATCATAACCACCACGCAGGTAGTTACAAATGTTTCGACATTTATAATACGTATGTTACAAAATAAAACTGCATAAATTGTCCTTTTTAAGCGGGAGGTCGTTTTAGTTTTCCATTTTCCCCTACGTACACTATACAAACAACACCGTTGTTGACATGTGAAGCACAACTTCATAAAGTGCTCTGTAAAATATAATTGGTTCAGCTACCAGGAATGGCATTAGTAATATGGTAGGAATTTCATTCCGAACCAGTGGTAGATTCACTCGAGAAAGTCTATTCGGTACAGTCTATTTGAATAAAAAAACATTTGAATTTTGAATTTTTGAATATTGAACTAATGCTCATACCAGGCTTATGCTTAGTAAACCTTGCCTGTTTGGAATAAGCGGAAAACAAAACTTTCAGTCTTATTATTTAAAAAAAAAGTAATTCAGAAATTGATTTCAAATTCATTAGTTTATCGGTATAAGGAAAGACTTTATCGGCAAAAATGTACATACCTACTATTCTATTCTACTATACTATTCGGCACTCGCTCTATTTTTGCATTCGTAAATCGTCGGCTGGTTTAAATTATAGAAATTTATCCCCACGATTAAAATCAACCCTTCCCCATCTCGTACTTGTACTATAATCCTATTATTTATGTAGAAGCAATCAATAATGTTCCGGATTAGTGCCGCCTGTTTGATAAGGTCTCCATGCGCTTCAGTACGCCATGCTGCTTTCATTATCCAAATCGTTCATTGATTATCAAATACTTATAAAATGTCACAACAAAAATCTAAAGTCCATTCAAAATCGCCAAGAGAGCTTGAATTTCATTGTTCAATCAGTGATTCCATATATTACAGATATTGGAATCACTGATTGAATAAACCCTGCAAGCGGCTCAGTTTTTACGGCGGCGCGGCGACTACCTAGCTAGAAAGTATCTTTATTCCTTTTGTAAGGAAACAGAGCTAATATTTTAACGTTACATAGCCTATTCTGTGCTTACCAATTACGCCAATTAAGTTTATTAAGTACCTACTTATGTGTTAAGATGCAATAAAGACTTATACTACTACTACTACTACTGCTACTTTTGCGGTTACGAATACTTATGTTTTTATAATTGAGGCAATAAAATAGAAGAATACATCGTTCAATTGTAATATTATTAATGTTATTATACCTGTAAGTCTGAACTCAAAACTGAATCCATATCCATACTAATATTATAAATGCGAAAGTGTGTCTGTATATCTGTCTGTCTGTCTGCTACGCTTTCACGGCCCCACTACTCAACCGATTTTGATGAAATTTTGTAAAAAAATAAGTTACATCCCGAGGAAGGTAAGGCCACAGATTGACAACAATCTATACGATGTTATATGATTGTATAACATCGTAAAGATTGTTGTCAATCGTCAAAGTATTACCTTGCTGATGCAGATTGCTGTGCCTTCGAAGTTATAATTCTGTTTTATATGTATAACCTGCCAATTTAATAGTAATGTTTTTAAAAATGTCCACATCACAAAATATGTAAACAGAATTATAACTTCGCTAAGTATTTAGTTGATCTCACGACGTTGCCGGATCATGAGTCGTGACATCTTTCTTGGTATTTGAGAGCGATCGCTATCGTTGTTCAAGCTTTTTGTACAGGCGATGTATAGTCTGGCAATTATGGCGCTAATGGTTTTGTTATCGGATGCCTTCTCATCTCTCACTAATGAAATGGGTTTTGATTTCACGCTGGCACACTTTACCAGACAATTGCTTTATTAGCGCATCGCGGCGAGATCGATGTGGCCTAATTTGTTTTCTTATCGAGTTTGCTTTCTATAGTTTGATTACTTCCTCCACTTGTTGATTGTCGTTCAACAAACTTCTTGCGGTAAATATACGAGTAACTTAAAGTCAAAGCTAAGTTTCGTATCATGTGAAAAGTCTTAGTTGGTAATGACCAAGTTGATGATTTATGGAAGACAAAAAATAACTATCAGGTGATTTTGTAATGATTATTATCTTGTTCCTTTTTCTCCGTTACAAAAACAACCAAGTATAAATTAGATTCCGATGAAAGAGATCCGTTGGGTCAATTATGTTTTTGCAGTGTCTTATTTGTCTTGTTAGCATTACACTTTGGCATTATAAAGTGAATCTTCCTTAAGTGAACGTAGTGCTTATACGGTAGCAGGTCCATTGATCTGCCATAACACAAAGAACGAAAACGGTACTTTAATTTGTGACTGTTGTACGCTGGTATTTTTGCTCTTTAGCACGGGGTACGTAACGATTCTCTCTCTACGGTTACCTTAGAAGAATTAAAGAGGGACACAATATTTTGTTCACAATAAAATATTAGTTCTATTATAATTTCATGCTAACGCTTTTGTAAAGCTTTTGGGGGCGTTTTTTTTAAAGATGCGTGAGGCTTGCTCTGTATTAGCGTAGTGCCGTTAACTTCATAATATATTTAACCTGAGCTTTGAGTTAATTCGAGCAATACCAATGATCTTAGAAGAAAATTCTTCTAAGATCATTGAGCAATACAGATCAACAAGTAACGCATCTAAAGAACGCAAACGGTAATCTCACTTGTGATCATACGCTGTGTGCTCCGGTCACTTTTTGCGGCAGTGTAAATTGCTCTCCGGGCGCCGATGCTGGCTAACTGTCAATAAATCATTCCTTGTATTGTTCTCTTTATTATTGTTTGCGTCTGCCGCTGAGCTTATACCTACATTTACTGCAATACTGTTGCAGTTCTACTGATGGATTATATCGTGAATGTTATTAAAACAGGAATTTCAACATAATGAGCAATCTGACGTTATCAATAATCGTGTTCATGTTACAATACTTCTTATTGATACTCCAAAAATAACGATTGTACATTTTAATTACTAATCACTTTTAGAGTCTAGTAGAACCAAGTTTACATTTTTGAACAACACCGATTTTTTTCATAGGTTTACTTTAAATTAACCATATGAAAAATGTATCCATCATGGCATGCAGTAACGTGCACAGTTCAACGTATTATATTTTTTTCTGAAGTCATTGTGCAACAGTTATCAATAAACAGGCGCCAGATTCTTCTGCGCTAACCGACGTAGTAGGTATTAATAGCACAAATCACAATAATATAATATTTCTAAAAAATTATTTTTAAACAACCGACTTCAAACTGCCAACAACAAGCACACGCTATACAAAGTACTTATTTTATTGTTGATATTTTAAAAACAGCTCGACCGATTTCGATAAAATTTATATGGGACCACTTGGGAAGTATGCCCTTTCAAATAAAAAAAAGAATCATCCAAATCGGTCCACCCAGTCAAAAGTTCTGAGGTAACAAACATTTAAAAAAAAAAATTGAGAACCTCCTCCTTTTTTTGAAGACGGTTGCGGGTTGAAAATAAATAAACAATAATCGAAAGTCTAACCGTTCTAACGCAAATGTGGTTCTTGTGGCTCATGCCTACAATAGCAAAAGTTAGGTACTTTTGGATACGTGCATTTATTATATCCTGAGGTTAAAAACAAAGTGCATTCTGGTTATCAGGCGCCGGGCGGCGAACAGCAGTGACGTGGTCGGAGTCGCGGAACGCCCGTGCGCTGACGCGTAAACCAGCTGATAGCGTGGGAATCACACCATGCAAGAGGAGTCAGACCGTGCCCATAGAATACCAATGCTTAATGCTCTACTTGTGGCGTTTCGCAATGCATGTTTCACCATATTTTATTTGAAAAGCCTGCAACGCTTGGTTTACGAGTTACGACCAAAATTGCAACGAAAATTATCAAATAAGAATTTTCAAACGGTGGAAATGTATTGGCCCTTGTGGATTATGTGAATATTAATACCGTGAATTTAATAAAAGGAATTTAGCAAGAGGCAGAAATAAACCTTGTCATTTTACGTACCTTTTTGCTCGTCTTATCAGTTATCTACCTATATCTTATTCCTGTCCAAAGGTGATAGTAGGTATATAACCACGATGCCTGATTGGGCTTAAAAATTTATAACCCAAAATACATTTTAAAATCCAGTAAGTATCTTAATAATTAGGAGGACGACGTATTCGGTTACGTACCACTTTTTATTTGCCTGTCTACCCCAATTAATTCTATCCATGAGCTGAGTGACAACTATTAGGTAATTGGAGTTAATTAAGATAAAATACTACGTAAACAATTGCGTAGAATTTTCGTTGTTTACATGACTAAATGTTCAGTACATAGATAAGTGTAAACCGAGGGTAACCACCACTGAGTCATTCATAACAATCATACTCGTACTGGTATGATTCAAAAGCTCTCAGCAAGTCGGCAGTCGGCACTAAAGGATGCGGGCTTGCTCGCGTTGTTGTAGTGTCGTCAACCTGCTATCTAGACACACTTGAAGGCACTATTAAATGATTGTTCAATGAAATTCAATTCACATTTTTCCATGCATTTGTAAGACTCAAAGTTCATTTCAGTCTGCATAGTATCTTTTGGAATATAACTAATTAAAATGGGTTTTTCGTTCACAGATTTTTTTATTCAAACGCGTCAAATAGGAGTTGTTAATACAATATGTATTTTTTGCATAGCGATATTGCTATGCAAATGAATCTATTTATTTTACAACTAGATGATGCCCGCGACTTCGTCCACGTGGATTAAGGTTTTTGATTCCCGCGGGAAATCTTTAATTATCCGGGATAAAAAGTAGCCTATGTCCTTCCTCAGGATTCAAACTATCCTTTTACCAAATTTCGTCAAAGTCGGTTGAACAAATAGGCCGCGAAAGCGTTGCAGATAGACATAAGGACAGACAGACACACTTTCGCATTTATAATTAGTATGGATTTGTAAATCACAACTCTTCATCAGGTACGTTATCGGCTATACGCATAACGCATTACGTTCCAACAGTTGCATGACCTGAAAAGTCGGACTGTATTTGAAACAAAATACGACTCTATGGTATCGACTATCGGTACTGAAGTCGTACCATGTTTTCCACTACCTGTAGAGGGAAACTTGTTGATAGTTGTTTTTCTATTACATGTCTGCGCCCTGTGGTCTACTAACAACTTGTCATTGATAAGAGAAAACTATCACCTGTTGATGTGTCAGACACTAATAGTAATAAGTAATAACCAATCAGTAAAAATTGACTTGCCCGCGGTCTTCACGCAATGTTTTGCACTTGTCCTGAATAGCGATGTCAGCATTCTATTAGTTTAATTGAGGCGTCAGTTCTAAATTGCAACCCACAAAGGGCCATCATACTTATCTGTTCAGATAACTTATTTTTAGCGCTCGAAACTTTCTTCTTAAAAAATGGGTACGAACTACGAACTCGATTCACTCTTTGCCGGGTTACTATTCTTTTTTGCTACAAGTAATATCTAACGATTGCCTGCTTATCTTTAACCCAACCAATGCAACCTTTGCCTTTGCATCACGAAATAAAATTTCTCGTATGATTTCCAGAGCATTGTCTTTTTATGTTTTGCGTTGCCATGGTTGTTTGATATTTGCGTTTTCATGATCCCACTAGAACGTAAATAAATGTTTATTGGATTCGGTGACTTAAATTTTACATTCAATGACCGAAGGTATTTCTGTAACAGTTTTACAACAGGTCACGTCTGGTCAAACAGCGTTCTGCATTATGCATTATCACTTGCAGTAGCGCCAACAACACAATCACCAACGCTCACGATGCGTGACGGTGTTGGGAGATTTGCAGATAAAATTGCATGCATATTATGAACCTTTTGAAACCATGCTTCCGTTTGGAAAGCGTAGGTAATAAGTCAATGTTTGGAAATCAACTATTTGATTATTATACGTCGGTATCTACGTGTCGTCTGTTCATAAAACGTTATTCAACAAGTTAATTTAAACAAATTTCCACTCTAGCTGAATAACACGATGAACACGGGGCTTAATAATAACAATAGTTAGGTCGTTTCTTACGATAACAATCCCAACCGTAGGTAAGTAATAAAAATATTGGCACCAATTTTGTGTTTTAGTTTTTTCGTATAGGATTTTGGTACCTACCAATACGGCGCGGGCGTGGAAATGATGATAGGTTTGAAATTGGTGACTTTCAAAGAATCATTGAAATCACAACTTTTGAATTACAGTTATAAAAGGACTTAATGGAGCTTAATGTAGTTTTGAAATTAAATGCTCTTCTTAATGGTGATATTGTGTCAAAGACCGCAATTCGATAAAGATAAATGGCAATAGTGCTTTCAAAGGCAACCGATAAATCAGGCGTCTGGACTAATTACTATCTGTGAGGCTAGTCTTGCTCTATTACACACGCTGTTACGTTAAGGCACATATTATTGTAGGTTTAATTAGTTGCTCAAAAGGTTAATAAGTTATTTAATTAAATAGATTAATCAAATCAGGCGCTGAATTTTAGAAAAAAAAACCCGCTGTGGTGTTATTATTATTATGTATGGTGTAATTTCGTTAATTAAGAATTCAGATTTTTTGTTGATTGCGTTAAATTTTTTTCCAGTAGTAAATAACTAATTCTCTGTTAATATAATATGAATGTTTCTTGAAATTTTGCACGCCATTATTTGGCAGATTGTGCTTTGTACTCTTTGATCTTTATGTAACTTACAATCATGCAATAAATAAATAAATAATAATAATAATTGTTATTATTGTACGGGCTACAAAGAAAACAATGTTACAAATGTTCTATCATTTATAAAAAGTTTCAGATTTTAAAATTTACCTGAATGTAAAAAAACATATTATCGATTTTTCCTCAAGATAAAGAAATTATGAAATATACTTTTATCTTTATACTGATCTACTTTTATGTATCTTCATGAAAAGCGCTGTTATTTTTAACATCTAGTATGGGTAGTGTTATCGAAATTACCACTAAGTATTCAATGGTAATCACCCATCTGAAAAATTTAGAACTACAGAGAATAAATTCAGTTATTATTTAATTTTGTATTAAGCTAGATAGAAGTCTTTGACCTTAATAATTATAAGAATGAGTCATTCAATGACTATTCAAACCACATTACAATATCATTATTAAAATATCGCTTTTGACAAAATAAAAAAAAAACGGGAGAGCGTCCCAGAAAAATAAACAAATAGCGTTTATTCAGATAGCGTTTTCACGGGCCAATGAATTTTATTTATTGCCAGGTGACCTTTACAGCATGTAAAGGTGAGACACTTCTATCGTTGTCGGTGAGATAATAAATGTTATTTTTGTTATGTTATTGTAATTATATTATATCCCCTACTTACGTTTCGTGTTGCGTATAAAGTTTTTATCTACAATCTCATTTGAATATAAAGTTTCGACATTATTAAATTTTTCATTATTACCAATGCACAGGCAGCGTAGTGTACGTCCTTGTTGTTCATTTTACGAAAATTGTATGCAAAGTGATAGAAGTACAAGTGGGATTACATAATAAAAATGCACGTAAGGCGGATGCCGGAATGGAGGATGACAATCTGCGGCTCCCCACGATTTGCGACAACAAGCTGCAAGGTCGCTCCGTCTGATTGTCGATAATAGAGCCACTTATGATATGTCATACTGACACACTGGCGACACTAGCCCAGTTGCACAAGTCTATTATTTTATTACCCAAATATTTGTATCATAATCATTATCACCTTGAGAATACCGAGTCGCATCATCAGAGTCTTAAAGATTCTGTCATCAACTCTTTCGTATTTATGTTCTGGCTCGTTGTATCTGATATTTAACATTGATAAGTGGTAACCTAGTTATATAGTTATTAATAGTATCCTTCCGTTGAGCATTTTGATTGCTTTTATAAGCATTTTAAGCGTTTTCACTTTCTTCTTATTAAATTGGCTCTATTTAACAGTTATGGACCGAGTGCTTAAGTTAATCAAAAAAAAAGTGCAGACGCAATACTCATATCGTTGACGTAAGAAACCGTATATCAAATGCACTTATCATACTGTGAGTTGTTTATTTATTCCATCCTGGCTCTTGACAGGATTACAGTGGGCACACGCTCTCGCGCCGGTAGGGAAACGAACTATTTTTAGATTGGTGACGTCTGACGACAACAGCAAGGAATCCCATTGAATTTTCAATTTTGTCGTTTTTTGCGTTCGTCTCGCTTCGCTAAGTGGATTCATGTTCAATAATATTTGTTGTAATATCGTTTTTTTAAAATACTGCTTGTGTTTTTTTAATCTCTTTATCAAATAATATTTACCTTTAAAGTGGCCCGTTATAATAATTCCAGGTTTGTTGTATATTTGTAAATCTAAATCTGAAACAATCAAAAGAGACACAATAAGACCACAATCAATAAATGGCTAAACGAAGGCTCGGTAGGGAAGTACACATGTAAAATTGCAATATTAGTTTTAATAGGGACTGCTGCAAGGCAGATGTCTAATTAGATCTTGTACTTTGCTTTACAGTACACGCAATTAAGACTTGTTTAGTCATGGTGCATTCTTGACTATTTTAGTCGGCGAATACGTTTATTAAAATCTTTATTTTTTTTATTTTTAATTAAGCTATCTTACTTTCATCTGCCTTTTTCTATTTGTAAACTGAGTACTCACAAGTTACCGACTTATTATGTTAAAGCTACGTTTGTGGTTATGTGTAATGAAATGGAAATTGACCACGGTTTCTTCAGTTACCGCACAATTAGTCGATTTAACATTGAAGCGGTCTCTGGATAGACGTCCAAAGCCGCATATTCCGGAGCTAGACCATAAGTAAAATATTATATCAAATTAAAAATAGCGCTATTTCGCAAGTTAACATCGTGTCTTGTAAGTGCTTATAATTTTCAAGAATGCGTCACATTGTATCAGCAAATGTGATAATGCACTCGTTATGCAGCGGTAGGTTGGCCTTCGCCACGGCAACGGAGCGGACCCATTGTGACTGGTTACAATGAACACTTAAGAAACCTGATATCAGGCTTTGTACACAACTTCTCGAGTTTAATAATTGAAATATACGT
Organism: Erebia epiphron; assembly: GCA_963932025.1. Taxonomy (NCBI): domain Eukaryota; kingdom Metazoa; phylum Arthropoda; class Insecta; order Lepidoptera; family Nymphalidae; genus Erebia; species Erebia epiphron. The sequence goes on from OZ009955.1 coordinate 16,881,630, forward strand.
CGAGTGTCTAATTAACTAAAACGCTGTTACGAAATTAAGCTCCATATTTGGGAGACTTATTTCGACTTCAGCACATTCGAATGAAAATTTGAAATGTTCTGAGAAAAAGCTTGTATGTACAGAGATTATTTTATTTATTTAATTTATTTCATATTTGCGTTCATGTTTACATTGGCATGAGGCCCTGTCAGGGCATTGCAAATTTTAAATTAGTATCATTTAATTACAATGAACATTGAACATACTTAATAATATACATAAAATGAGTAGTTATCCAGTAATTAAATAAAAAATTATAGAAATAAAATTAATTTAAGCTGATAACTACAGTATTAGCTAGTTAAATAATGTCAACAAATAATTAAATCTAGAAATCGTAGTCAATGAGTCTAATTACTTATTACATTAAAAAAATAAAATAATTAATAACGACATCAATCGAATTAGCTTGGAAACTCAGAGCAGATACCTACAAGGTAGGTACATTAGGCTTATCTATTAAAGAAAATTAGATCGGTCTCTACATCTGACTTCAGTGAATAATTATGAAATAAGGCTACTTTTGGTAGTACATTTTTCTCGAACAAGCGACAAAGGTTTTTGTAGATTTTGCGGTTAGCATTACTGTCCTGAATAATTGCTTAGTTAACCACGAAAGCGCACATGTTTATAGGGATTTCCAATAGGGGAATCCGATCACATCACCCCACACCGACAGGGGTCAAATAACCGAAGAGACTCCATGTATTTTAGGTCTTATTCATACTAACCAAATATTGTCTCGAATGCCCTTTGTCTGTGGCGTATTATTCCCCGGTTCGACCTTCTATAATAACGTATTTCATTTTGACAAGATAAGGTAGCCTCCGACCGCCAAATCCCAAATTGGCTGCTATAATCTCATGTCATATCCCTTTGTCTATTAGAGTTATTATAACGGGTCACTGATTTGAAAGGCGAGTAAGACTGATAGACCAGTGTCGATAATTTTTGAAACCAAAAAAAATCATAGTAGGATGAAACCCATTGGAAAAGGAAGAGAATACAACAAAAATGAAAGGAAAAATAATTTACGGGCGATCTGAGGTCGGGAAGTGGAAGGGGGTGGTTTTTAAGGGTAAAAATCGGTTTTTCTCGATTTCCGGCAAAACTACAAGTCCTATGGAAAAAAATTAAATCGCAAAGTTGTAGGTAATAAAAAGATCTACAACTTTTATATTTACACTTTTTTCACATTACCTCAAAATTTATGTGAAAAACTCAAGTAACCAAGTTTTTGGTTTTTTATTTTTATCTTCTACAAAACAATAGTTTTTTTTGTACGAAATTTAGTGAAAACCTTCCGTTTTATGTCCCAAATACACTGTAATTTTTTGGATTTAAAATATTTATTATTTTAACCTTATTTTGACTTAATATCGAAAAAGCAGGCCTATTTTCAATCGAAAATTCTCCCGTCAAAATATCTGCTTTTTACAAAAAGTCGGTAGGTTTTTTGTTTGTTGAAATCTCTACTTTCTGATGGTGTAGAAAAAAATATACATTACTGTGATAAATTTTCTCAGAAAATACAAAAAACTAACTCGAACTTGAATCCGATTTTTTTTAAATCATATAAAATATACCTTCCTTTGGTAAATTTTCTCAGAAAATGCAAAAAAAAAACGAAAATAACTCAAATCCGAATATTTTTTTTAATCATTATGTCCAATGTCGCATGTATTGTGCAATTTTTATGTTTTATGTCTTCTTGATTTTTTGTTAATCAATGTTATATGGAATCTTACGTTTTTCGAGTAATTAAAGTGTAAATTTTAATAAGTAGTTCAAAATTGTACATAATATTTTTTTTAAAAATCGGATTTATGTTCTTTTCGCTTTTTTGCATTTTCTGAGAAAGTTTACCACGGTGAGGTATATTTTTTATGATTAAAAAAAAATAATTTGGATTCGAGTTCGAGTTAGTATTTTGCATTTTCTGAGAAAATTTACCATAGTAATGTATATTTTTTTCTACACCATCAGAAAGTAGAGATTTCAACAAACAAAAAACCTACCGACTTTTTGTAAAAAGCAGATATTTTGACGGGAGAATTTTCGATTGAAAATAGGCCTGCTTTTTCGATATTAAGTCAAAATAAGGGTATAGTAATAAATATTTTAAATCCAAAAAATTACAGTGTATTTGGGACATAAAACGGAAACTTTTCACTAAATTTTGTAAAAAAAAAAATTGTTTTGTAGAAGATAAAAATAAAAAACCAAAAACTTGGTTACTTGAGTTTTTCACATAAATTTTGAGGTAATGTGAAAAAAGTGTAAATATAAAAGTTGTAGATCTTTTTATTACCTGCAACTTTGCAATTTAATTTTTGTCCATAGGACGTGTAGTTTTGCCGGAAATCGAGAAAAACCGTTTTTTACCCTTAAAAACCACCCCCTTCCACTTCCCGACCTCAGATCGCCCGTAAATTATTTTTCCTTTCATTTTTGTTGTATTCTCTTCCATTTCCAATGGGTTTCATCCTACTATGATTTTTTTTCACTTTTTACCATTTTCAAAGGCTTCGGCACTGGTCTATGAGAGCAATAGATGGGTTGGTTTTTAATTCCGACCACAACGGTGAAAGAGTTAGCTTTATCGTGTAAAATTTTTACCTAGTGCAATATACCTTGTAACTAAATTATTTTGACTGACTCAAACTGACTTTAAAATCAAAATACGATCATCGAAATATACGATCCAGTACCTAATCTAGATTCTAGATAATTTATCCAATGCAATGATGTTCTATAAATTATATGTATAGAAAGAGATTTAATGTATCTAATGTCCCTAACATGTTTTGAAAGTGGATTGGTTCGAAAGGTATAAATTTCATAAAAGTTTTCGTGGTACTGAAAACCGTTGAAAACGCAGGGGATGTAGGTAAACGACGTAGGTAGTTCTTGTGTTGCTATGGCAACTCCCTGCACGTGGTTTGCCGTTTTACTCAGTGGCTGCGTACCAAACGGAAGTACTTGATGTTAATTTGCTGCCAATCCTCAAAACTCTACCATTATTTCATTAAAATCCATCGTAATCACCTGCAATTTATGATGTTTCAGAATTCACTTTAGTCACAATTTTAAATGTGTTATCTTTTCTAACGTAAATTATTGTTCTTTTTGTGTACAGGGAGAAATGTATAATCTCATCTCCCCTATATTGTGTAACAACTGTAGGATTTCGTCACTATTTCAAAGAGTCTCTCGTGATGAGGGTGTGATTGTGTGGCTACTCCCCCACTTTTAATTGCATTTTATTTATTCAGACTCGTAGTTCCCTCTGATTTCGCCTAACCAGTCCAAAGGGGGTCTTTTAGATGCTCATTAGTTTATTCTCGAGTCTCGACTAAATTCAATTAGAAAACTATATGTTACACAATTTTGCAACACTTTATTAAGTCTTTTTTTTTACTATGTCATAATTTCATGAGGGAACCAAAGAAATAATTCATCAAACAATGAAACAAAACTCCAAAAAAATTTTTGGGATTTTCTGCTGTTAGCAAAGACTCAAAGAGTGTCTATTTCAGATGTGTATGACCAAAAACCATTATGAACAGTTAATAGTACACAGTAAAATGTCATATTGCAGCATATTATTTTGTGTCCGCAACGTAGTGAGAAGTGAGAGCATTATGGTAATTTGCAGGATCCTTTCCCCTCTTTTTGAAATTTATGTCAAGAGCAAAGTTTAACTTTTGCTGATGTCGTACCTGCTGGGTAATAAAATCACCCCTCCTTGCCCTGCAATCGATACCAGGGTACATTACGTATTTATTACCAAGCCGGGTCTTGGGATCGTTTCAAAATCTTGAAACTTCCGGGTTCTACTGGCATGTTTGATTTTATCAGAGCTCTCGAATTCTGTGCTTAATGCCATAATTTTACTATTATGACATGACGGTCGTGTCGTGATTATATCTAACATATTCTGATAGGTTCATATCAGACTTCTATATTATCTTCTACGTAAACACTTAACTGCTGTTATTATTATATGTTGTAACGTAATATTGAAATTTGGTTATCTATTATCTTTAAAATTTCAAGAGCTAAATTCATAGAATGTGTAATATTTAAGTATATACCTACTCGTATTTAATAAACTTCCACAGTAATTCTTTATTACCGAAAATTAATTTCATTCGTCCAGTATAAGCGTAATATCTTCAGAAAGCCGTCGGAAGCCCTAACACATTATGCAGACCCCTTTCAAAGTCAGCGGTAATTACTGTCGCCTAACTTTACCCAAACAAACTGCTCTAATAAACACCGCAATATCTCACTAATTAACTTCATAAGTTGTTGGAGTTGCCGTCAGCCGATGCAGAGCTGTTAATACTGCTACGATCACGTTGAATAAATTAATAATATTGAAGCTTTAAATGCTATGACGCGAAGTAGGTCTGAAATTCAGGATAAGGGGTGACGTCGAATCACAAATGCGGTTGCGTTTGTTGATAAAGTTTATATGTATACGTCACTGTTAGTGATTTAGCTGAGTGGTACGTGTTGTTCTTACGAAAATCTTGCAAATATGATTTAGTGAAACTAAAATTACATTGTAGAAAAATTCACATTGTTCCATGAAACGCCGCTTTTGGGTATTGATAAATTATATACGTAACCCTAAACAGACTACTTTTCAAAAACTACAACAATCAAAATAAAAACCCGTCGTGAAATAAAGACTTAGAAAGCGAAACATGGGAAATTAATTTCGAAAATTTAACAAACGATTTATTTTGAGCTCATGACTCATCCCATTTACAGCAAAGGGTACAGGACTAGTCATCCAGCCACTACAATCTCTTAACAGTTTTAATGACGTCACTTTCTGCTTACGTGAGTCAACTGTAGCATGAATGAATCAATACTAAGATTCCCCTGTCTCTTAATTGAAACTGGGATTTATCAAATTACGTACTACTACCAGTCTACCACTCGTCATTGGTTATATTATATGAGTTGAACAGGTATCTCGTAACGTTATTCAAGAGAATTCGCATGAATTATGTAGTCTCTACCTATTTTGGGCCTGGTTGCAAAAATGCGGTACAAACAATTGTACGATAACGGCTCAAGTCGTGAGGGCGGGTCAATGACCGTGGCTCATTGTGACTCATCGGTCACCACCGCATCTTCAATTCTCAATATTATATTCGCAAACCTAAACTGAAACTGCAAATCAGTGTGCAGATGAAACTAAGATGAACAACACTTAGCTCTTCGTCACGTAAGTTACAAATGAATGTGTAGATATAAGCTTACTTACGTCTTCAATTAATTAATTTATTTGTCTTATACTTAATACTAGAAAATCCTAAGTAGTAATATATTCACGATTAGCACATAACTTCGATAAAGGAACACCGTAGAATGCCGCATATTTATTCTATAATGAATGTCACAATAATGGCATGATTGGAAAGCTTTGCATACCTTTTAATATGCCGCTAGTATTCACTAGCGGCGGTATATTAAAAGGTATGCACAGAATATTAAAGCCCTTATGGTTACTCTATGTAGAAATGTTTTGATTTAGTGCTCAATCCATTGACGTTATGAACAACATCAAAGCCGAAACAGACATAGAAATATAGAACGATATAAGAATAATGATTAATCTTTTACACTATTTATAGATTGTAAATTGTAATTGATTTCAATCAACTACAAATCAATAGGAAGATTAAAAAGGATACATTTAGAATTTAGATTAGACAACTACGAATTGAGTTATAAACAAAGATGCATAAAATCAGATAAACATATTACTGAAATTATAACTTGGGTTGCAACTTGCAATACGTTTTTCGCTATATGTTTATGTGCAATTACTGTTGATGAATTATTATCGGTTAGATCACACGTGTATAATTATTAATTAACTAGATGATGCCCGCGACTTCGTCCGCGTGAATTGATGTTTTTTTAAGATTTAAACTATCCTATCTCTCAAGTTGGATCGAACTGCACATGGTGTGCGAATTTAATTATAATCGGTTAAGTGGTTTAGGAGTCCATTGAGGACAAACATTGTGACACGAGATTTATATATATTAAGACTAGCTGATGCCCGCGACTTCGTCCGCGTGGATTGAGGCTTTTGGTTCCCGCGGGATATCTTAAATTTTCCGGGATAAAAGTAGCCTATATGTTATTCCAGACTATAATCTATATATATGTCAAATTTCATCCAGATCCGTTCAGCCGTTCTGGCATGAAAGAGTAACAAACATCCACCCATCCATCCATCCATCCATACTTACAAACTTTCGCGTTTATAATATTAGTAGGATATACTTAGGTATAACTTATCCAGTGTTTTCACATCACACAGTTGAAATGCAATACTTTTATATTAAATAGCTGGTACTCGCGACTTCGTCTGCGTACTTTTAATTTGAATATCATGGATTTTATTAGAAGAACGGTATAGATTTGGGTATAGCATTTGGTTAAAAGAGAGTAGGTGTATTTAAAAAAATTAAAAAATATCTGTTTACAGTAGGTATAAGGTAGGTACCTATGTATTCCATTGAGTGGCAGAAAGTACCTAGGAAAAGTTATTGGTCCCTTATGTCCAAGAGACACTTACAGGGGCCAGCGTCACGTTGTGTACAAAAATATTTTAAAATGACCTAATTTAAAACATTTTTGTACACAACGTTTGCTGTTTTGTTATTATTTGTTAAAATGTGGAGATTGTTTGGACTCGACACTCGCGAGCAGGCCACGTACAGTTGGCCATGCGAAAAACAGTTTTTCTCTAAATGGACACCTGCTACTTTGAGTGTTTGCCCTTGCGCTTTGTTAATGGTACCTAATTGCGAAGGCTGGTTTGAGGGGAAACTGGATTCTTTTAAACTGAAAAGGTAAATCCGTAGGGATCATGGGTATGCGGGGTATCAAAACTTCTTCATCTTTAGCTATTCCTGTCATTATAATTGCTCTAATAATATTGCGTCCTAGCTGCGTAATTTGCAATCGAGTCCCGTTGCATAGTCTCGGCGCTTCGAGATTTCTCATTAACAAAACTGGAACCCCAACTTTCAGTCTCAGCTTATGAGACGGCACTCCTGACAGCTCTAAAGAGTTTAGAAACTCTGTAGGATAAGATGTCACCTGTTCACTGTCCATGACAATATCTACTGACAAATATTCGACAACATCGCCTTGCACATGTGACATCATTCGTTCATTGATCTGTCCCACGATTTCATTGGTCGGTGCTAATATTGCCCTTTCACACAGCCACTCTCTATTCCTCATGTTATATTCCAAACCGGGATAGACGTTGTTTTTAAGATCTTCCAAGTTCGGCGAATGTGCGCGACGACGACCGACGACCGACGGCAGCGGCGGCGATGCAGAGTATTCGTTAAAAGGAACTTTAACTTCAAAAGCCAAATTTTTTAGGTAAAAAGATTTTGTATACAAAAAGTTTGGCTTCGTAGTTCCCGTTCCGAATCCGTTCCGTTCCGTTCGAATTTTGGGAATTCCGTTTGTAGAAAAACTCTGCACATCCTAAGACACCTACGTACCAAGATCATACAAACTTTCAACCCCTATTTCACCCCCACACTGGTAAAAATTTCAAAAAGCTAGAACAAACGATTTTTTGTTTCTTATTTAGTGCCTAAATACAAAATGTAATGTTTTTATCTTCAAAAATGACGAACTTCATACAAACTTTCAACCCCTATTTCATCCCCTCACAGTTTTAAATTTCAAAAACGCTAGAACAAATGTTTAATTATTTCTTATCAAGTGCTTAAATATAAAGTTACATGGTTTTATCTTTTAAAATTAAGAAATCCCATACAAACTTTCAACCCCTATTTCAACCTCTTCATCCCTTTTTTTCGCAATAAAAGGTAGCCTATGTTCTTTCTCAGGGTCTAAAGATTGTCTGTGCCAAATTTCATCAAAATCGGTTAAGAGGTTTAAGCGGGAAAGCGTAACAGACAGACAGACAGACAGACAGACAGACAGACAGAGTTACTTTCGCATTTATAATATTAGTATGGATTATCCAAGCGATTAATTCCTTGCAATTATTTTACCATTCAAGGTAGGACTATTGCGTCGATTGACTACACGAAATACTTGGCGATTTATGTTCTGGTTAACCTCGACATTTATAGAAATTAAATCAGAATTTTGAGGTCGCATGAATTAAAAAAATAATTTAATTTCTTAGAAAAATGTAACAGATTACGAGCGTGTCACAACTTGCGATTAAGATAATAACGTACGTAATAAGAAATGGTTGACTGGTGGAGCATGCGCTAACGGGAGTCACACTCGAAGTGCATTCGTTATATGATATTCCGAAATAATATCGTTGTAATTACATATGTCTCTCCGAGATATCCTTACAGCCATACTTGCAATTTTATAGGTACAACAAGTAACTCCAATGTTTCGACTGTATTCAGTAACCGTAACTATATTAAAATGCAAACTACTTAAATACATTTTAAGAAGCCTTTACCGTATGATATTATTAGCGGTAATTTAAATAAAGATGCTGAGTTTATTGCGCTAGACGTGGGTCACCAATCACCAAACGGCCTCTTGAACTCAAGAAGAGCGGTTTATGATGATCAATGGTATCCATAAATAGTTGAATCATTTCCCTCTGCACTTGAACACATATTGGAGCTAATAAAATTTAATACAATAAAATGGTTCTAAATGCTACTAATATTAAAAAAACCCGGCCAAGTGCGAGTCGGACTCGCGCACCGAGGGTTCCATACAAACCTGTAGTAAGTTTTAAATTAAATGTTTTTTTAAATATTTGAGTTGATTGAATGAAAGGTAAATTGCGGTTTACGATTTATGACGTATTAAAAAAAAAACTACTTACTAGATCTCGTTCAAACCAATTTTCGGTGGAAGTTTGCATGGTAATGTACAACATATATTTTTTTTAGTTTTATCATTCTCTTATTTTAGAAGTTACGGGGGGGGGGGGACACATTTTACCACTTTGGAAGTGTCTCTCGCGCAAACTATTCAGTTTAGAAAGAAATGATATTACAAACCTCAATATCATTTTTGAAGACCTATCCATAGATACCCCACACCTACGGGTTAGATGAAAAAAAAATTTTGAGTTTCAGTTCTAAGTATGGGGACCCCCAAAATTTATTGTTTTTTTTTCTATTTTTGTAAGAAAATCTTAATGCGGTTTACAGAATACATCTACTTACCAAGTTTCAACAGTATAGCTCTTATAGTTTCGGAAAAAAGTGGCTGTGACATACGGACGGACAGACAGACAGACAGACAGACATGACGAATCTATAAGGGTTCCGTTTTAGCCAAATTTGGCTACGGAACCCTAAAAAAGCAAGTAAATGTAATAAAAGTAAAAATAATTTATATAAATAAACACATCTAAATATATATTATGTGGATCCAATTAATGAAAAACGTAAAGCTTAATTATTATACAGTCTACAACTTTAAAGTACGAATACAAAACGTGACTAAGGTGGATAAGATTTTTGCTTGAGAAAGTTGTCTTCCAGACTTTTCTTATTACGTTAAACTTTTTGATTCCGCACCTGAGGCTGCGGTGGTACACAATGTTTGTGCTCGTCTGGTGGAAGTAAAGGGTACTTTGCTCAAGTCTGAGCGCGCGTACGACTCTTGCGGTAGCGGCGTGCAAGTCGAGAGCTTGTTAAACTCAACACGTCTCGTGAAGATGTTGCTACACTAGCGAGGAATAGTTATTTCTCTGTATTTACACTTTACATCCACCGCACTCTGTGTAACTATAAATCGTTAAGACGGGTCTTACGAAAGTTTACATAACTTACGCGTTAGATGTCCGCTTAAAATGTCAATGAGGGACATTAAATCAACACTGTTTTAATTGTCTTGCTCCAGATATTGTTGTCACTAAAATGAACTTTACTTCGACAGCTTGATCATGGTTCCTAATTGCTATCATGATATACAATTACAGCAGATTTACATAGATTTAATTGCACTGCGGTATTCATAACAACTGACCAATATAAAACTTTACGTGCTCTGTGTCCGAATCGTGGTTAGAATATAATCAGGTATCAGTAGTTCATACATTTGTAATCTTGACACGTTTATAGCATAGTTACATACCTTTAATGTTGCGCTCTTGTTACAATTATTCTCTTTTGTTATTACAGAAATATATTCCGACTTCCATAAACGATTAACTTTGAATTTCATCAGATGTTTTTTTTAATAGATCAAAAACCAATCCCTTTAGTTAAAAACTTGATCTTATAATCATTAGATAATTCAATATAATCGATTACCTTCATAACGAAGTTCAATCAAAATCGAAAACCGTTATCTCTATGTTCGGTGTTAAATTCCAGAAGAAAATCGTGCTTTTAACCACAAACTGGGCTATTGTCAGCTTCAACGAGCCGCCAAGCGGGGTTTACAAAACGTTTTCTCCGCCGCAATTTATAAAGGGCTATACCGCTTAAATGTTCACTATATGAAGAATTTATTTCTGACTGCGATGAAATTATTTTTTTTTCTACCAAACGAGCCAAATTACTTTGAAAATGCAGCTATGTTTGATGATGGAATTATAAAAAGTAACTTAAGTGCTTTTTAGAGTATCCGAGTAATATGCTTTGAGGCTGTTTATGAAAAATGGGCTAGGAAATAATAGCGGGACTGGTAAAAGGTGGTATCATGGGCCATTATCTGAGTAGTTGGCGTTATTCGAGACGTTTTAATAGTGGCATGTCAGTTCCCGGGAGAGTGCTGTAGCTCGACATCGCAGCGGGTAACGGAAGAGCTTGGTACTCGGTTCACAATTAGTGCGTTGTCCCGTTACCGACGCATTGTCCGCTTCAATACTCGTCTAGTAATATTCCTTTGTGCACTTCAAATGGAAGGTTCTCGCCTCTCGGGTTGTTTGTTTTGAGTTTTGTGTTTCACGGTTCACCATTGTTTTGGCTAATAAAGTTATTTAATCTTTGCGGGTTAACGGAAACGATTTCTTCGTTCAGGTTATTGTTAGAGTTTAAAACTTTCAACACGGGTCGGTTCCCTTCGTCTGTTGTGTTTCTATGTTTCTAATAAGAACTGGATCTCTCATTAAAACTTGATTTCTCAAAAATAGACTTGCTATTGTTATTTTCTGCCTCTGCCTGCCTCCTGCCTGTAGGCTCTATCGCCAACAAAAAAAATTAACTACAATTTGTATGTAACAAAGTGTCATTGTAATTATTGGTGTAATTAAAAACTATGAACTACCGTTAACAAACGTTGCGACCGCTAAAAGGGTCTACACTACAGGAAGTGGATCACCATGAATTGCAATGGCTTCCGGAATTTGTATTGTACCTTCATGGATAAATTTTGTTGTAATATATCATTATAATAACCATTGCCCATACATTCTGCAAACACTGCCTTTATTATGATTGCATATTTGTTGAATTTTTTTAGCTTAAATAATCAATAATAATAATTTTAATTTCATATTGCGATTTATAACATAATGTTACGAGCTCATGCCCAAGTCTTCGCCGGCGTGGCTTAAGATTTTTCAACTCCCGCGGGAACTTCGTAATTTTCCGGGGTAAAAAGTAGTCTACGTTCATCTTCGGGATACATCACTTAACCTATCTGTACCAAATTAACTATAAACAATCTCACATTCGCGTTTATAATATTAGTTAGGATTAATAATAGATATAACCTGTCTAAAAATAACAGATATAAAAGAAAGCTGAGTAAAAATAGACAAGCGTCAAGCCGCAATAGACGAACAAAAGATTAAACGGGAAAAGGTAAGTTTGCTCGCTTCGGCCCGGGCGAGTCCTTGACAGTAACCTTCAGGAGATAGACCGACCTTGGTCTATTTAATTAAGCTTTATTGAATTTACTAATGGAACCTTGAAGAGCATAGGTACTCTTGTGTTAAGACTAAGCCTAAAATTAAATGAAAATTTCCTAAAGCTCGCGACTTCGTCTGCATGGATTGAGGTTTTTTGGTTCCCGCGGGAACTCTTTAATTTTTCGGAATAAAAAGTGGCCTATGTGTCAATCCATACTAATATTATAAATGCGAAAGTGTGTCTGTCTGTCTGTCTGTCTGTCTGCTACGCTTTCACGGCCCATCTATTCGACCGATTTTGATGAAATTTGGTACAGGGATAGGTTGTATCCCGGGGAAGGACATAGGCTACTTTTTATCCCGGAAAATTCAAAGGTTCCCGCGGGAATCAAAAAATGTATCTGTTCAACCGATTTTAATGAAATTTGGTACAGGGGTAGGTTGTATCCCGGGAAAAGACATAGGCTACTTTTTATCCCGGAAAATTCAAGAGTTCCCGCGGGAATCGAAAAAACTTGGTCTACGCGGGCGAAGTCGCGGGAATCATCTAGTAGTCAATATAGTCAATAGTCAATATCATTTATTCAATATAGGTACACTCTAGGTACACTTATTTTCTTATCTTATCCACTTATCCACTTATTGACGTTAAAAATAACTTACTTTAAAAAAAACATGATGGTGATAATCGGTTACAGTATCTTAAAACTAAAGCTACGATAGGGTTCCAAACATTATTTAGTTGTGTTATTCCAATTTCCAGACTATAATCTATGTGCCAAATTTCATCCAGTTCCATCCGTTCAGCCGATCTGGCGTGATTGAGTAACAAACATCCAGCCATACTTTTGCATTTATAATATTATAATTATAAATAGTGTAGATGAAAAATGATTGTTTTTTGTAGCCTAGCCTCGATAGCTTGAGTTTGAGCTCTACGTTGATTATTTTTTTGTCGTCAGTTTGTCTTGTTATTTATGTTGATTACCCTCATAACGCACAGCTAATGTCTGGCATGCGTTTCTTTCAAAAGCACTGGTAATTTTTTTTTGGATTAAAAACTTTTGAATTTGAATTTAGCGCGCCATCCTTTGTACATTGATCGTACTTTATCAGTTAATTTCACGCAAGTGCCAACTTAATCGCATGAAAGATGGATGAACACGTAGGTAATGACTGCGCAATCATTAATTTTTATTTATTAGACGATGAGTTAAATAATAGGTAATTGAGAATAATTTAATATAAAAAATTCTTTTTAAACAACCGACTTCAAACTCCCGCGCCAACTTTACAACAACAAGCACACGCTATACAAAGTACTTATTTTATTGTTGATATTTTAAAAACCGCTAGACCGATTTGGATAAAATTTATATGGGACCACATGGAAAGTATGCCCTTTCAAATAAAAAAATAATCATCCAAATCGGCCCACCCAGTCAAAAGTTCTCAGGTAACAAACATTAAAAAAAAAAAAATACAGTCGAATTGAGAACCTCCTCCTTTTTTTGAAGTCGGTTGAAAAAGCTATTGGTAACGTTACATACCAAACGATTATTCCCTTGCATGATTTGTAACGGAAGTCTAAGAAAACTATACTACTAGGTGCACTCAATACCTTTTACATGAGACTAGGCCGATCTTTGCGTAAAAGGCTCGATACAATCTGCGCTCGCGCATGCATTGCATTCTCGTATCCTAATATCGCATTAGGTTCAGGCTTTCACTTAATTGGACAGGTTTCAATTAACATATAAGTAACTTAATATTGCTTTATAGAAGTACTATTATAATATAGTAGTAGTATCAATGCGACTGCCTCGTTGGTCTAGTGGTTAGCATAGTCGACTGCGGATCACGAGGTCCTAGGTTCGATTCCCGGTCGGGCATAAAAGTTAGGTATTGGGTTTTTCAATTAAGAAATTCTCAGTGCCAGCCCGGAGTTGGAAGTTGGCGGTGTTTCACCCCCGTGCCTCGGAGAGCACGTTAAGCCGTCGGTCCCGGTTATTATCACTAACATGATAATAGTCGTTAAAGCCCGCCAACCCGCATTGGAGCAGCGTGGTGGGTCTAAGCTCTAATTCCCGCTCTCCTATGAGAGTGGAGGCCTGTGCCCAGCAGTGGGACGTTAATAGGCTGTAGTGATGATGATGATGATGATGATCAGTGCGAAATAGTCTTTGAATTGAATACATTATTGTAACTGTTTATTGGTTTCACATCGAAGAATGAGTACTTCTGACATTGTTTAATCTAAAATTTAATATTTGATGTCGATTCTTTTGATTACCTAATGCATTTCAGTTTCATCTCTATATCCACACTAATATTATAAATGCGAAAGTGTGTCTGTCTGTCTGTCCGTCTGTGTCTGTCTGTCTGCTACGCTTTAACGGCTCGTCTTTTTAACCGATTTTGATGAAATTTGCCATAAAGATCGGTTGTATCCCGGGGACATATGCTACTTCCCGCGGGAAGTAAAACAAAACGAAGTCGCGGTCATCATCTAGTTATGTATATTGACGAGATGAACTTTAATATAGTTAGTAAGATTGCTGGGACATTATTTTGACTAAGCCTACAAAAGCCACTAGTCTTTTGGCTATTTTAATAACCTAGGTAGATTATTGAGGAAATGGGATTAGTTCAAGGGCGGATATTAAATTATAGACGGTACTATGAGTGGACATGGTGCGGGTCCTTTTATATCCATATTTCGTGTCAACTGCAGCCATTGTAATCACAACTACAATGGCTACAGGCTGTGGTTGTTTAGATAGACATAGTTGAAAATTTGATACATCAGAAAATGACAATTCCTATACATTACCTAAACAGGTTTATCAAACACTTAGGTACTGCTCGTAAGTGCAACATTCGGCGGCTACAGCAGTGAGACATGAATGGTTATCACAAAAATTAGCTAAGTTAAACGGTTGAACGGTCGTGAACACGTGGTTGCGCACGCGCCGACAATATTTGTATCGGGGCGTAACTGACTTTGGAAGTTTGGAGACACACTCGCGTGGATCGTTATACACCTGCTACGTCCACCTGTGTTAATTAGGGTGTTCGGTCAAATGCGTGCGCATATATTGTGAAAACTTGTTTCACAGTTAAGTTCGAGTATTGAAGACTAAAATGCGACGTTCCTGTTCCTAGTCTATCATACTCAAAACTCACTCAGCTATTCTAATAAGAATAGTAGTACACCAAGAAGCGTCTGCGCGTGTTAATTTAATTTCCTCGCATTTATGATGAAGCGCTTGTTGGTTAAGTGTGAGTCGCTTAATTAATTTCACCGAGCTACGTTATGCTTACATTATACAGTCCAGATGGTCTAATAACACCTTTCTTTCATCGTCAAAGGATGTTGCAATTAAACGTTTTACTATACATACATACAAATGATTGTTGCAAAAGGTGAATTGATTCTTGCACGGATCGAAATTTGCAATTTACTTTTCAATACAGTTGTCAAACATGGCGCACTTTCAGAGGCTGTAGTTATGATTCGAAAATTGAATCTTTCGCATAGGCATCTTACTTTTACACGGTCGTGACTTACTTTTACAAGCTCGACACTTACTTTTGCAGTTTAGTTTTAAATTTTCCAAGTCAATTAAAAAAGTTTATTAGCAAGGAGTTTTCATACATAGAATATAATCGGATAGGCTTTTTACGAGGAAAAATGAATGAATCCGTACGTTTTAGCATTGAATTTCCAAAATTCTTTTAAATGGTTGTTGATTATATTTAATTACCAGTTTTAATTTAATTATTTTCAACATTTGACAAAAATCGAATAGGCTGTATACGCGTAGGTACGAACCCGTAGCCTAGTTTCGTTGAAAAAAAAATATGTCAGGGTGTAAATACGCGCCATTTGCTGAAATTTTTTATTTTTTATGTGATAAATTGATTATATTTTCAACTGTATTGAAAAATTCTTTTAAATGGTTGTTGATTATATTTAATTACCAGTTTTAATTTAATTATTTTCAACATTTGACAAAAATCGAATAGGCTGTATACGCGTAGGTTGTACGAACCCGTAGCCTAGTTTCGTTGAAAAAAAAAATATGTCCAGGTGTAAATACGCGCCATTTGCTGAAATTTTTTATTTTATAAGTGATAAATTGATTATATTTTTGTACTATTTCCCACAACTGTATTGAAAAACGTCGTGTGATACACGGGTGTGAAGGTTATTGCAAACTCGTGGCATTAAAAACCCTCACCTTCGGCTCGGGCTTATTAATGACAGCTCGTTTGCAATAACCTACTTTCCACCCTTGTATCACAATATACTATTGTCATGAGGTAACATAACATGATTTGTTTGGCTGTTAAACAAATTCAGGAAATCTAATCCACGAAAGTCTTATTTGAAACATAGATTTTTGTTACATTTAAACGTAGGTATTTAACGTGATTCGTAATTTTCCCAAAATTGTTTCATTTTTATTGTCTGAGAATAATGCGGTCTTAAATTTTTCCAAGGCTGAAAACAATAAGTCTCATGTTCACGGAGGCAAAAGCTCGCAAAATCACGCCAATCGATTGTTCCAGTGGCCATGAACTCAAACCACCTCTCTTGCAGAATGTAATTCACGGAAATCTGACAGCCAGTAAAAACAACGACCCACCGATATGGAACCGAAAGCAATACTCGAAGCTACTGCTAATCCAGTTTTTATTTATGTACTAGATGTGATTCCAATTAGTTTATTTTTATCAGGGGAAATCACTCGTCTCTTTATACGTCGCTCTCGGCGCCTACAATCTTGATCTTAACTTTCATCACGGCCTGGTCTTTGTAAATGCACTGATGTCTGTATGTTAATCCATATTCCATACTAATATTATAAATGCAAAAGTGTGTCGGTCTGTCTGTCTGCTACGCTTTCACGGCCCAACAACTTGGATGAAATTTGGTACAGAGATAGGTTACATCCCGGGGAAGGATATAGGCTACTTTTATCCCGGAAAATTTAAGAGTTCCCGCGGGAATCAAAAAACATCAATCCACAATCATGTCGCGGGCATCATCTAGTAATATATAATACGGATTTTGGACTTGAGTAATAAGATTATTATTACAGCTTCGTTGCACGAGTTCAATGTTTGGCTTCGTAAAATTACTAATTTGATTTTTACAGCAGTAAATTAGGAAGTCCTGCAGTTAAATAAATCTAATTAACATTTCGCAATCTAGTTACCTCAACTTGGAGAAAAGAATTTGGTATCTCAAAAGAAAAGAGCAGCTGCATATCGGTCCCCTCTATCCAATCATTGTTAGGCCAAGGGTCGTTCTGTTATGGGGAGCAATGGCCGGGCAACATAAAAAAAATATAAAAGACGGCATCCAGGTACCCACGCACGGGTCTATTGTGATCATTTTATTTCTCGACTGATTAGTTTTAGAACACGTTACATACCGACGGTTAAAAGTGCTGTATCCTTACAAGGTATTTAAAGAAACTTGTAACAAAAAAAACATTAGATAAAGATAGTAAAGATTTTCTTTTTATTTCTTGTCACCAAAATTCAAAAGCGTACTCGGCTAGGGTGACAAAGGAATACCTAGGTCCTACACACAGACCACATTCAAAAGCAGCTACATTCTTGAATGGAATTGATGTGTTGGAGTTGTACCTATTACGTAGGTTTACTGAATTGTAAAAACGGTTTGTATACCTTACAATGTTTGAACTAAAAATTGTTTTTGATTAAAATAAGTTTTGGAGTCGACTAGAAACACATCATATTTTGAAAAATAAACAGGTAATATACAAATTACGAAACAACTTGAATAACAAGTACTATATGGCTAAGATGTGGATAAAATAAATTGAAACGATTCAAAGTATTTATTACTAGCTGATGCCCGCGACTTCGTCCGCGTGGTTTAAGTTTTTTGTTATTCCCGCGGGAACTCCTTAATTTTCCGGGATAAAAAGTAGCCTATGTCACTCTCCAGGTCCTCAACTATACCCATGCCAAAAATCACGTCAATCCGTTGCTCCGTTGCGGCGTGATTGCAGGACAAACCAACAAATCAACAAACAAAGTGACTTTCGCATTTATAATATTAGTATGATATGAAGTATGATGTAAAGGCAAAATTATGATACGTGTCAGGAATATATTTGTGTGATGAAACATAAGTGCGCGAAATTGGTGCTCGTTTGCAGTTCCCTAGTTTAGAAGCTCCCCTTGCTTGCTCGTCCATCGGAGTCCATCCACAACCACATTGAAAGTGCATTAAGCTATTAGTAAACAGTTAGTGTTCTCTATTTTCCCCGCTGAGGAGGGTATATTGGACACTATCTAATATACACACAGCCACAATATCATTCTAGTTTCCAAGATTTTCACGATTCTTGTATCTAACTCTTACCTCTTGATTTATATTTCATTGGAACTGATTTTACTTTTATCTTTAACTAATATTGATTAGTCTTTCGGTTTACAATTTGCATTTGAGCGTTGTCTCCTTCTGTCTTCTTTTACGGAATACGTTATGTGGATCACAACTCACAAGGTTTTATAGTGCTAATTGCTTAGTATCAGTTATTGTCACGATTCACGAACAGTGAACGATAAGGTTCTTGCTGCTGTATATTGTACCAAGTTTATTTATAAGTATGATAATATAAAAAAAAACCGGGCAAGTGCGAGTCGGACTCGCGCACGAAGGGTTCCGTACCATTATTAATAAATAATTACCTTTGTTAATGAACCGCAAGACTAACTTTGTTTGTAGAGGTTTATTGTTAATATCAAAAAAACTATGCTAGTTAGAGCATTTTCTATAGTTTTCCTTTAAAATATACGTAAATTCCTATTGACCATAATTATTTCAAATTTTTCGATTGGTAAACTCCGGAGATAAGGGGGGGGGAACGGTATTTTTTTAGACATTTTCCCCGATAAATCAAAAACTATCATAACTAAAAATAATTAAAAATCTGTTTTAGAATGTACAAAGTAAACCCTTTCATATGATACCCCACACAGTACAGTTATCTCACTTTTAAATTTCAACCCTCAGATTTTCCCCCCTTTTTAAATAAGAACAAAAATAATTTCCAATTTTTTTTAATTCCAGTGTCTTTGGGCCACTAATATACACAACTATTCCAAATTTCATGTCGATAGCTTCGGTAGTTACTGAAATAATCGAGTGTGACGGACGGACAGACGGACAGACGGACAGACGGACAGACAGACGGAGAAAGTCGCACCATAAGGGTTCCATTTTACCATTTTGGTACGGAACCCTAAAAGGTATTAATACTTATTCCGACTGATGACTACCAACCAATCTTTACGGACGTTATTATGTAATCAAGTCATTGGATATGCTGAAGGTATATAAACTGGATTAAATTAGTTTTTTCGCCAAGATCAGGGCCACGCGGTCACCGGCCGACGCGTTTCTTGCTCAATAGTTACTCGTATTTGCTTGTGTAACGTGTAAACCACTTTTTTTTCTTTCCTCGTCGACGACAGTGATGATATCATCGTGAGCGTTGGAAACCATAAATCATCTTACTTACTGCTCCCTCGTAACATCCGTCCAATCACTTAAGACTAGAATTAATCAATAATACTTACGGTAATTATACACTTATTGATCGTTTGTTGCATGGACAATGCGTTTTCTAATCTGCGTCTGCGATAATCATTGCAACATTGGCATATCATAATGTCTTGAGTTCTTGCCCAATGGCTCATGATAAACAATATACGAACTATCTTATTAATTAATAAAAAGTCCTCAATAGATTCTTTGTATTGTGTAACGTATGTCATCATTATTGGTCTGATTTAACTCGGTAACGTATTTGTAGATAATGTTGGATGGAAAGCTCCCGAGTTGTCGGCTACCGCGTCGCGCGGGCGCGTATCGATCGCGCTCGCCACACCGCCGCGGCCTGCATACGAATGCGAGAATCGTTCAACATTCAGAGTCCCTTATCAAACTACAACCCTAGACCCGAATCCCTTCGTTAGTGCCGCGACCTTGCCGATTGTTACATCAACATGTCCCCCACAATTATTTACGGCAATTACACCCACCCAATTTGTCACTTTTAGCACTTCTACCAGCCCTTTCGTCATAAAAAATCGAAAACCGTGGTTATGGCACCCAGTGGACACAGTATATGGTGAATTACAAAAAGCTTTCCTCAATTTGTTCCGACCCGAGGGACGAGGCCTTGTTTTCATGGAAATTGCAAGACCCACATATTTGCGTAAATGCTTTTCGACTTGCTCAAATGTTAGTCCTTAGAACTTTATTATGAACGGATTTAGAACAACAAAATATCTTACTCAATATAACGATAATAATACGGAGCAAGATAATGTTGGAATACAGGAAATTACATTCTTTAGTCTTTCGCGAAATGGCATTGTATCCTGCGACTGTTGTTATTTATTTGAAACATTTTGACTGTGGATTTTCCGTTCAGCTTTAATTAAATTTAAGCGAAGGCGCTCCCTGGAAATTGGCGCAATTTTCCTACCGACAAGGCCGCTTATTGCCTCGCGGAAATGCTTTCCTTGCTGTAGTAGCTCTCCAAGTAGGCCAAGTTAGTTATTAAATTAGTGACATTATAAAATATTTAGCCTGAACGTTACGTGAATACACGTGGTACCTAATAGAATAACGTGATTATTTTTTATAGCAAGATATTAAGGTTAACAAACTTGCGTTGTTATCTAATTATTGGCTTCCATACACAGACATTGGCGGAATTAGCTAATCAAAGAAAAGGAAATAGACATCAAGTGACCGACCCGACCGCCAATGGTAGCTGTTTGATTGCTTTTTGATGTATGGTAGGTAATTGCGAGTAGTTTCTTATTTGGTAACATCCAGTTACTAAATAAAACACCAACATTGAGTAGCAACTTGTTGCAGACGGCTTTCTATATGGGTACCAACTACCAACAATCATACACGTCGGCAGCTAATAGCTGACCTAGAAATAAACAAGCGGACAAGAGTTGAAGCTTATATCATTACTACGTCTACCCACGTGAAGTCTGATGACATGGTAAACAACATATTAATATTATGTTAGTTCTGGAAGTAAACCTAGTCCATATGACGTGAGCAATGTGGGTTTGCAGATCAATACGACGCCGCCATGTGGTCGGTGGCGGGGTGACTTGGCTGGCCAACTCTACTTAACTGAGCCTCTTCGACTTCGTTGAGCCTGGCACTGTCTTTTTTGTTCCCATTAAACAACACAATCTTGATTGTTGGATTGCGTGCCAAGCAGTATCTATCGCCGACAGCGTAACGATTTAAATTAAATTAACCTTAGACCATAAAAAGAGGCTTGAATGACGAGAAGAACGGGAAACGGAATTAATAAAATGTAGTAGTTATAGAAATGATTCATAAAAATATTTCCGAGTGTATGTCATGAGAAGTAAGGTCGATTAATTTATTCTAAAGCTATAATATTGTCCAATGAATAGGTATGGATCTGCGGTAGTCGTACGTGATTATCGGGAATAATTTGTAAAGGCACGTGGATTGAACGCAGCTGCCGCTGACAATGCAATATCCTAAAGTTTTTTTGTTAGCAGATGTTTCGATTTGCGCATTCGGCGATTCTGATTCGGTAACGCTTCAGGGAATTTGAACAAAGTAAACAATATTATTCTTATAATCTGTATGTTTGTGCTTATTGTGACCAGGTATATTCTATATATCAATCAGTATTCAGTAAATATTTAAAACGGTGTGAATTGTAAATTGTAATACAATATCGAGCGATGAAGCGACATCAAGCGAGTCGCAGGGAGTCGCTGGATCCAGGCGGCGCAAATCCGTGGCTTATGGTGGACCCTACAAGAGACCTATGTCCAGCTGTGGACGTCTATCGGTTGACGACGACGACGAACTGTAGGTAATAATATTTTAGTTCTTTATTTCTTTTTACCGACAATTTTGATATTAGTGATTTCACAGGCATCAAAATCAAGAAAGCAGATGCACTAATATCCATTTTGTTGAAGTTTCTACCACTCAAGGTAACGCCTAAAATTTTGCACTGTGCACACCTCAATACTAGGAACATTAAAATCATTTCAATCATTCAAGATTTCAGACATTTGAAACAGGCAACTTTCTGATTTTATTTTTAAAATAGGCACAACCAATAAACCAGTTTAGAAGAGGAAAATGGCTTGGGTAAATAATATAAAAGAAGCGGTATCTTCTGTGACCGGATGAGCTCATAGCTGGATCGCTGAGGGTTAGTGCATTGCATAAGTCTTGGCGGCTAAACAGCGTACATGAACCGGTTTACAAGAAACGTGTTAGGAGGTCTGTATTTTTAAACTGTAGGCTACGAATAACAGACAGCAATATTTCACGTTTGAGTGCTTCCAACTTATAAATTATACAAAAACCAGAACTTCCATCACTGAAAATGATAATTTCAGTACCTATAGCTGACAATTACTGTCATGAAAAAATACGCATGGCTTTGCCAAGAACTGAAGAACGTTATCACCGATAAACGTAATTTTGACAAAAATGTCTTGGCATGGTATGTAAAATCACACGCAAATAGTTAAACGTCTCACCTAAATATCATTTAGCTACTTACTTGCTCCTTTCAAGATTCAAGAATTTCAGTATTGCAAGATGAACGAAGCCCGGTTTATCAAACACCATTGTATTCGATCTGATTTCGCGATAGAAAATCCATTTAATATTTATGTGTACGTTTTTTTGTTTTGTTCTTACCTGTTGTCGGAAAAGACCGGCGTCTATAAGCACGGGTTGAATTGAGAAGGCCTCAAAAAGTCACAAATTCGCTTCCGAGATTCACATTCACTGAAAACGTTGAAGCACTGGATGGAGAACGATTGGAAATAATCCCACAGGCGTATCGATGTATCAAAGCGAAATCGGCTGAGTATGGTAGCGAGCGTACTTGATAGGACACCGCTGCACTGCAGAGCCTCATATAGACTGGCGAAGTGGCGACTGCGAGAGAGGCGAGTGCGGATCGGTCGCGAGTTGCGAGTCTCGTCGCCGTAGATTTAGGATTGAGTGTATACTGTATACTGTATTGTGCCGACGCGCGGCGCGACTTCCCCGCGCTAGTACCTACTGACGTACTGGTATTACCTATTACGCCGTTAATTTTAAACTTCCTAATCATTGATGTAGAATTTTAGTATTCTATTTCAATGTTCCTAATTTAACCGAAATAATTTGATAAGTTTCATGATTTCAAAAGCTTTCAAAGAAAAACCTTTAGTATTCAATCCAACTGTTTAGACAAAATATTTATACCACGACACTGGAAAGAAACAGCGTTTTCTAGTCGTTTCCTACATACCTATTATGTTTTATGTACCTAAATATTATTAATCGACGAAATAAATATTTAAACTTTTGATCTTATCTCTTGGATTAATTTAGCCCTTTACATTGGACCCAAATAAATTAAATAAAAATATATACAATGTTGCCTAGTAAGGTTTTAATATCAGACGATGGACGTAGTAAAAACGTCCATGTACCCCTATTACTAGTACTAATATTTAATATGTAATAATTTTAATAAATAATTTTATTATGTAATATTATTTACTTTATATTTTACTTTCGGACAAGTTGAAAGCGATACTTGATTAAAGTTTCCGGTAAGTGGATTTTGTTACACTGCGATTCCTGGAGAAAAACAAAGGTGGTGGTTGGAAATTCGGGGTAGATGACTTAATTACGGCGAGCAGTAAGCTGACACCGACTACTGCCCCACCTTCCGTTCCGCTATCAAATTAACATGTGGTGCGAATAATTGTCGCACTAGGTACTTTAATAAATATTCATCAGGCTTCGAAATTAATTATTCACTAAATTAGATAACAAAAGTTTTCTGGCCCCGCCTGTGGGAAAATAATTATTTACCGATGTTCCAGTATAGTTAGATTCACTTGACGATACAAAAGCATTTCTAAATTATATGGCCTTTATTTATAAACCGACATCAGTTAAGATCAGGTTCTCAAGTCTCGGTCTAAGAAAAGAGTGATCGTGACTTGAGAACGTGTTCTTAACTGATGTTGGTTTATTGATAAGGACTTAAAAGTTTATTAGAATTTTAAAAAAATTGATTGGATTAGAATTTGATCCTACCCTAAATACCGTTGCTCATGTTGTTAGGGTTAAGTTCTTCCTTCTCGTATAGGTATTAGGTACTAACGATTTCTACTTGTAGGTAAATAATTATTCTTACTAGAGAAGGATCCCGTATTTAAATTAGTTTCTGCAATGAAAGAATTAACTGCTTCGTGTCAAACTTCAGGTTTTTTCAGCAGAATAGAAAATCTACCCCATGGTGATTGGTGTCCCATTATGACGGTAGGTTCATTGTTCACTAATGCGACATTGAGAAAAAAAAATGTTTTACAAAGGAATCAGTAGGCATATAGCTTTTAGGCAAGCGCTCTCCGCCTAAAAGCTGCATCATCTCTTGCCAGCATGCAGCAGGTTTGATTCCAGCCAAGTTTTATTCCATAATTTAAATATGAAAATATGATAGTAGCTAGAAGTTGGAACCCAAGGTGTTGTACAACGTAACAAAAAAATTAAAACAATGTGTTAGGAGATTAGAACCATCGACCCTTTTGATTTCAGTTTCAGTCCACTACCAGAGACAAGTTAACCACTAAAACCGTTGCGTCGTTGAGCTACTGGGGGCTTAAAAAGTTAGCTACTTGACGCTAGATGGCGCTGCAAAAAAATATTTGATTGGTAGAATAACATTATTTAAAAGAAAAAAATATATGTGTTAGTTATTAAAACATTACAATACATGTTAAGTTTTATATTGTAAATTAATATATGCCTCCATCCATTGATTGCAACTATAAATTAATCAAATTATTTTATTGTACATCGCCATCTATATGGATCTGGTCATTTCCAAGATTAGTTTACAGATGGAGCTACTAGTACCGACGCGTCGATTTGACATTTTATTAAAAGTTATAACCTCAATCAAAATCCAAAAGAAGCGGTCGCCATTACCAATTATTATCATTATAACTGTTTCGTTGTCTTTAAAGAAATTGCTTATGTCAAATGAACGCGGGTGATTTGTTTTGATTTCAATTGAAAATAATAATATCAATTTGCTGAAACAAGTGTTTCGGTGAAAGTAAGGTAAGTTTTATTCATTTCTAACTACACAACAAATCTTATGTCATCAAGATTCCAGAACATTACATTGATTTGTGTCCTAATATTATTAGTACCTATAGCTAATAATTTTGTAACTTCTGAAGTAAAGGTAATTGGTAAAATCCATTTTAAATAATTTGTAGTTATTCTGACATTCACAATATGATATCCCCTTGACATTTAGCAATTTTTTTTATTATACATAACACCTGAATAACATTCCCTACTAATTCATAGGTATTATTTCTGAAATTTAAATGAATTACTTGTTTTTTACTTTCTGTAGCCTAAACTACTTTCATGAGACTTTCACCCATAATTTCCCCTCCCACTCACTAAATTAGGATTGACTTAATTATAAGTTATATGTAAAGATTTTTAAGAGTTAAAACTTAAGACTTTCCATATAATTTGTTGCAACCCATTGGCAGTTCTTCTATGCAAATGTTAATGGGTAGGCAATCACTTATCATCAGATGACCTGCCTGCCTTTATACACATTGGCAATGTAGAGCCTACATCGTAAATCATAAATATCAAAATTACCACATGATAGAAATTTGTTGTTTGGCTTATAATTTACTATTTTCATATTTAGAGAAAAGCTAGAAAATCATAAGAAATTCTTTAAAAAAATTAAACCAGGTATGAGTGTCCTAGCTATCAAACAAGTAACTACTCCGCACCAGTGGCATCCTAGAGTTGAAAGAAATCTCTAAAATTACATCTTTAACATATCATTTTGTATATTGTGGTGATGGTCTATCTCTATACATTTTAAATTGAAACCCATAAGTACGGAGTCCCTATAATGTATTTTCTTTTGGCTGAAATGCATATTGTGTTTTTAGATGGCTCCTCCAAAAAAGATACTCAAAAAGCAGCAAGAGGTGATGATAGATTTCTTGGAACGAAACATAGATATGACCAAAGGTACCCCGCTAAGCTCTCCGATGCAAAATGTAGCCATGAAAGAGAAGTGGATCAAACTTACCAGAAAACTTAATTCTGTTGAAGGAGGCGATAAGAAGCCTGTCCAAGGGTGGAAAAGGGTAACTATAAATCTAATTTCATTGTGTCACATGTTTTGGAGCTTTGTAGGCACACACTATACATATACATGAACACACATGTACTTATGACAGACAGACAGACAATACATATTAAGATACCTGGTGGGCTTCAGCAGTGACTAGTTACTATCCTATTGGCAAAGAAGCATTTCAGAATGATGCTGTGTGGAAACTAATTGGCAGTATGAGTGCAATGTAACTGCCATACCCCTAACAGGTTGATGTTTTACTTTTGCTTTTGCTTTAAGTAAAACTTTAGTCAAGACAAACCAAAAGACAGTATCCTAAATGGAATACTAACAAATGACTTTTATAAACTGATAACAAGTACAAACTACGTCTTCCTAGATTGGCAAAGGCTCTGACCATATCAGAGGTATATTACTTATTTAAAAAACAAACAGGTTGATGCTGAAATTTGGAATGGAGATGGCTTATAACTTGAATTAACACATAGGCTACATTTTATCCCAAAAAATTAAAGAGTTAGATGGACAAAGTTGCAGTTGTCATCTAGGTACATATCAAAATATATTGTAAAAAAATGACAAATATCATATAAATTTCCAGTACTGGTTCACGTGGAGACATAGATGCAGCAAGAAAGCTGAAAATGTACACAAGATCAAAACAGAAACTCCAAATGATCTGCACAGATTTCTTCCCCTCGACGAGATTGAAGTGCGAGTGTTGCGGCTGAATCAGACGAGAACAGTGAGACCGATACCTGTCGTGGAGTATATTAAACAAAGGGATTCAGATTCAGACCAGGAACATGAAGAGGGGCAGGAATCCATCCAAGAGGTGACGTGTGTCCAACCGGAAACCTTCCCTGTGCAAGTCCATCTGAAAGAAATACAAGATTTAAAGAATAGGAAAATAACAGCAGGTGCGGACTGTTTTATCATTTTAGTAATTTTAGTTTTAGGGACTTATTAATAATCTTCATAGAAAATGTAAAAAAGCAGTTTTATAAGGACAAAACTGATTACTGATAACTTTATAATTACACGAGTAGGTAAGTGTTATTAAATGAACAGAAACTGAATTAATAAAAAAAATACTAATTATAATGTGTAATAGTTAATAAAAAATGCAAATTATTTAAAATTATATTATGTACTTATCAATAATTTATAAACTTTATACGGCGTGTTTTTAATCAGGACTAAAGGTTGACCTCGAATGATACTAAATAGTTAAATACCGCGCGCGCTCTGCCCTCTATCTCGAAAATGGTTCAAGATATAAAAAAAAAGTTAAAACAAAAGTTATATAGAATTTTATCATCTACAATATTTATAATAACTACAAATAATATAAAACCCATAGGAAACGAGATAATGTCAATAAATGTGTAAAAATCGATTTTTTGACCTTTGACCTTGAAATAAATGTAGACGCGGACACCCTACGATAAGTAGGTTTTGAGACAAGTTTTAGGGTGTCAAAATAAAGTTTTATAAAAGTTTATAGCCGACTATCTCTCATTCCGAGGTGAAACCCCTTATTTGCCTGGACTATATTACGTATATAGACTATGAAACACGCGCTCGATGGACGCCGGCGCTTTTCTAAAATTATTGTTAGCCCTTTACTGCGATCTCACCTGCATGGTAAGTGAGCAGGATAACTGCAGGGTATGGGTATGACAGTTATTTTAACCGTAATCGATTACTACACGGCATCGGAATGCTTATTAGCTCACGGTATGTCATTGCTTTAACTAGGCAAAGCCGAAGCCTCCCATGAGATCCGACGAGGCCGATTTATAAATGGATCTAACCCAGAGCCTCCAACCTATAAGACCACAGCCCTCATACTGCGCCAGGAGGTCGTCACATGATAGGATGATTGATTAGCAAACCAATCAGATTATGACAAAAAATATCACATCATCACGATAAGAGAACGCTTCAAACGCTTTTTTTTTCATTTATTGTAATATATATTGTTGTGTGTCTCTTGTTTTTGGTGGATAATAAACATTTCATTTCATTTCAAACACATAGTTACCACATTTATTTTTAACAAAAATAATCCTGTTTTCAGAATATATGAACTCCAAAGCGAATTCTAGCAGACCGAGCTCACCGCCGCCACCACAATGGGCCTTAGATTTGGAAGACCGCAGGATAGCAGCCGAGGAACGTATGGCTGATGCCCTCGAAGTGATCGCAAACACCATGAGAGTTCAGGAGGAAAGGCGGAACATGCTAGACGAGCGAATAGCCGACGCTTTGGCCTCCATTGCGGGCACCCTACAGGAAATCAGCTCCAGCTCACAACAGAAGAACTCTGTCAATCACTTATCCTCAGAACCAGAACAAGAAAATGCAATGAAAAATGTCATATTTCTATAATTAGTATCCAATACATTCACAGACTGATGTGATTGGGAAGTATAAACTGTCATGTCAAGATATAAAATGTCATGTTCTCAAAATGTATCGACAGACTGTTGATTTATTGAATGGATCTTCGTATTACAGATGTGACACAATATATTGCAGAAAAAGAAGAAAGAAGTAAAGTTCAGTACTTCTTTCTTCTTTTTCTGTAATGGATCCTGAATATATTATATTCAGGATCCAATTTTTAATTAATTAGACTTTTACACAAGTGCTTTTGAAGCATCAACCAGCATAGATTGGTTTGGAATGTCCTATCAACATCAAATATTGTTTATCATGGCAAATTATGAACCTTATCAAACAGCTGAATCCGCAAAAAACTATTTCCTGATAGGTGTATAATATGTATGTTCCTGATAGGTCTTGTAGTCGAGAGTATTGGTTGGCTTTTCTTGATAATGGTTTTGACGGTCTTGAGGCTTGAAATTGTTTGAACTTGACTGTTGGATTCTTGTTGTTGTTTTATTGTTTTCGATCTTGTGCCGGACAATTCTATGGTTTTTGCTATTGCGACTGCTTCATTGACATCTTTTATTTCGTTGTTTTGCAGTAATTTTTCTTTGTTGTTCTAATTTTTTAGACCAATTATAAACACGTCTTTCATTCTTTTAGATTTTAGAATTTGCATGTGGAAGCTAAATTGTTTACGTCACATACTCATCTATTGATTCATCACTGGTATCTAGTGAAAAAGTTGTTATCTTTCTACTGTTGTGTTTTTGCATGCATTAAACTTTTCGTCAAATCTTTTTAGAATTGACCTAACGGTTTCTTCTGACCTTTGAACATTAAGACTCTAGTCCTTGAGCGTGGGAACTTTTTATAGAACACCCACATTGATATTTTCGAGTCACACAGACTCATCGCAGTGTTAGTATACGCACCCTGGACATGAATTGATGCTTCGCACAAGTTACATATTCATTACGCGCACGTCTACGTAGGATGTATATGAATGTCACATAGAACACGCATTGTATGCAGCCATTAGCTTGTCGCATATCGTAGTCACAGAACACAGTGATCGTAGTCAACGGGCCAGTAGTAGTTAGCCGGCGTCAAAAGGTGGGCCAAAGTGTATGCTTTATTTTTTATTTATTTGTTTTATGAAGAAATTTAAAATATGATCAGTGTTTTGTGTGATAGGGAAAATAGGTTTCATTGATGATCTTTTATTAAAAAATAAAGGTTAATACAGATTAAAACAATCACAGTGGTTTGAACACTTTATATTTTGTCAGCATTAAAAAGAAGTTTCTTGTTCTCTTAAAAGCTGTAAATGACTGAAATCACAACCTAGGGGTGAATCGTGTTTAGCAATTTTTTGCAATTCCTCATAAAAGTACATGAAGTCAATTATTCTGCGCCCATCAACTTAAAACTCTTCAAGTTGTGGAGTATTCTGTTCTGACGTCGTCTGAAATGATATTATTGTATTACTTCGTGATCTTTAAACTTGGTCAAAATATCTAAAATAAAATACCAATATATATCAAATAATAATAAAAAATGTATACATAAAAAATACTGTTACCACTTGCTCTCAGGACTCATCCTGCCACACCCGGCTATGTTGTACCTATTACTGTATACTATCGATTTACAAATATTATATTTGAAAATCTGGTATGTATACGCACTTTTTATGTCACCGTTACCCGCTTATTTATTTAGTTTATTTCATTTATTTAATCTTTTGAATATTCATTACTCATAATTAAGTAAATTCATAACATCCACCTCAAAGGAGGGTAATTCGTAGTGCTTCTTTGAGGCGGATGGATATTATGAACGACACTTACTACAGTGCATGCATCACATTTCAAGTTCTCCTGAACTGAAACTTCTTGTTTTCTAAAACAATAATAACTAGTGGTTCGCCCCGAACTGGGGCCTCGCGGCGCCATCTATTGACATCATTGTGAAATTCTGTTCTAAATACTAAGGCTCATTAAAAATTAAATAATTTCGTTTCCTTATAATTTTTATCTAATTTTAGTAGTTGTGGTTCAAGTATAGGATATAATTCAAATAATTGATCAAGTTTCAGGCTCAGCATTTCAGAAAAGGACATTGACCAGCGCCCATACAAAGTTCGCCTAAGAACCAACAGTCATAAAACATACAATGACGGATTCAAAATAACACATAAATACTATTGTAAGTAGATTTAAACAACGGACACTTCAGAGATTTTATTTATTACCAAAAATATTTTCAATTTTGAGATTATTTCGACTCAATCTGCTTGGAAAATAAAGATCCAGAATACATACCAGCGCATTCAGCGCTTCAAGCTGCTTTTATGTTATTTCTTATGTTACGGAACCAGCGCTCAAGCGGTGGTATTGTTTATTATTTTAACTTGTAAGTTATTTATCTGTGGATAATAATCGAGAGACAGAAAAGTACGGTAGTCAATTTCATACCCATTTATTTATTTTTTAATTAATTTGAAGTGTCCGTTGAATTCTAATATTTGGAATAAAGGTTTAAAAAATAAGCTAAGAATGACTGTATATTTAAAAAGTATGTTGATTCTTAGGCGAATTTGGACAGTGTCCTTTAGATTTCTGAGGTAAACTTTGGACGTAAGAAAATCTCCACTTTGAAAGTCCCCCCATTTCGTCAATTTTAGGAAAAAAATAAAATAAAAAATATTTTTGGACTTTATTCCTAATTATCTTTAAAATGATATACCGCAACTTTATGTAACGCTATAAAAAATATTTTACTTCGCGTTTGCTTCTATGAGGGCCCCCCTGAAATAAAGATTTTTATAACTTTTTAAGCCATATTCGGCTGGAGGCCATCAGTTTATATATAATATTCGAATTTGAAGTAATTACGTTGAGTAATTCAGAAGTTATAAGGCTCTAAGGTACGGACGGACGGAAGGACAGACAAGTGCAAATTCACTCAAGTAGACTCAGAGACCTTCACTTCGCTCGGTCAATTATTAAGAATATATATTAGAAACTAATAGATACCCTCGACTTCTTCCACGTGAAATAAAGATTTCTTAGAATCCCATGGGTAGGTACTCTTTCGTCCCCGGTACCGTCCCCGTCCCCGGTACGCAATCCATCTCTATGCCAAATGTCATCAAAATCGGTTGATCTGTTGAGCCGTGAAAAGCTAACAGACAGACAAGCACACTTTCGCATTTATAATATTAGTATGGATTAATGTACTTCATAAAATAGAAATTTATTTTGGTATCTATTTCAGGTAGATAATATGGGTACAGGGATAGGTTGTATCCCGGGGAAGGACATAGGCTACCTACTTTTTATCCCGGAAAATTCAAGATTTCCCGCGGGAATCATTAGTGTATGATAATTACAAAAAAAAGTATGATAATTATTACATTAATTTATGATAATTACAAGAATACTTGCTCGAAGAATTCAAATAATTTTAGCAGTCGTGCCCGACACTCGCGCCCCACCCTTATGCTAGATCGCGGAACGCGGATCGCGGAACTATGGAACTATGAACGGACGTGCGGTCTCCTTGAACATTGAGACTGCACTGAATGGCACTGAATTTTTCATGCGCGTAGTCTCTAATATAAAGCGAATTCTGCTTCATACTAAAATGTATGGGCAGCGGGGAACGATTTTCGCTAAAAAAATGAATTATGTTTAGGCTTAGATTATTATTTTTCGGTTTGAATTAGTAAAAAACTTTTACGGTGAATGTATTGTCTATACTTTCATCTCACGTTTTGACCAAAAATATTTTTTAATATATTAACAAAATAGCATAGAGAGTTATAATAGAAAAGGCCGTTTTAGACGTTTTTGACCATTGTTATCGAATTTTTTTCTCGAAAATCAAGAATTATTTTATAAGTATCACGCGGTGAAAGTGAAGACTCATTTATTAACTAATCGAGATTTTTTTGTGGTGTCATTCAATGAAGTAAGTTCTTTAATTTTTTTGAAATCGTAACTGCCTATTCGCGCGTTTTTTAAGGACCTGCCTCTTAAATGATTCATATATTTCCAGTCCTTCGTCGCCTATCGCATTGAGCAATATTGCGATTTGTTTCTTTTCTGGCAGCTTCTCTGAGTCGTTTGCTTCACAGTATATTTCATTTTTTGCTTCCATCTCCTCCATTTTTCCGAGTTAGCGCATTCCGTACCTCCGCCATTTTGCACGCTTAGCTTCAGCAGCTTGACCGTTCGCGAAGGTTACGTTTTGTGACTTTTCAGGCGTTACCATTTTGTTTCTTCTTATTTCTTCGTTTTATCTTCTGAGACCATGTATATTTGGTCTTCTATTGGAGAGTATTGGTTGGCTTTCATCTTTTAAAATATTAATTTGAAAGGGATACAGGGTTTAGCAAATTACACACCTATTAGTTGCGATCAAAGACAATATATAATGGTATTATAATTAATCTATGGTTCCGATCAAAGACCAACCTTATTTTTCTTCTACCCTAGACCTTGACATATATATTACCATAGACCAGCGATTCCTAACCTTTTTCAGCCGCGGACCCCCAAGGAAATCAAGCATAATGCCAAGGACCCCTGAGTGAAAAAAAGTGCAATTTTCAGACAATATTATATTTTTAATATTTTATTTAGTATTAATTTTAGAAAAACATTAATGAGAAGGTTGGTGCTGCTTTTTTGCAACTAAGTTAGAAATGTTCGGGTTGATATTATTGCTTAATTGCAATCTCAAATCAGATTCCACATGTAACCTGTTCCTGTATATTTTGTTTTTGATGTATATGTCACCGTAAGATTGTAAAAACCGTTAGATTATAATCTAACTCGCGAAATTGTAAACTGTCGAATGATTACAATATAACGGATTATTTTTCGGTAGATTTTTTTTTTTTAAATGAATCTAGACTTCACAGACGCTTGGTCCATGCCTTTTTTTAACATGTTTTAGTTTATTTATATTTATTATTATTTTTTTTATTTATAAAATATATCACATAACTCACACTAGTATCTACACAGCAATCTTATTGAGTAGGTTACATAGTAATACACATTAAGCTTAACTATTATTATTTATATATACATATATTATATATTTTTTTTTGTTTTTTTTTTTTAATGACCTTCTTTTCCTTTTTTTTTACTTTTTTTTCATTCTGTTCTTTTTATTTAATTAACTTTTTTTTTTACTTTCTTTTCGTTCTGGGTCTTTTTATTTAATTACCTTTTTTTTTTCACATTACATAAATCTAACTACATATATGTCTGGCTAACATTATGAATTTTTAAAACTTAACATTTGAATGGAATTTAAACTAATGTCAGACTTATATTTTATGTCACTCCTATTTTAATCTCGTCTACTTTTTAATTAATTTATCGTTGTTTACGATTTTGTTTACCACCGCCTCATCCTCGTTTCTGATGGCCATCTTCAGATTATAGTCCTGAATCTGGCCGGGCTCCGCTCTCATTGCCCTTGAGATGAACAATGCAATCGCGTCTGTGTGGTCGTCTGAGTAATATATGCAGCGATTTGTATGCCGTGACACAGACACGACCGCATGTGGGACCGTGTCGAATGTAGCCCCCCTGTGCTTCGTGAATGGCGCTGACGCGCGACTCGTTACACGACCCAAAGCCCTCGGCCTTCAAGAGTGCCTTTTCGCTTTGAGTGTGGTTCAAATACAAGGTGTTGTCAGTACTTTTCGGTATTTGCGCGCCAGAGAAATTCCTCTGCTCCAGGGATCTGATCCGACTATTGGACGCGTATATGCCCTCATACACTTCGCTGAGGGCATACGCCACGTCCATTGGGCTATGCGTGCACAGCAACTCTTAGTGTATTCCCGTGACCATGTCGGGACGACGGTACAGGATGTTAAAGGCGTTTTTGCGGTCGATGTATGGCACCTGATTGACGTCCCCGAACATGAGGGTTTCTCCTACGCCCGCTATTTTTGTTACCATGACGATCGCTCCAAAATGGCTCATGAGGGCCTCATCTATGATCAGGCGGCTAAGCCCTTCTCGTGCTGGTCCTCCGAAGCCATTCGCTAGAGCGGACGCCATGGTGCGGACTTTAAATCTTGTATTCTCGACGCCTTTTTGGTCGAGTTTTTCCCTCAGATCGTTGGCCGCTTCTTTGGTGCCTGTGATAACTACGTCACGGGTTTTGTCGAAGCTCCTGATTATCCAAGTTGTTTTGCCACAACCAGGAACTCCGTTTACCCAGGTGAATTTGGGTGTTTCCCAGTGCTCCGTGAGTTCGTTATCATCGCCTGCAATCTCCTTTGACTCTGTTAGAGACGTCCTGAGGTGTTTCGCGAAGTCAGACCAGCCTTTTTTGTGTTGTATCTGCGCGTTGAGATTGGCTTGAGTGGTTCAAGTGCCAATTCTAACTGCACAGAGAAGGTTATCGCGTTGTGGTCCGATGTTTTTCACTGCACGAGGTTACGTCAACTATGCTGGTGCACAGTTGGCCCCCTCTGTTTGTCTCAAAAGTGGGCGTATTTCCCGTGTTTAGGATGTGGAGGTTCATGCTGTTCAGGAATGCGGTGTACGCTGCTCCTCTGGGGTTCTCGGAGTCGCTCTCCCACCAATGGCTCCAGGTGTTTACATCGCCCGCCACTATGAGGTTCTTAGTGTTAAGTTTTTGGCACTCTGTTTGTGTGCGTTCCAAGTACGGCTCAATGTCTTGATCTCCCTCTGCCCCCCTCATAGTAGACGGATATCATACCTATCTTCTGCTTCCCTGCTACCAGTGTGACGGCTTCCTCCGTTTCGGTGACCAGCTGAGGGTCGTGTATGACTTCCAATTGGTCGCCGAAGACAATTATTGCTGCCTTTACTGGTTTTTGACGGTTCAGAGTGCACTGGATGACCTTCGTGCCGGGGTGTTGTTTAAGCACTCCTGTCCTTCCCGCGTATGGTTCCTGGACTAGGGCTACTGATATTCCCCTCCTCTGGGCCGCTTCCAGCAGTTCTGCAGTGACAAGTTTCGATCGCTGTAGGTTTGCCTGGATAACCCTAAGTTGTTTACTTTGTGCTTTGTTGTCTGTGCTTCTTTCCACTGAGGCGCCCCTAGCAGAGATATGCGACCCTTGATCTAGCTATAGCGTCCCATTTTTGCCACACCGGGCAGTCCTCGCTAAAGGCATTATGACGGCGGTTGGTTGTTGTTTCCGCCCTACAGCAGTTTTTGCAGATTGGAGAAGTCCCCCCCTGTCTTGCTGGGTAGTCCTCCCATTTGTGGGCCTCCCCGCAATGACTACAGAGGCAATTCTCCTCTTTGCATACCACTCTGGTGTGTCCGAAGCTCAAACATTTTGTATATTGTACCAGCGGGGTTTGATCCACGATTGGTCTCCTCTGCAGACCAATGTGGATGCTCCCCGCTTCTGTCAATGTCTTATGGACTGCCGGCGACAGTTCCAGGACTGGGTGAGATTCCAGTGGGTTTCTGGCCCTCTTGCGGTATTTTACTTTGCTGGTAATGTCCTGTTTTGGGATGTTTTGCAGGAGGTTTTCATTCTGCTTTGTTATTTTTTCGACCATTTCTGCGTCCGTGTGGTACGCAAGCACGTCTTTGATTTTTGCGAAGGGATTTTTTGCCTTTGCCTCATCGACTTTTCGATGCCCGCAATCCCTTGTGTGGTCCTTTATTATAGCCATGTCCTCCCTGGTGTTACAGCTGAGTATGACTTTTTGGTTCCTCCCTTTCCTGACTCGGTCCACTTTGGCTCCGGATTTTTTCTTGTCTAGAGCCTCCCTGATTGCGTCGATGACGTTTTCCCCTGTTTTCCGGGGGTCCGTCGACGTCACTATCAGAGTGTGGTTCGGTTTGGGGGACCGCGGCTTCCTTGCCATTTGCGCGTACGTAGGTTTTTGCGCTAGGTGACCTTCTGCCATGGCAATTTCCGCGCCCAGGCTGAATGTGGGGGGCGGTGTTTTTTGCCTGGCTTCTCTAATGGTACGAGCTCAGACGACACCGCCTCTAGGCGCTCTGTCAGGGGGTGTAGTTGGTCGGAAATGTCAACCTTCTGCTCCACTGGAGGTGTATTGTGTGAAGGCGATTGGGCCAGGGTGCAGCAGATGGTCTTTTCAGCTTACCTTATTGCGCCCTTTATTTCATTAAATCCTTCTTCCATTTTTTCATGTACGTCCGTGAGCTCTCCCGTGGCGTCACTCTCAGTCGGGGTGATTCTGATCGACTTGGTTCCTAACTCGAGAAGCTGGTCAGTGCCGGCTTTCACTTTGCTCATGTCTCTTCTCAGTTCGTCTATTTGCCCTGAGAGTGAAGATAACTTTTGTTCTAATGCGGCAAGGTCGGTCGGCACAGAATTCCTAGCCCTTGTGGTGTCGTCGCAGGTGCTAGGCATTTTATGGGCCACCTCACCGATGGAGATTTCGATTTTGCTTATGGCTTTTGCCATATCTCCAATCCTGCGGTAAGGTTCTTGGGTCTCGTAGCCCAACCAGCCTCTTATGGCCTTCGTTTCTTCCAGATTTCCCGTTATGTCGGCTCGAGCTTCGCTCAGCTGCTGGTTCAGGCTTTTTATGAGCTCGGTTGTGATCTTATTATGGGCTCGCTCGACCTGAACCAGCTCCTGTGCGTGTCGAGCTCTTTCTTTTTCCAGTATCCTATCTCTTTCTTTTTCCAATTCCAATCAACTTTATGTCGAACCCTAACCTAAGCTACAAGAAAGAGACAAGAAAACGAAAAGAATATTTAAAAAATTGACACTTAAAACATTGAACGGTTCACAATCTTTCGAATGTTTACAATATATCGAAAAAAAAAAAGCGTTAGATTACAATCTTACGGTTTTTACAATCTTACGGTGATATATACAAGAGTAGAGAATGCCTTTTCACATAGGTACGTGGTGGAGAAAAGCAGCAAATGTTTCAGTGCTTCTTCTGAGACTTCCTTATAATCTTTTTTTATACTCACCCAGAAACTACACAAGGAGTGTTCTTTGAAATTACGTTCCAAGGCAGAATCACACGATATTTCTATTAATTGGTTTTCTTGCACCGTTGTCAAGCCAGTTATATCAGAAACATCTGTGGTGAAAGGGTCTGTTATCCAATTTTTATTTTTATCAGGTACTGAAAAATAATCCCGCAACGACGACTTCAAAGCGCGGAGGTGATTTATTATCTCGTCTTGTACACGTTATGGCAGCAGTGCTCCATCAGATGATTCCAAAAACGCTGCCAGTGTTGGAAAGTTGTTATAGTTTTTTTGAATGGTACGATTAGTCCACAGGTCAAGCTTTTTAAGCATTGTTTCTATTTTATCTTCAACTTCGAAGAAGTTGTTATCTCTCCCTTGTAGACCCAAGTTTAGCTCGGCACTAAAGATATCAGCTAAATATGCTACCAATGTAAGCCATTCAAAGTCATTAAAGTGATCAGCATGTTTATTAGCGTCTCCTACAGAATTTTTCATAAAAAACATTCTGATCTCATCTCTAAGCTCAAAAATACGCGACACAACTTTGCCACGAGACAACCAACGCACTTCAGCATGCAATAGTAACTGCTTGTGAACGCTTCCCATTTCTTCACAAATCTTACCGAAAATACGGGAATTTAGAGGCCTGGCTTTAAAATTCACTACCTGCACTATGTCGTCTAACACCCTTTTAAATTTTTCTGGCATATTTTTAGCAGCTCTCTATGAATGCAGCAATGGTGCCAGATAATAGAAGGATTAATTTTCTTAGGAAGAAACGTCATTTTCTCAACGCGCGCCTGAAGTCCTATTCGTGTACCAGTCATAGCTCGAGCACCGTCAGTGCTATCTGCCACACATTTCTCCCACGGTATTTCATGAGTGGACATAAAGTTGTTTAAAACTTCAAATATTGCTTCGCCTGTAGTATGCGTAGGCAGAGGCATGCAGAATAATAAATCCTCACTTATACTGTCGTTGTGTTCGTAGCGAACATAAGAAAGCAAATTTGCGTCATTGCTAATGTCTGTGCTCTCATCTAATTGCAAAGCATAGAAACAGCTCGCTTTAACATTCATAATTAACTGCTCTTTAACATTTCCTGACATATCATCAATTCTACTTTTCACTGTGTTGGACAACGATATAATGTCTAAGTCTTTTGAAGCTTTCTCTCTCAACATAGCAAACCATAACTTAAGCGCACGGTAATATTAATTCTTCAGCAATGGTGTGAGGCTTACCCTTTTTTGCAATTAACAAGGATACTTGGTAAGATGCTAATACAGCACTTTCGTTGACCGTTGTTGATCCCAGTAGCACTCTTATTTATTATTTTCTTGCTTCGTTCTAATTCCGAGGCTTTAATTTTGAAAAAAGATTGTGATTTCTCACGAAGTTCTTGATGTTTTGTTTCTTAAATGACGTCGAAGTTTGGCCGGTTTCATTGACTTATTCGACAAAACTTCGTAGCATATGACGCACTGAGGTTTTTCTTCACCGTTTAAATTGATACTTGTAAACCCGTAAGCTAAGTATTCGTCAGAAAATTTACGACGTTTAGAAACTTTAGACTTTGAAGTCGAAGGATTTTCATTTGCTTCGTCTGCAGCGGAATTATTTGGGTTTAACCAGCGTTTCATTGTCACAGTCCAATAACTTTAACGTTATTTAGTTTTAATTATAATGCAATGCATAACAAAACAGTAGGTACGTATGAGCGCAATCAATCACACGACTAAACTAATACGTAAATATTATTAGTGTCGGGCGCGTGGCAGTGCGGTGGGGTGGGGGGAAAAGTCATTGAGGTACGGCCCGCGCCCGGCGCGCTTGCACTGCACATTATTTTTCAATACAGTTGTCAAACATGGCACACTTTCAGAGGCTGTAGTTATGATTCGAAAATTGAATCTTTCGCTTATGCATCTTACTTTTACACGGTCGTGACTTACTTTTACAAGCTCGACACTTACTTTTGCAGTTTAGTTTTAAATTTTCCAAGTCAATTAAAAAATTTTAGTAGCAAGGAGTTTTCATACATAGAATATAATCGGATAGGCTTTTTACGAGGAAAAATGAATGAATCCGTACGTTTTAGCATTGAATTTCCAAAATTTAAGAAATATATATGACGGCTTACAATAATTTTATTTCATGGAGAAAACATAAAAAAACTAAGTCATTCTCAGAAAATGTTTTGTTAGCTTATTTTCATGAATTGAGTGGAAAATATAAACCATCTAAGTACATTGTGGTCAAGTTATTCCATGTTAAAAACTACTCTCAAAACAAATAATGACATAGGTCTCCAAAGTTACCTAAAATTATCAGCTTTCATGAAACGGCAGTCTGATGGTTTTATAGGCAAAAAATCAAAAGTATTGACAACTGATGACGTGGAGAAATATCTAAATGAAGCGCCAGACGATAAATATTTGTTAACAAAGTTGTTAATTGCTCAAGCTTTACTCTCAATTTTCAGAATTAATTACTATGTACGTATGTACGTTGAAATAAACTTGTAATTCTTTGATTTGCTTATTACTATTTCCCACAACTGTATTGAAAAACGTCGCGTGATACACGGGTGTGAAGGTTATTGCAAACTCGTGACATTAAAAACCCTCACCTTCGGCTCGGGCTTATTAATGACAGCTCGTTTGCAATAACCTACTTTCCACCCTTGTATCACAATATACTATTCAGTCAGTCTCGGGCAAATAGTACATTGATGATTGAATAATTGGTCTCGGGCAATGCCCACTGGCGCTCGTTTGCCGCGCTCAGTAAGCGTAATAATAACGAGATGTTTGGCGTAGGTAATTTATTTATTTTTTGTTAATGCTTTATGTAAGATAGATGCTCGCGGACTACAGGTTAGGAAACAATGCCATAGACTATGCTACAATAGGAACGGACTGACCATTGAAAACTTAACAAATTAGTTGTAATAATAACCTTTTTCAACATTTTGCTTGACATGATATTTTGTTTACCTATGTAAATATTAAGTAGTTAAGTTCTATGTATATTTTCCGGTATGGGCTATGGTTGCAAATAACATCAAAACTGAAAAGATACTAAGTAGTAGATACCTACTTCCCACAAGTTAGTTTTAATTTACAATTATGTACCTAATATTTTAGTAATAGATATAAGTATAAATAGGAATAACTTTATTTTATAAATAAATGAAACTACAAAATATTGAAATCAAGCTTTTTTATTAATTTCACCATGATAGGACGTCATGAGTCATGACTCATGACTCATGAGTCATGACGTAGGTAGGTAAGTTACTAATGAAAAAAGCTGATGTTATCACGGCGTCGTAATAATTGAAAACTTCAATCTTCATACTTATAATAAAACTGTATAACTGGAAAATTTCTGTACATTTAATATATTCTGAAAATTTTAATCGGGGTATGCTTTACTATCGATACTGAGCCCAAAACAGATTTTCATTTAATTTTTGTCTTGTCTGTCTGTATGGCCGCGCATCACGCAAAAACTACTGAACGGATTTAAATGAAATTTGGTATAGAGGTAGCTGATACTCCGGGTCAATATATAGGATACTTTTTATCCCGATAGAAAATAATGTTCCTCCAGGATAGAGGTTTTTTGTTGATTTTACTCCATAATTCAGTCAAATCTGAACTGATTTGAATAAATCTTTCTTTATTAGAAGGTATGTATCATCAGGTAAGTTTTGCCAGGTTTTGGTGAAGATTTGATAAATGTTATCAGAGATAGAGGACAAAACTCCTCAACAGATAACAGCAATTCACTTGATTAGGACTTAATAATATCTTTTTGGTGGCTTTGAAGGAAACAAAATTAATTATAAAAAAAATTGCGACCAAGTGTCAACATCCGTCACATAATTTACTGTTTAAATTGGTATTTCCATAATATTTCGATGCCATATGTTTGCCTGTGATATACAGTGCCTGTGATACTTAATTTCGTTTATTAAAAATGTCGTGACTCAATTATGCCGAACCGTTTCTTCTTCTGAGGAACTAATTATTTTATAAAAATAATATATATATTATATAGTGTATAGT
This sequence comes from Erebia epiphron, assembly GCA_963932025.1. NCBI lineage: Eukaryota > Metazoa > Arthropoda > Insecta > Lepidoptera > Nymphalidae > Erebia > Erebia epiphron. The sequence goes on from OZ009955.1 coordinate 16,923,266, forward strand.
GAAACAGAGAATTTGACAGGTCGAGAGAATTCTTGGTTCTGTGAGCGCGCTATATACTAACCGCTCGAAACGATCATGCTGCTGCAATAAAGAACACCATATTGATGCGTGTTGATGGGGACAATGTGCAGTACAGCTCCATCAATCGGGTTGCAGATCAAGACGAGGCCACAAATTACCCCATAGAATTTTTGAATCTGCCATCGGGCTTCCATCGCACACATTGAATTTAAAAGTTGTAGTGCCTATAATTCTTCTGTGAAACCTAAGTCCACCAAAATTATACAATGGCACCCAACTAGAAGTGACGACTCTACAGCGCAACGTTATAGAAGCGGAGGTGTTGACAGGGTGCGGAGTCGGACAACGCGTCTTTATTCCTCGAAAACCTACCTATATTCCTGTTTTAATGTTATAGTGGGGAGCAAGGCCTATTTTATTAACGCCACTGTATGCGCAAGAATAACGATCGCGAACGAAGTCGCAGGTACAGCTTGACTTGATCTTTTAATATTATAAATGCGAAAGTGTGTCTGTTATCTTTTCATGTCTCCAACCACTATTATATATTTTGGCTCTATTTTTTAACGTTCGGCACAGATTTAGCTTTCGTCGTTCGTTGAGACAGGCATAGATAACCTTATATAGGTTATGAATTTCCGGAATAACAATTTAAAAATTGAATTTAATTAGATGAAATTAAATTATAATTAAAATGAATTTAAGTTCATTAAATAAGAAATTGTGGATGTAGGTACCTATAGTTAGAGCATCTGCTTTGTATCAAAAAATTTGTTATTGTGTTTATAATGTGCATATCGGTTAGCAGTTATCTTTAGCATCAATAAACTTCAAGTTAACGTAAATCTTAACTTATTTAATGTCTTGGTGTAAAATATGTTAATAGTTAATTGCACAATCCTAATAATCTTACTTCTTACCATCTTACTATGCAAAAGTGTATTTGTTTGTTGGTTTGTAGGTTTGTTGGTTTGTCCCTTAATCAGGTCGCAGGAGAGTAACGGATTGTCTTGATTATTTGCATAGTTGAGGACCTGGAGAATGACATAGGCTACTTTTTATCCCGGAAAATCAAAGAGTTCCCGCGGGAATGGAAAAACTTAGTCCACGCGGACGAAGTCGCGGGCATCAGCTAGTAATATAATATAATCAATCAAATCAAATAAATATTATAAATGCGAAAGTTTGGATGGATGGATGTATGGATGTTTGTTACTCAATCACGCCCAACGGCTGAACGGATCGGGATGAAATTTGGCACAAAGATAGATTGTAGTCTGGAATAACACATAGGTAGGCTACTTTATATCCCGGAAAATTAAAGAGTTCCCGCGGGAACCGAAAAACTTCAATCCACGCGGACGAAGTCGCGGGCATTAGCTAGTAGTAAATATTATAAATTTTTGTTTTGAAAAAAAATAGGATAGGTACTGTAAGGGACAATCCAGAAGTAGGTATTTATGAGACACTTTTAATATATTAATTGTACTCTCATTTGGAACTTGCACGAGTAAATGGTTAAACGTGTAGACTGTAGAGGTTCCACGAGAGATTTAATGTAATTAGATAAAAGGTGGCTAAACTTAAATACAATATTCACTTGATCAGGCCACGATTGCTATCGATAAGCTCTAAATCAAAATGCGATCCATAGAGTAGGATGTATAAAAGGATGCGATCTAAACAGAAAAGTATTCAACAATGAAATCGCTGAGTCTGCCGGCAGGCCGCAGGAGCAGTGTTGCCAGCACGGTTTTTGACTACCTCCGTGGCGCAGTGTGTAGCGCTGTTGCCTTAACGTGCGGAGGTCCCGGGTTCGATTCCCGGCAGGGTCAATTTGGGAATTTATAATTTCTGAATTTTCCCTGGTCTGGCCTTGTGGGAGGCTTCGGCCGTGGCTAGTTACCACCCTACCGGCAAAGACGTGCCGCCAAGCGATTGAGCGTTCCGGTACGATACCGTGTAGAAACCGAATAGGGGTATGGGTTTAATATAACTGCCATGCCCTTAACAGGTTAGCCCGCTACCATCTTAGACTGCATCATCACTTACCATCAGGTGAGATCGCAGTCAAGGGCTAACTTGTAGTGGATAAAAAAAAAAAAAACTGTCATGACAAAAGTTACCTAAAATAAATGAAAAAGTAACCTTTTAGTGTAAAAAGTAACCTTTCATTTTTTTCTAGTAGAAATGTATTAAAAGTTCATAGAATAGATTTTAGTTGTAATAACTTACACAAATAATGAAGTTGTCGTTGTATTTTTAATATAGTATAATACTTATTCAAAACACCTAAAATTAAAGACAGAAAAATGAAATTTGTACTAAAATTCTACATCAATGTTGTAAGTGAATTAAGGCTCGAAATTTATCTAGTCTACTGACTGTCAAAAATCATACAGGATTCATTTACCCAGAGCATTTACCAATACCTACTTTGTAAAAAAAAATACATCAATATGAAGGTAGTACCTTCACCTTCCCCATCCTTGATATATTTTACTAGTGGGCCCGGCAGACTTTGTCCTGCCCTGAACCTCGAACCCGATTGCAGCGCCCCCTATCGGGTCTAATTGTGTATATTACACCATCCCGGGGTCCAAACAATCACAACAAAAAAGAATTAGCGAAATTGGTCCAGCCATTCACGCGTGATGCCGTGACCAAGTGAAATAAGGATTCATTTTTATATAAGTAGATAGATTTTAGCCGTGAGCATCGTTTTTGGTGGCTCAAATGTTGTCAACAATAAAAAACGAGACGGTCGAGAGTCGAGACCGGTCGAGTCGAAACGATTGTGAAAGAGAAGTTGAGAACAACGTGATGAGTTGCATTATGAACCACAGATGCCAGTCACAGAGCACTTAAGTTTTGCGTTGTTTCAACTTGCTTCCGTTTCACTTTGGTTTTATACAAAAGATTAAGAATTAATTCTACAAGATCCGAAAAATCACCTAAAAGTTACCTTTTGAACAGTGTAACCTAGAAGTAACCTGACGGAGCTAAAAATCACCTAAAAGGTTACAAAAGTAACCTTCTGGCAACGCTGCGCAGGAGACTGTATTACCATCGTTCAAACACTCGTATTTATATATACTAGCTATTTTCAATATGGCATCCGTATCCACAGATTAAATCGAAAGCATGAAACGAGTCAAATTGGCAGATATTATACTTCCTGTTTCATGAGATATAATGACAAACAATAATAATGCTAACAGTACTTTTTATCCTGGAAAATTGAAGAGTTCCTGTGGGAACTAAAAAAACTTCATTTCATTTTTTTATTCCACTCATAAATTAGTCCTTGACTGCTATCAATGATGATGCACTATGCAGTCTAAGATGGTAGCAGGCCAGCCCCTGTGTGGGTACGGCAGATATATTAAACCCATAACTATCCCTATGTAGTCGGTTTATACACGGAATCATACCGGAACGCTAATAACCGCTAAGTGGCACGTCTTTGTTGGTAGGGCGGTAGCTAGCCATGACCGTAGCCTCCCACCAGTCCAGATACAATAAAATTCCATAATTATTAATTCCCAAATTGACCCTGTCGGGGATCGAATCTGGGACCTTTCGCTAATAAGACAACAGCCCTGGCCACTGCGCCAAGGAGGTTGTTTAAAATAATGATTTAGAGCTTTTTTTGCGCAAAGGATCAGCAATATAAAAGTCCAGTGTAGTAATGCAACCATCATTCTTGCCACCATTCAACGCGGGAATGTCAATTTTTATATATGGACTAGCGGCCCGTCCCGGCTTCGCACGGATAGACATAAATAGGTACAGATATTTTTCATAATGGTGAACCCCCTTCTCCCGCACTGCCCCTCTCACGAAGAGTTAGTTACTCGATGCCACAGAGTACATTGAATATAGGGGTACTCGATGCGCTGCGTGGCGGCTGCCGCCGGCATGTATTTTTATTTTAATTTCATGATATTATCTTTTGAATGGAATGTCCGATTTCAATAATTCAAAAAGTTATCATCAGTAGGCCGAGCATGGGCGGGGAGATTTTATCCACGGGGAAAGGATAAGATGACCCAGTAGGCTCGAGACATCTTTTTTATAATTTAATGGTATGAAAATAAACTTAAACACACGTCCTATGCACAAGTCAAACAGGGATATACTTCTCCTTTCCCCTGTTGCCATGATCTAGCATAATTTTATCTCTTGCCAGTGGATATAATCGGGGGATAAGATTTTTGTCCCCTCCCATGCTTGGCCTGCAGGTATTGAGACAGTCTTGAATATTAAATTATTTATTTGGATAAAAATTTATACATGGTATGGATAACACGGTCTGATTTTAATCGGCATTTCTATCAATTTGTTAAATGTAAAAAAGTAGTTATAGTGACGTAACTACAATAGTTAGACACATGGTCTCGCGAAGTTTTTTGTAGATATTGATATATTCTTTAATATTGTCGAACATTTTTTTGTCCTATCATTAGTACTCTTCGCAGCGTATGCGATGAAAGACATTTTATGGCTAATTTTTTTACACCTTCGGTTGGTTTTAATAGGAATTTCTAAAGATTTCTATAGTTATCTAGTACTAAATATAGCCTATGTTACTCAGTGATAATGTAGCTTTCTAATGAAAAAAGAATGATTAAAATCGGTCCAGTACTTTTTGAGTTTAGTCGTTACATACAAAAATACAAAAATACAAAAATACAAATCTTTCCTCTTTATAATAATATTAGTGTAGAAGTGTAGATTAGGCTAGGTACTCGTAGCTTGAAGTACCTAACGATATGAATAATAATTCCCCTTATAATTCCGAATCTAGTTGAATGATTAAATACCTATGTAACACTGAACCAAATCTGAATGCGAGTTGAGCCACTTTTATTAATTAAACTGTTATTCCCAGGTATGGAGGCGTTGGAAACGAGTATCAACTACTGGGAAGACGCGCTGGCCGCTTTCTCCATGGGCGCCCGAGGCGGGGTGAGCGGCACGCTCGCGCTCACCTCGCCCGAGGAGGCGGAGTTCTGTCGCGAGATACAGGACCTACTGCAGAACGCGTACCTGTTACAGGTACGAGTATAATATAACCACCAGTTCAATGTCTTAAATGTGGATTGTGGAAAATCCCAAATTAATCTATTGATCGGGCGTTTTAAGTTCAGTCAATTTGGATTTGTACCTATAATCCAAATTTTGTCTCTCATTAATCTGCACGAGCTGCTTCTGTAGAAGAACCAATATTTCTGGCAAAGCCTAGCCATTAGCAGGTTAAACTGCATCAACAGTACGTGGAAACTGCGCATATATACCTACGTAAGTCGGAAAGTCTAAATGTCATGATGATGAGAGCGATACAAGTAGGTGAACTTTACCAAATTACTTATTAGCTTAACGTTGTGTGGGGCACCTGGGCGTCAACACGATGGGCCTATGATATAGGTATATATAAGGATTTTGGTAGGAATAGGCTGGATAAGAAAGGCAGAGGAATCCCCTACCTTTGGAATCAAATGTTTTTATAGTTTTACTTAAATCAAATTTTATAAGTGCACTGGAATACCAATGAATCTGCAGTGAGGATCGTGTGTGACTGTGATGGCATTCATATTTCATTGAAAATTAGAATAAGAGTATTTGAACGATGAAGATGATAATGCAAGGCTCGGGTGTGTGCGGCAGGAACGTTGCGAGCTGTTGTTCCTAGACCAGCGGTCGGTGCTGTTCCGGTCGGAGAGCGGCGGCGGCGCGGGCGCGGCGGACGGCTCGGTGGGGCGCCGCACGCGCCTTCTTTCCACTCACACCGCGTCCGAGCACACGCGCAACGAACAACACTCCAGCGCAGAGTCCTTCGCATCTGCTGAGGATCAGGTATGTGCAGTGTGCCTAGTTTCTTTATAGTAGCGTTTTAGAAATATAAAGATGTGTAGGGACACATACCTACATAGTGCAACATGAGTGACGCTAAGGTCAGTGAGTCGGACCACTGCCGTAGGTCATATACTGGATAAGTACATAATAATTATTAGCCAATTATTATGTATCCAGTTTAGTGTTTATCGGAACATTGTACTGGTACAACATGTGCAGAATAAAGGAATTGTAGAAAGGTGTGAGTGATTAATTATCCGCCCCAAACCCCAATCAATGGGATGTGGCACCTCACTAACATACCCATATATTTCTCCTAAATATGTAACAATTTTTAGGCTAAGTACCTAGTAATGGCGAATAGCGCTAGCGCTGCTGAGGAAGAGATGTTAGTCCTGTAGACAAAAATGATGATATCTGTGGAATTTATTGAAATAACGTAGCAGTTAGGTACATATCAGCAATCTCTCGTCCCACTCCACACTTGAAGAGTTGACAACGAGTAGGTAGTTCTTAAATCTTCGAAACCAATGCTTGTATATCATGAACTTTCGCGGAAGATATAGTTACCTAAGTAATGGGGTACCTAATTGATCTGTTGCAGGTAGCAGATCTCAGAGAGTTTGACGATCTAACGGAATCTGTTGCTGAATTAGAAAATTTAGAATTGTACCAAACGGCGGTCAAACAGCTAGAAATAGGAATTCCTTACAGGTAAGACCAAAAATTCAAACTTTTGTTACTTATATCCCCTTTTATTTGCGCACTCACTCAAACATTGCGCACATAACTACTTATTATTCAAAACGTGTTCTCTTAAATAAGTATAGGAATCAGAATGGAATCTGATTTTGTCAGCATAGATTTGCATGTCTATTGAAAATGCTTATTAGGGTTCCGTACCAAAATGGTAAAATGGAACCCTTATGGTGCGACTTTCTCCGTCTGTCTGTCCGTCTGTCCGTCTGTCCGTCTGTCCGTCCATCACACTCGATTATTTCAGTAACTACCGAAGCTATCGACATGAAATTTGGAATAGTTGTTGTGTATATTAGTGGCCCAAAGACACTGAAAAATCGGAGAAAATCGGAGGGTTGAAATTTAAAAGTGAGATAACTGTACTGTGTGGGGTATCATATGAAAGGGTTTACTTTGTACATCCTAAAACAGATTTTTAATTATTTTTAGTCATGATAGTTTTTGATTTATCGGGGAAAAAGTCTAAAAAATACCGCCCCCCCCCCCCCCATCTCCGGAGTTTACCAATCGAAAAATTTGAAATAATTATGGTCAATAGGAATTTATGTATATTTTACAGGAAAACTATAGCCAATGCTCTAACTAGCATAGTTTTTTGATATTAACAGTAAACCTCGTACTCGTCGTCAAATAAACATATTGGTTTTTGCCTGATTGTTTTGCTTCAGTACCTACTTCTTGAGTACGGAACCCTCGGTGCGCGAGTCCGACTCGCACTTGGCCGGTTTTTTTTTTTTCATGAAGATACGTACTTACACATCGGAATTCTTGAAAGGAGCAATGATGCGTTGAATTGCGTTCTCACCTTCACCCCACCCTTGTATTGCACGCTGCAGAACTCTCCGCACCGAGGTGGTGCAGTGCGGCTCGGACACGGAGTTCCTGTGCAAGCTGCACTGCCTGCGACTCGGCTTCCAGCACGCGTTGCGGGACGCGAGTGTGCGCGCCTGGTTCGTGGACGCGGGCCGGCAAGTGCTCACCGACCTCTTGCTGTTCGCGGACAAAGTGAGTTATATCGCATGCTGCAGAACTCTCCGCACCGAGGTGGTGCAGTGCGGCTCGGACACGGAGTTCCTGTGCAAGCTGCACTGCCTGCGGCTCGGCTTCCAGTACGCGTTGCGGGACGCGAGTGTGCGCGCCTGGTTCGTGGACGCGGGCCGGCAAGTGCTCACCGACCTCTTGCTGTTCGCGGACAAAGTGAGTTATATCGCATGCTGCAGAACTCTCCGCACCGAGGTGGTGCAGTGCGGCTCGGACACGGAGTTCCTGTGCAAGCTGCACTGCCTGCGGCTCGGCTTCCAGTACGCGTTGCGGGACGCGAGTGTGCGCGCCTGGTTCGTGGACGCGGGCCGGCAAGTGCTCACCGACCTCTTGCTGTTCGCGGACAAAGTGAGTTATATCGCATGCTGCAGAACTCTCCGCACCGAGTAACGGGTCTTTTATCGAAGCGCTTTGTCCACTTTATACCTACCCGTTGTCCCAATTGATGCACGGTACAGTGCGGCCCTGACATGGAGTTCCCGAGTAGGTAATCAAAGCATAAATTATGCATATAAGCTCAGCTGCATATACGAGGGCCATGGTATACCTATTCGATAGATACCTAAATAACAGAAAAATGGTTTAGACCTTAGTCGGTAAGATCCTCCCTCTCCGAGTCAATACATTATTTGTGTCCTTGTAAAGGTCTATGAAAATGCATGCAAGTAGGTATTTTTCTTTCATAATTGTAAAAATGCAATAAAATTTTGTTTTATTTTCCAGGAACCTAAAGAATTTTTAGTTGCATACGAAGAAATGGTATCATGGACGAACGATCCGGCCAATTGGTCAGCCATTGAGGCTGAATTAAAAAGTAAAGGCGTTAAGGTGAGATTTTGAAACCTTTGAAACTATTATTGCGTTACTGATTCCTTGAAACAGATAAGTATGCAGTAGCTTGAGCAGTCATCCTGCACTTTCGATGTCTTTTGTTCCGACAAACTTATCTGACCCGGTGACAGCGTCGCTAGTATCTATGAGAAATAAAATAAAAACAAAACACACACACAGAGTCTTCTTCGAAGAAAACCCTTCACGGGCCAGACGGGGTACGCGGGTATCGAGGCGGAGCCTTTTTACCCGGGCGGGGCGCGGGGCAACACTGTGCTCCGGCCCCCGGTGAATAACTTTGAGCAGAGTAAACCGGCTAGGGCCTGCCTTGTAGGCTAAACAGGCATAAAAATTAATTCCAATTTTGGCCGCCAGGTCAGATAAGTTTGTGGGTTTATCTGAGGGTAGGCATAATCACTTCGGATAATCTAGCGTTTCTGGCAGAAAGTATTGTCAAGAAATTTATCCCGTGGTATGGCGTCGCGGTAGTATTCTGCAAGTGTTGTTATTGCAGGTGGTGTCGTTCTACGACGTGGTGCTGGACTACATTCTGCTGGACGCGTTCGAGGACCTGGCCACGCCGCCCGCCTCCGTGCTCGCCGTCGTGCGCAACCGCTGGCTCTCCGACGGGTTCAAGGAGAGCGTGAGTACTATAAAATAGCTACCTACCCCCTCTCTTCCATCTTGGAACCATGGGGTCCCGGACCTTTGGAAGGGGTACGAGGGGCCGAAACAAACTCGTTACACAATTTACGGCAAACAGTTAGACAATTTTACGCCCTATGCGAGTGCACCCAAGGACAAACCCTGGTTAGTGCAGAACTATTGCAAAAGTACCTCTTATTATGATCTACCTGCAGTGCTGACTACATTCTGCTGGACGCGTTCGAGTACCTCGCCACGACGCGCCGCCCGCTCTCCGACGGGTTCAAGGAGAGCATATTATGAGTACTATAGTTACGAACTACGAAGCCCTTACACTATCTGTGGTGCTGTCTACATCCTTCTTTCTTATATAATAATATTTGACACAATGTGTACATGTATACTGTAGTAATTACCCGAGATTTTTTCCCATTTGCGATTTATTGTTGCCATCATACTAATATTATAATTGCGAAAGTGTGTTTGTTTGTTGGTTTGTCCTTCAATCACGCCGCAACAGAGCAACGGATCATTATCCCGGAAAATTAAGGAGTTCCCGCGGGAATCAAAAAAACTTAAACCACGCGGACGAAGTCGCGGGCATCAGCTAGTTGGGATATACTCGTAATTTGAAAAAAAAAACTAGCCCTACTATTTCCATGGAAATAGTGGAATCCGTTTAATCTAATTGGCGATTGAGTGAACATACAATAGTTTGCACCTCACTGATAATCTTTAGCTGAGTGTTTAAGTTCCGAAATTGATTTCCTAAGATAGTTATGGAATTTATTACTTAACGATTAAGAGCGTTCCCATACGATGAGGAGAACCTGAACCTGTAGTAATACCTATCTGAATATTTTTTTCTAGGCATTAACGACAGCAGTGTGGTCGGTCATAAAGGCCAAGCGGCGTTATCTGAAATACCCAGAGGGGTTCATGGCGCATTTCTACTCAATATCAGAGCACCTGCTCCCCGTGCTAGTGTGGGGGTTCCTGGGCCCCCGGGAGCGGCTGAGGGACGTCTGCGAAACTTTCCAAGCGGAGATAGTAGGCTTCATAGCGGACCTGTTCAGCTTCCAAAAGTGTAGATACACATCTGTGGACGACTTCACTGTAGACATCATGCAGCATGCCCGCTCCAGGGCCGCCAACATCACCGACAAACTCGCCGAGCGGATTTAAACCGTAGCTTACGGAATACTACGCAATGTTTTGACTGAAGCGGAGCGCAGACGTGTGCGCTTGACCAATCAGACTAATAAAAACTAACGTTATATTATCATGTCATCTAACAATAACCTGCCCCCCGATTGTCTAAAGTTGCCGATCAAATCGTCAAAATTCGGCGTCAAAGTAAAATAAACCATAAAGGCATTGAAGTGGAGCTCAATTTCGTGTATCCACTCTCATCCGTTTAGGGTATCGTACATACCTATTAATCGGCAATTCTTACACAATAGCACCTCTGATTTGTCTACACATCTGTTCCGCTCCGCTTCAGTGGAAACGCAGCCAATTTGTAACATTTTGATGAGCTTGCAATAGTGCCAAATTGACATCTTTTCGCGCTTGCGGCTTAGGCAATATACCTATTTTATAAGATCACATACACGAATACGTCACAAAATAAGAAGAAGTTGTACAGCCTTACTATCTCAAGTAAAATTACTAAAAAGAAGATCGGGCAAATTGGCCCCAGTGCTGTACCACTTTCTGACCTATCTTAAAATGAAGATCCGATCAATTTCAACATTTTGTTATAAAGCAGCAATTTTTTTTTCCTTTGGGGGGGAGGAAAAAATCCCTCCGGACTTCTGCCTATCGGCAGGGCATGTCCGACTTGCACGGACTAAAACAACCTCCCCCCCATCTTCCAGGTCAGCACGGAACTACTTAGCATTACTTCGTGCTGACCCTCTGTTCTTAAACTGTCTTCTTCTTTTCTTCTTTTTCCTTCTGTAGGTACTCTCCGCATCATTATTGCCCAAAGCAGCAACGCTGCTACAACACTGGGCCCACGCTCCATACAAAAGTGCCCATTGTTCTTTTAGATTAAGTTTGAAATACGTATGCCACAGTCAATTCAAGCTAAAGTAGATTTTATTTTATAATGATATGTCTTATTTAGAACGTGTTTCAGTAATATAAAAGAAGTTTGACATTCCTTAAGCAGTTACTCAATAAATAATAATATAATAAGCTGCGTCCGCACTGACATAACTTTGCTATCCTGCTGCAAATTGTATCTCCCAATCTAGTCTTTGTTGCTCAAGAGGCAACTCTATACAGGGTTAATTTAAAAATACAAATGATCTATTTTCTTGTTTGTCCCCCAAATCAAATTCGGGGACAAATAGGAATTTATTTTCCAGTTTGTCCCCACGAGGGGACAGAATATGGTGACCATATTTTGTCATAACAATCAAATGTCATGGCATGTGTTTGGCTTAAGGGGGAAACACCCCTTCAGCTCTCTGTTTTAGTAGCCAGTAGTCGATCGATGGCTGCTTGCCGCCGACCGCACGTCTCTTGGAGTAATGCAGTCTAAGAAAAATTGTTATATATTGCGTAAAGAAGTTATCGTTAAAACGGTATCATTGATAAATTGAATTTGTCCGTTCGGTCGCTGCCTCAAAATCCATAATCTTCTAGATGCTAGGTATATCTTTTATTAGAGCCGTATGCATTTACTTCTAAGCTAAAGTGACTCAATAGCAACTCAGTATTTCTAAATCTAATATTAAGATTTCTCAGTTTTTGATGTAATTTCCAGTAATTTCTTACGTTCGTGTACTAAAATATGGTTCTATGATTCAATCTTATAAAAAAAATGACAAAATAGAAGTGACACTATGCGGATAAGAGCACATTTTGTCATAATGATCATACTTAATGAAATATTCTCTTAAAATGGAACCAAGTATGAGAAAAGGTAATGTTTGACACTTTTTAACTTTGTTACTCGTTACGGTGCAGGGATTTTCTAGATAAGAAGGTCGCGCTCGCGGGTATGGACGAGTATAAAAAGCCTCATTTATGTTGGATTTCTATCTACCCTCATTTACGACCAAAGTTAATCAATTTTACAACAACTTTGACAAGTAACTTATTGATCGATTGGGTTTAAAATAATATTTTTTTTACCGTAAATTATATGATTCAATAAAGCGATTAAGTCGAAAGTTGCATATTTACACCACGTTGTTGAAGTTAGGTTCATGAAGCATTGTTCTATCTATGTGTAATCTTTACGCTTGTCGGTTACTGATCTTGATGAAATTATTATGTTTTTAAATTTTAGATGATGTAAATCAATTTGTCTATAAATTATTATGAATATTCCGATATTGTATTAGTTTTTAGTGGCAGCCCTTGTTGTACAGCCTAATATCTTAATAATTATTATTTTGTAAATATATTTATATTTGACACTATGGAAGTTTTTATAAATGATACCCATTATCTACTCTCTATACATAACGTGAAAATACCAGTTGGGCCAAAAATTAAAAGCAATAACTTAAATCTTAAGGAAAGTAAAGAAACTCATGTTTATTATAAAATTTAGTATATATCATAAATTTTCACAATACAGCATTGCCCTGTAGTTGAACGTCAAACAAAAATAGGTGTAAACAACAGCTAATATAAAGATGATAATACTTTACGAAGAGCACCAGATGCTAATGACTGCCTAAATTTCAAAAGGTATATACCTACTTCAGAGATTGAGCACATTCATAATGTTACCCAATGTCAACATAATAAATTTAAATTTGTTTTGCATTAAAATATCACTCTCCAATATAAAAAATAAGTTTGTTTTGCAAAATATTTGAGAAAAGTTCAATCAACATTTGTATACTATACAATCCGTTAACTGGAAAAATAAACTAACTAACGAGATTTTAACATATAATATTGGATGGATGATATAAAGCTACCATGCCACCATCAAGGTAATATGTTTTAACAGTCTTAAAGTAATGAAGATTTTCTTTTATAGACAGTTCTGATATACTCTAGCGGTCTCATAAATAAAACATCTTTAAGTTTAAACTCTTAACATGAGCGTAAAAGTTGAAGTTAAAAGTTTCATTTATGAGTCACATTTAATTAAAGAAAGCCCGACAATATCGTTAAAATATGAATATTTTCGTATAACAATTACAATGTACGATTTATTTGGTTTAGTTGCACAGCGATTTTATATACTCTAATAATAATAATAACATAATTAAAAGAACATCCGTCAATTGTATATAATTATTTTTTTTAATAATTAAAACTCAAGATTGGCAGGCTTTCTCGAAAACAAAAGCTTACGACATAGTGAGAATCGACCTACCCCACAGGACTAGACACTAGATACAAGTCTGAATATGAATATACAAACACACAAAGAAATGCATGCATTCTTCTTAAAATAAATGGAATCACTCTTTGACATCTGAAACTAACAGTTTCTTTTTAGTCAATATATACAATAGAAGACTAATTTAAGACACTCAAATGGATCTTTAGAAAATTTCGCTTTTCTATTTGAATTTGTTCCCGAAGTGGTAAAATAAGCAATGCAATATTATTTAAACATCTGTTAGCTAAGAGATCATTGAAACATAGTGAACTGTACTTTCAACACCTTCATAGAAAAGTGTGTGTGCATTGAAATTTATATAACAAAGAAAATATTTATCACAACTCTCATAAAACAGATCCACAAACGAAGTTACGACTATTATTATTCGTTAAAAAATGCTGTAACCAATACCGAGGCTAAATAAATAAAAATATATTTTGGTGAGCTAATACTTTTAGTAGGTAGTGAGTCCGCTAAAATTAGTTACGTTACTTTAAATTGAAAACGTCAATAGGACACGGACGGCTATAGAAAAGGCTCCCTTTAAAAATAGCTACAGTGAACCTCTCGTTCGTTCGAAGTGTTCAAATGTGAGATTAGCTGTATCATATAGCTGCTGCACAGTAGCGTAACAATGAGATGATGTGAAGGTATTCGCTGGCCCGTTTGCAGTGGCGCGTGCGAGTGCAGTGTGCGACAAGGGGGGGGGTGAGGGGCGGGCGGGGCGAGGGGTGTCGTGTGACGTCACTCGGGCTCGGGCGAGTCGGGCGCGTCTGGCGCCATGGTGACGCCGCCGGCGGCGCGCGCGCGCTTCAGATAGGTGACGCTGTCGAACTCCAGGCAACTCTGTCGACACCAATTTCCCTTCGTTAGAGCTCTTCGTCGCACTTCATCGATCTATTTACTTCACTTCGCTACACTTATAACTAGACTTTTTGAGCATCATTATTGTTGCCATTTTTCTTACTTCATACAATGAATTGATTGAAGATATATTGAACTTTCTCATTTCCACATTGCATTTAAGAGGAATCTATCTCGAGCGCGTCCCATGCAAACAAAAGAAATTTTGTACACACTCTACTGACTCCTCGAAGATTTGTGTGTAAATTGACTAATCACAGACTATTTTCTCTAGAAATCATAGTCTGTGATTTGCCAGTTTACACGATTGATTGGATTATTATGGTTTTCACGGTAGATATCATGTCTACAAAATTTCGTAGTTTAATTTGTTCAATAATAATCAAACTTCGTTTCGATGGGGCGCGCAAGAGAGAGTTGAGTTGTCTCTCTTAAATAAAAGCCAGTGCGTGCGTGCATTTAATTGTATATAGCATTGCAATTTGCAATGAGCATTATTCAATTTGGGATAATTTAAACTTACATATTTAAAAAATTTAAGCAACTTAAAATTTTGGGATGTGTTAGCTAGCAAGAAGTGGGGGAATAAAGTTCGAGCACTCCTTAACCATCACAAATGTTGTGATTGAACAAATTTGACTGGTCATAAATAAATTGAATTCCCACATAATGTATAGTACCCGTAAAGACTACGCGTTGAACTTTAGAAAGAGATAATCGGCAGCTTCGACTTCGTAGAGCGTTGTCTGTCATCCAGACTGAAGGAAAGTCCGAGAAGAAGAAGAAGTCCGGCTCATTAGCTCTTTCTTAAGCTCGTTAAATAAGATACTGTAATTAAACTTTTTGTGATAAGGTATACCAAGTTGAAGAGAAGAGCGACATTTATTAGTTTAGTGCAAGGTTCAAATGGGTAGATATATTATTATAGTTAGTTAGGTTGAAAGCAGCAGTGCAAGCAAAGACAGGTTACATTTTCAAGGTTTATATTCAAAAATCAGCAAATGACAATGAGAACCAACACTGATAATTTGATGACAAACAGCAACAATACATAAACATTGAACAAAATGTAAACATTTAATTTCATCCGAATAACATCTTCGGGCGAACACCGCGGTCGCCTACCTGTACTGAACCCCTCTCGAATATCCATTCTGTCGAAGCAGCATGAACATTAAAATTTGTCATACAGAAAACAGGTCATAATAAACATTTCAAAAGTATTTTCGTAAAAGTCAATAAGCTACATAGAATATAATTATATCTCTAATACTAGTCGTAAAAAATCATCCATAAATCGAATGTTACTTCAAATTGAATATTGAGTATAATATCAGTCATTTAAATATTTAGCTAACCAATGGTAATCAACTTTGGCATACAATATTGCGTTCATTAAACGCAGACAAGATAATATTATGCAGTTATACAACCCGTCGAGTTCGAGCATGGCCTAGTGCCATGCTTAGTAGTAAGTCAGTCTTATTATTAACGTACTAACTTACGCTATGAGATCATTTATTTTATCCTCCTAAACTTCACTTACAACATAATTTTCGCTTAGCGTTAAACCTAATAATACTTATGTTATTGACTTTATCAAGGTAACTGGTCAAATTTAGATCAGAAATCTATGTTTGCATTTAGGATTTGACGGACCTAAAATGTAGTATCTACCTAGCCCCAACTGTTAAATACGAAATGAAGTTATATACAATCGTGCAGATAATATAGCCTCAAAGCGTGCGGTGTGATTGATTCGTATGCAATCGACGCGAAACATAACATGACGTTAATGGCGACTGCAGTCAAGAGTCGGAAAACGTTCAAAACTTTAATTATTACAATGTTTCTTCACGAAATCATAGAAAAAGCACATAGGTCGCGTCAATTGCATCGAACAATATGCTGCTTTAGACCTTGATTTATTGGTATCAATATGAATTAGTCAGTAAATATTTTGAAATTGCTTAATACTAAGCAAATTATAACGCCAAAATGGGCAACTCATAGTTTACCAATAGATCGGCGGCCTCAAGATACTCATAACAAAAGCCAAGGAAAAGCATAGCCAGACAGCAAAAGTTCAACTTTTGCTGCTGACATGTGACTGGAATGATCAAGAAAAGGGACACTTGGGCTGTGTTGGGGATTTTTATATATATGGTAAAGTTGTATATATGGAACGATTTGTAACTTTTTAGAAAGGTAGAGCATAAATAATTTGTGTGTAATACACGAATATTTTGATATCGTTTAAGATATCAACACAAATTACCTGGGCCAGTTTAAAAAATCGACCTGAAAATTAGCAAACATTCAATAACAGCAAATCGTCCTGTATATTTTATAAATCGGTGGATTGGGACGGCAATTCGTCTTAATGAAACACACGTGTGACAAAGCGGTCATAATCTTTCGATCTCACTCGCACAGTATACCAGGGTGTAAGTGAGACGGAATGATTATTTTTTGCACGTATTATCAGTTCAGTGATCTAAAAGGGAAAAGGGACAGAGACGGGGTTATGAGAGGAAGCGGAGGGGGGAGGGGTAGCGGGGGCTAGTAGAAGTTGCGGCACAGCAGCGCGGCGAGGTAGTTGGGGCGGTGCGGCGGGTGCAGCGGGTAGGGGGGGGCGAGGGGCGCGCGCAGGGGATGCGCGGGGCGGTACGCGGGGGGCGCGGGGCGGTACGCGGGGGGCACGGGGCGGTACGCGGGGGGCGCGGGGCGGGGCGCCAGCGTTACCTTGCGCGCCAGCTCGGGCGGGAAGGCGGCCAGGCCGGCGGGCGGCAGCTTGCTCAGCGGCGAATCCGCGTACTGCACCAGCGTCTCGTAGGAGTACGTCTGCCGCGACCCCGCACCTACACACCATACAATTAATACATCACAACACATTCAAACATTGATACAGTAGGATTCCATAATGGCCATTGAAAATTCGTTACGTTTTTTTCTCGCCGCGTTAAGAGCAAATTACCCAGGAGAGGGGACCAGAGGCCCAATAGGCATGATGACAGTAACCAAGAATCAATGAAATTATGAATTTATTTAATGAAATAGGATTCATGGATTATAAAAAACGTATTTATTTTTCTATTTCGAGTGAGATTGCTATTTATTTTGATTGAATAAAACTATAAAATACAGCAATCCGCCATATTGGATAAAACACCAAAAAGCGAATGACGTCACAATAGGCATGATGACAGTAACCAAGAATCAATGAAATTATGAATTTATCTAATGAAATAAGATTCATGGATCATAAAAAACGTATTTATTTTTCTATTTCTAGTGAGATTGCTATTTATTTTGATAATATAAAACTATAAAATACAGCAATCCGCCATATTGCATAAAACACAAAGAAGCGAATGACGTCACAATTGTTTGTTTTCGAGCTTTGAAAATCACACTATTGCTTACTGCACACTGCACAGAGTACATTGGTAAAAACAATAGTGACGTCACAAAAGACGCCATGACACCGCAGAACGTTTTGGCGTGAATTTTAAAATTTAAATTTCAAATGCCAATTTTATCTACTAAACCTTATTTTTCTGCTGAAATAAGATATTTTTTCGAAATAGTTGATACTTCCGAACTTAATCCGTCCATTTTTCAAAATCAGTCATCATGCCTATTGTTTAAGCAAATCGTAATCATTTGACAGCTTAAAACGTATTACTCGAACTGATTAAGGAGTTAAGGAATTATCGGTTTGACAAACGATTACGATTTCTTTACACAATCGGGGGGCTGGGCTCTTAGTCTCGACTCTCGACACAGACGGTACAAGGCTTTACCAAGAGTAAATACCAGGACCCTCCCCTGGTATTTTTTTTGGTACAGTGTGCAACGTCCGTATACGTTGATCGGTTCTCCCAGCTTATTTCTCAACCGCCAAATATATTAAATCGCACTGTACCATATATATTTACAAGCCTTTTGGAAATTAATTAACAAGATTTGAATTGTCAAATCAGTCAAAGGTGTATAGTGCGTGTTCACGTTGGAAGAGTAACGGCCAGCACGTTTTTTTCACAGCACCTTTTACAAGGTAGCAGCCTATTCTATACTTATTGGAATTTCACGTTCGCTACCGTGAGTCGAGGTGAAGGCGCACTAATATATGTATCTCATAAACAAAACGTTACGCGGTCGAATCACGCCACACACAATGGCAACACCCGACTCTAATCCACGAAGCGTGAACTGGTATACTTGGACATACTTACCTGTGGAAGCGCCACTGTCAATTAAAAATCAACATCTATACACTAATATTATAAAGAGGTAAAGATTGTGAGTTTGTGACGTGGTAGGGGGTAATCATCTCTGGATCTACTGAACCGATTTTGAAAATTTTGGTACCAATAGAAAGCCACATTATTTGTGAGTGTCATGGGCTATATATTAACCCGAAAAATAAGGGAGTTCGCGTGGGAATTCAAAAAACTTATTTCACGCGGACGATTTCACGGATATCTGCTAGTTTTAGGATAAACACAGAGTGGATTCTATTAGTTCCGAAGTTCGCCACACGCACAGATAAGTGTGGCGGAGTGTACAACTAGCCTAGTAATTCGTATTATCGCCAAAATAGTAGGATTTAAATTATGCCAACATGTGACAAGTCTCATGCTGCAAGTGTTTCTGGCGTAAGGGTTATTAATGTGTAATGTTTCATATAATGCACAATTAAATGAAATACCTACCTATTACAAATATAGGCACAAACTAGCAAAATATAACCTGCACACATGTAATAAGTCCCTAGCCTGTGGATGAATGGACTATCAACACCTCGGTTTATATATAGTCCTCTCGAGCATTCTACCAACGTGATTTTCCTAGGTATTTGTGAATGACTTCTAATAGAAGAAATGGAATCGATGGGATCCATCACCAATTTAATTTAGTTTAATAAGACCGCCACCTAAATACTAAAAATATGAATTAAAAAGTTACTTGATACCTCTCAGACAGTACATTATAAAAATATAAATAAAGTCAATTAATGCATACTGAAAAAAAACATGCCAAAAGTTAGCTTATAAAATTACATATTAGATCCTACTCATATAAAAACATTCGCGTGCGCTAAATTTATTTGCAATAATAAAGTCTATGGATGCAAAAATCGGGAATTACGACATAGCACTGACTTTTTCTTTTTAAATTATAGCACTGTTGGGCCTGTGGGAGGCTATTGATTATAAGATTTAGAAAGGAACTAAGACGTTCATGGATTTTTATTGCAGGAATCGTTCAATGGGTTATAAAAGAAGAAAAACCGCGGAGTGCTATTAAATTAGAGGGTGGAAATTGAAGATAGGGGCGAATAAGCACCCCTTTTGGGTTTTCTAATATATCTCCTAAACTAAGCAAAATTTCGATATATTGTGTCTAAAACTTTTTGTAAAGAATCAATATTCAATAACCCATTGAACGATTCCTGCAATAAAAACCCGTGAACGTCTTAGTTCCTTACTGACCAATTTTTTAAGTTATAATCAATAGCCTATTAATGGACTATCAGTATGTGTAAATTATATGAAAAGTGCATAAAATTTTTTTTAGGATAAATTATAATTTCTAACTAAAATACTGACACACAACTGTTTTGTCTTTATCGCAACAGAAACAGATACCGTTAAAGCTGAGAGATAAAAAGATAAAAATGAGATGATGATTTACTTCACGAAATTTTTGAAAAACGATTGATGTGGAGACGTTAAATTTCGTACCTACTAAGATATAATAGTAAACAAGAGAAAAGTGCATAAGAGGATGGTACAGGTGACGCCAAACTTCCTGATCGCCCAGAAAAACTCGTTTGCCATTCCTGATGTAGTCTACGACGTATCTTGTGCGCTTTGCTTTGCAGTCGCACAAATGCAAAGCGAAGCTTATATCTTGCGGACAGTCTAGCGAAAGCCGAGTATAAGTTGGCTGATAAAAATTAGGGGTAGCCCCCGAGTGTACGTGGAATAAACCTTGAAAAAACGCACGCAATCTTTCCGTATTACTCCAGTGTTGCAATTACTAAAAAAGGTATATGATCCACTCAAAGAGCGTACGCTTGCTCGGGTGCACGCTCGCGTATCTGTGTTGAAAAGCAGTATGGGCAAAGCTTATTGTACGGGCACGAAATTAGCGGCGGCGGGGCGACGGCGGCAGCGGGGTGATGCGATTAGTCGGAGAGCTGGCGACGAATTTCGCCGCAATTTTGTCGTACTCATTTGAAAACTTTATTCATGTCTGGGAATTGTTTAAAACCGTATAATTTGTCTGGCGATTTGCAGGTATTATTGAATTTATTATAAATACGTGATTAAAATTTCAGATTGCCAAAAGTATATTTTTCGGGAATTTCATAAATTATTGAAAATATTCTTGAAGAGGTCTGGTAATACTTTATAACCGACAAAAAAGTCTGTTTTTTTTTCGAATTCTCAGATAAAAAAAAACAAGTTGCCAAAAAATATTTTTCTATGCAACTTGCTGCGCAGTAGCGAAATAACCGCAAACGCTCTACCAGACTGGCAAGACTCCTCCTGACTAGATTCCCGAAATTCGTCAACAGCTCCCAAACCACATCGCCCCGCTGTCGCTGTCGCTCGGCCGTCGCTAGTTTCGTGCCTGACGCCTTACCGGCGAGGGCGCGTGCGACAGATTTTTACATACGGTTTCACAATTCACGTACACGCCGTGCACTCGCGTGAGTATTAGCGCCTAAAGCTTTAACTAGACTAGTCAGCGAGAGCGATCAAGAGGCTTAGCGCCGGTTCGCCTGTATAAGAAGGTGTTATTAAGTTAAGGGTGGGGTGGGCTCACCTGCGCTCTTGTCGGTGGAGGCGGCGCGGGAGAAGCGCGGGCGGCGCGGCGCGGCCTCGCCCTCGCCTGCACACAACGCACCGCTAACCACCACCGACTCCGACCACGGCCCCGCGCCCCAAGCGAGAGCGCGCAACAAACTATCACTTCGTGTATCACACTGTATGTGTTGTGTGTGCAGCTTACACTCGTTTTCAATTCTATAATAATTTTTTGCCCGTGGCACAAGTGGCCCTGACGATGTATAAAGATTGATAAAATATTTAATACGAAGCACCACCTTTTAGATTTTATAAAAAAGTTCCTCAATTTAGAGGTTCTTTGGCTCTCAAAAGTTATGGTTATCTAATAAGTCTAGTCTCTAAGACATCGGCGCAAACTTATATTATATATATTTGGGACGCCTACAATAGTATAAAATCATTTGCAGGTGTCTGAGAATTAATGGAAGGCTTTTAGCATTTTTTGGTTTTATTTTAAAATAAATCTCGAAAATATTAGTAGCTTCATTAACTTCATGAGAAAATTTAAAATGTGTAAGTTGCATATGAAATGATAGTTTCTTTTGCAGCCCTCGTGATAAGTTAACACTCAGAGGCGGATGATGAGAACTTATAAAATGGCCAACAAAAAATGGTATTAATTTGGAAGACATCTGCGACCGTGGTTCGGAATGGTCAATACATTATAAATACATAGATAAATAAATAAAAATGGCATTACGCATATTGAAACTCAAAATAATGAAATAATGAGCACAAAATTAAACGTAACACGAAAACAAAACTATTTCAAATTATTGAAATAAATGAAAAATCAAAACTAAGTATTTCCTGCAGGCCTAAGTCAGTATTTTACGAGGCATTCTATGTCAAATGAGTACTTCCAACTTTCAAATCTATTGATAGAGGATCCCATTTCACATTGAATACCTGTTATAAATTTTGTACACTGCTGTATTTAATCTGCACACTCATTTTTAGTTTAAAATCTTATATGAATCTATTCAAATGTTGGCACGGTTTTTTTTGATGTACCAATAAGTTTTTTTTTAATGAATTCAATGTTTACTATTATGACCTTCAAAAAGAGTACCATGCCTCTTAGCATTTGAATAGGGTTTCATATGACATGCTTTATAATAAAGCTGCAAACATTTCACTTTAAAAATTCAATTTGAATATCATGTTAGTTTATAGCTATACATATATATATAGCTTTTATCGATCATATAGTTGAAAGGCAATCGTGTTTTTCAAACCTACCATGCAAGTTAACTTATGTATGAAAAACATTAGTTTTGTGCCAAGGAAGACGTCTCATAAGTATTCTATCCACTATAGTGACGATTAAGTCTAATTTAAATAGTCAAAGGCTTGGATAGACGGGATCACCAACGTTGAATATTTCAATAAAAGATCAGCAATAGGTCTTTAAAACTTTAAGTCCATTACCTGTTTATTTCCGTTGGTAAAATTGGGAAACGCACGTTTCAAATGCGAAGGACGTCATAAGCTACACACATCTTGGTCACATTTTTTTCGTGTTGATCCAACATGCTATAATAATAGCAGGCTACTTGTCAGGTATTACCTTTCACACAACACCAACACTTGTCTGGCGTCACCTTGTTGGTCGTCGTCGAGGCTGGAGGACTCGTTATTCATACAGATTTTAATCTTATCACACGTGACGGATGATGATACACAAATCTATCCACATACCGTCCAACGCACCATCAATTCACGTGTCTGGCATTATGGCCGCGGGGCGCTGCGACAGAGTGAACAAGTCGCCCTATCCTAGGCCCATGTGGCCTCCAATGCGCCAACGCGGTAGTATTAACGTCTGGCGTTACCTTGTTGGTCGTCGTTGGGGCTGTTGGGCGCGTTGGTCACAAACACCTCATCGTCGGCGCCATTAAGCGCAGCGTCATCGCGCAGCAGCAAAGCGGCCGCGGGACGCTGCGACAGAGTGAAGAAGTCGCCCGATCCCAGACCCATGGCCTCTAACGCGCCAGCGCTGTCGAAATACTCGTCCAACACTAGTTTGGCCGTCTGAAAAGAAGAAATAAATAAAATATAATAGCTTTTTATTGTTCCTTACACAGTTAATTTTACATTTTGTGTTTATCAACTACACAGCCTACACTACATTTTTTTTTGTTTTTGTTTACATTTGAAACAGGTCTTTAATTTTTTTCAATGTAAAGAAATGTAAATGTCTCAAATGAATAGGCCGCATATAATTAATTTATTTTTTATTCTACTACAAGTTAGCCCTTGATTGTGTTCTCGCCTGGAAGGTTAGTGATTACCATCTCAAGATGGCCCACCTGGTACTTATTTACGACAGTATGTATGCCGAAGCCTCCTACCAGAACCAGACTAGATCAGAGAAAATTCAGAAATTAGTAACTCTCAAACTAAACTAACTGGCCTAATCGCCCCTAATTTGCCCCTGAGCATGTAAGGGAACTAGTTATGCCGACAACGGCGGTGATATGGTGTTAAGTTGGTGGTAAAATTAGATTTGTAAGTTCATACCTTAACAAGATCCAAATTATTGCCAGTGATCTTGATGGAATGTTCTCCAAGAGTGACAGTGTATTTATACTCTCCTAACGCAGCGTCATTGGTTGAGAAACTATGAAGTAAAGCTCTGGAATTGTTGTGAGGAGACTTCTGGAATAGACAAAAATTTTGTCAAAACCAAAGATTAGTAGCTGTAAGGAAATATAACAGCGGATTTGATCCGATTAGACCACATGGTCTAGTATTTTTTAATTTTTGTAGTTTGTGTATTGCAGATTAGCTACTAACAAAATGTCCTCAATCAAAATAATCTTTATGTTTAGTGCAGTTCTTAAATTTAAAATGTGACGTTATTCGTCACTTAAATAAACTTTACTTAATGACTGAGAAGCAGGCCCTTAATGTTCATTTGTTTCAGGAAAAATCAGTTCTGAGCAACAGTGAAGAGTCAGCGTGTCCCTTTACTATCGAGCAAACGAAAAAAAGACTGACGGACAGACGTTGTGCTGATAAACGCAGTGTGGGCCTTCCGTTTCATTAGGACAGAAGGAATGTTTGCATGCCATTTCATGGCTGATTGTGGATTGGTTTCTTTTTTAATTGTAACATCTCTTTTGTATGCCTACAATCTAGCAAATAAAGGATTTATTTATTGCAGTGAAAACTTCATTAGGCGCGTTGAGCAATTTTTGGTAGGGGCTAAAAATGAACGTCGGAATACGTGAGATCGACATCATTCTTCTTAAGACAAAAGGTCTTTAGTGTAATAATATAGAACATTCGTAATTAAACTTTAATGCCTTAGTTTTAAGGTTTATATTAATATTAAGTGCTGTGTAACCGCGACCGATACCTCGCGTTGTTACGAAGACAAAAGGTCTTAAATATAAATATAGTATATTCGTAATTAAACTTTAATCCCTTAGTGTTAAGGTTTATATTTGAAATATTTTTATTATTATCGATATGAACTCTCACGCCCGCATACAAAATAAATACATATTATAAATAAGGCCAAAAAATCTATAAACTTACGTAAATAAATAGAAATGAATAAACTTAGGTACATACACATAACACAAATAAATAATTGTAGCGGGCGGAGGATTACACCCCGGCAGGGGAGACCAGACGGCCGGGGGTCAGGGGGACAGGTTGAGAAACCGGCGGACTATCCTAGCCGAGTCTAGCAACACCGCTTTCTGCATCCTGGCTGCGAGAGAACTGCCACGGAACCCCAGTCGCCTCAGATGGTGAGCGAGGCTGACTGGGATTAACCCATTCGCAGATATAACGATTGGGATGGTTTCAGTGGACTCCACATGCCACATGGCGGAAACCTCGTGAGCCAGATCGAGATACTTTCGTTTTTTCTCCGTCTCAGCTCTCACAAGGTTCTCGTCATATGGAATGGTGATGTCCACCAAAAACACCCGCGACTATTATTATTATTATTATTTTCACGAAATATTCGTTTTCACTTCAATCGGCAGTCCCTATACCTGCCACTATTTTTATTTATGTCCAACAGTGGACGAATGCAAGCTGATGGATGGATGGATGGACAGACCTCTCGCGGCCGCTCGTCGGAGCCGTTGGAGTCGAGCGAGGCGCGCGAGGCGCCTAGCGCGCCGCCGTCCATAGCCCCCTCCAGCCGCACGGGCGACGCGTTGCGCCGGATCGTGTCGCCGATCAGGTGTTTCGCGTGGCTACAAATAACTTTTCCATGAGTTTTTCTTTACAAACGGTGATAGCCCAGATTAATACATGCGACCTCCTGCAGCCCTATTCTCTAACTAGTCAGTGGCTATCAAAAAATGAAAGTCATAGACATATTATATTTTTTATCTACTCCAGCATCGAAAAGTTCCAATTTCGAATTTGACAACTATATCGAATTGAACCCTCTTTCGTGTTTGCTTCTCTTAACGATACAGTTTGTTGTATGGGAGCTGTATCGTTATGAGTCGTAGCTGTATCGATATGGTTATCTTCATAAATAGGATACCTATAGCTTAGCGGCTCTGGGTTCTGGCACTTTTGGTTTTTATTAATTTATAAAGTAAAAAATTATAAAGACGTCCTTGTCGTAGATAAAATCTTGTATGCAACTGTACGTAATTAGTCATTTTAATTCTCGTAGGTACTATCCTATTTTGATACTCGGCAAGCCTCGTATCAAAAAACAGCACTCGAATTAAAATGACCCTCATTACGATACAGTTGCATAAATAGCTATTATCAATTGAAGGTTTGCTATAAACGGCACAAACCTCTAACTTTTCGAAGTTATGTGCGTTTTGAGAAATTAAATATCACTTGCTTCAAACGGTGAAGGAAAACATCGCGAGGAAACCTGCATGCCCGAGAGATCTTCATGTACCTGAAGGTGTGTGAAGTCTGCCAATCCGCAATTGGCCAACGTGGTTGAATTAACTAACTATGAAGAACTATGGCCAATTTTTCTCATTCCGAGAGGAGTTGGCAATGGGTTAATAAAATGAGATGAAGATCAGACAGATTCATCTAGACCAGAATTTCCTTTTGGTTTGACTGTCGGAAGTTACGTTTGCACCATTGATCTGCACCATGGCAAGTAAATACGATACAGCAAACAAACTTGCGTATTAATTATCGAACTAAGAATTTTAGAGTAAGGCTTACTGTATAACGGCGTCGTAAGCCTAGTGGTCTTAAAATCGGACATCTAGAACTGATGATCAGCAATCAAATCCAACATGGCTGAAAAATTTGCTGTTGCCTAAAATGCTATTTTATCAAGACTATCATCAATTTAACCAATAAGGTAATTATTAATGATCCTAAGATAAAAACGAGCCAATCTGGTAAGGGTTGGCTGTAATATAAAATCCATACCCATAATCGGTTTCTACACGGCATAGAACACTCAATCGCTTGGCGGTACATCTTTGCCGGTGGGGTGGTAACTACAGGCGAAGCCTTCCACCAGACCCAAAATATAGAACAATAATTAATATACTCACTTGACATTCTCCTCGTTAGGTCCAGTGATCTGCACAAGGCGCTCCTTCGCCCCGGGGCTCACTGAAACCATGAGCATTGTGACAATTTACATCATCTGTAACTCATTATTCATGCTTGTATTCGGTTATAAGGAAGCTCACAGCTAAAATATGCTTTTAGTAGGCAGGCAGGTATTATTACAAAAACCACAACCAATAGAATTTTTAATGGTAAAATTAGTTAACTGATGATATATAGAAGGAAATTCTTGATATATTTTATGACAGAAATGGTGACAGTAAGTTAGTTTGGTACATTTCCATGCACGAAAGTTGAAAGTGCAATTTTGGAAAAGGGGACGATTTATATATTATGTAATGCATTTGTCATCCAATTTGTCATCCATGTTAAACAGCAGTATTCCCTTTTCCTCGCTCAAAGAAAAGTGTTATTTAGAGTTTGACCACCCGCTTTTTCAACATTAGTAACGCATAATTAATAGGTATTTGTGCACCCTTTACCGCCGAACGCTGCTCAAATACGTGCAATTACAACCGACTGTTTCAACTTTCGTGACGCGTAAGTTTCGTGACGTGTTAGGCCTTTTGAGTATTATAAAAAACTTGTGTCTTATGAGTGATGTCTTTAAGTCGCAATGGTTGTTGTATGAGACCATACATATCGCTTGTTTGCGACTATGATGACATAACTCAAAATGTAAAATTTTACAGGAGAGCATTTTTTAAGTTTGATTAAAAATATTTTCAAAATTATTGACTTTTGAAAAAAAGCTTCTATGCAAAAAATATTACCTGATTTGTTAACTATTAAAATAAATTTATAAATCTTCAATATGATGCTGTAAAATTATTCTGTGCATTATTTTGTGTCACTAAGAATAACTTGCGACATTATTACTGAATAAACCTGAATAATTTCTTGTGATATTTTGATTTATGACGTTATAATAAATATTTTTTTTTTATTTGGCTTATAATGTGCATAATAAATTAAAAAGTGACATTATAAAAAAAATCTTTATTAAAATTTTACTCAAAAAGTTACAGAAACATAGATACTATTTATTAGAAATATCACTCAAGGTATCGAAACCGTTACTTAAAACTAGACAAATCAACAATTTTAGCTACCTAAACTAAACACAAATCAGTCTTCTTAATTTCTGCTCAGACTTTACTCAAAAACACTTTTTATACTTAAATTAATCAGACAATAATTATTATTCTATTACATTTTTTCAAAATCAAAAAAAGAGAAAACTTCTTACAAAGAATTATAAAATGGGGCATAGAACCTCGGAATTAAATTTTTGTTGAGTAAATCCAACAAATCAGCCTTTTTTCGTTCTGATATTCCCGGTTTCCTATCATAAGCTTTCTTAACATCAACGTCAATCAATCTTTTTCTTTTAATTAAATCTAACTTTTTGAATTTTTCTTCGCCATATGACGTCTTGTAATACAAAATGCGAGGACTGTTCTTCTCAACTTTAAGAATTTTAATATCAGCTATCTTCACAGTGTTTCCTTCTTGATTTTTCGTAATATTTATTCCCATTTGAGCACAAGCGTCTTTCCAATCATAAAAATCTTCTGTGCACATTTCATTTACATGAAATGGTTCTGGGTTCTTCCTAGCTGATTTTATAGCCCCAATAAAGGCCTCTGGCGAGTACATTGGCCCAGCTTTGAGTAGCTTTTTCACCTGCCTTTCTATAAGTGAATGTGCCGCATCTCCTTCGTTTTGTGTATGGCCTTTTATAAGGTATTTGTGCGTGATCGATTGAATGTTAGGTAACTTTTGCACTGAGAATAAATACATTGCAACCATTGCTTTGTTCTTCTGCTGGCCTGGGCAATTATCTGAGTAAAAGATAACGTTAATGTTACCTTCATTATGGGTTGACGAAAGCTGTTCCAGGTATTTATAAACGCAAGTACCCAAGTCGTTGACGCCTCTATTGGCACTGGACTCGTCCCATACATAGCATTGTACTTTGTTAGTTTTTATATCACAAATTGTAAAATTTAGCACATTTAGTTTACACTTGTAATAAAATACAGCTACATCCCCTTTAGGACACTGAAAAACAGCTTGAAGGTCGTAGACAGCTACCACAACTTTTTCTTCAGCTTTATCTTTAGCCTTTTCCATGCGGGATAACTGTTTTTCTTTCAAGTGTTTTTCGTGTTCTTCTTTTCTTTCTTCCTTATTTTCAGAGTTCTCAAATGCTACACACACGTCACACAAATCTTTTTTGGGTGTGAAAAAAGATATGTTAAATTCCTCTGTGAATATCCTATAAAATAAAACATAGTTCCCAAAAGGAAGATTATCTTTTTTTTGTGCTTCTACATAATCTTTGTGAATATCGGTTATACTTTTGCTCCCATCAATAAAAAGCCTACTTGTATTAGCTCTCGTATAATGAGATTCAATTTTGGGAATAGATTCGATATGTCTTCTTATACCGTTTTTGATGTCTTCATCCACATGTTTATGGTTATTGTGCTTGCCTCGATTATCTTCAGCTAACAGACAATTAGCAACTTGGTCTTGTTTCTCTGAAACGGTACGAATTGGGCGATCGTTAATTCCCAGCGTATTCTTAAAGAACATTTTGCAAACCCTTACTTGTTTGTTAGGTAATTTAAAATAAAATGCGTTATTCTTCTGACGAGGTTTCCTTGTCCCACCTTCACGAACATATCGGTATTTCGGTGTTAGCACCGTCATACTTCTGGAAATATAATCCCATTGCTTTTTATTGTCACCTAATGCCCAGTAGTCGTGAAACAATGACTTTCTTTCTTCTTCCGTTAAATTAGCGCTACATTTTAAGCGACATTTGTCTCCACATGGCCCCTTCATTTCCCTCTTTTCTTTAATTTTTTTGCTAGCTGATTCGTAAGCCTGTCCTGTATTTCTTAATTGTTTGGTCACATTTCTCTTCCAATTTTTTTCATTACGTTTTCGTTTTCTTCCTACTTTTGCCGGAGGACTTGTAGGTGAAACAGTTGTGTTCATATTATTTTCTCTTGAAGTTGTTGGAAGTATAGATACGTTCTCTGCTGAACTTGGAGCGATATTTTCATCGTTATAGCAAACCAATTCGTCAATTTCGTCACCAGACATTTTCTCTAAATTATGTTGTAGAGTTGGTTCAGGAGGTATGTACATCGGGTCTTTTACAGAGTCGTCGCTGTCTGAAACAAGACGTGCAATTTAACCACCAAAAACAGATGTGACATGCATAAAACTGTAAGTATGTTTAATGAAAATGTACAATGTGCAAACCTTCACAAAAAGAAGTATCGGAAGAATTGGATGACGAACTGGATGAACTGCTTGGATCTTGTTTATTGGATGAACTGCTTGGATCTTGTTTATGATCAGGTGGTCCCTGGATGGGTATTTCCAAACTCTGGTCTGTTTGTACCAGATTAGGTATATTAAACCCTTCTGGTGGTTCAGCTGGTGCTTGGGTAAGTTTTTTACAGCCTAGAAAAGTACAATTCAGTTCATTTGATATAATATTATGAGAGATCCGTACAATTTTTAACAAACCGAGGATATAGTTAAGTAGGCTGTAGGAAGTAAAATCTATCGTTGGCATATAATATTAATAAATAAACAAATAAAGACTACATACTGCTTTTATCCGGTGTAGACTCTTGATCGGGCGATTTTTTTTGGTCTGTTATAAGAGTCAATATTTTTTTGCTTCTTGAGCATCGGTAAAACGCCATTTTAACCAGACTTCTGCAAAAAAATTAAAAATATTGCGTCAAAACAGCAATCACACAGGTGTTTTTTTTTCATATAAAACGTTTTAAAACGACATTTTGAAAGATGATATAAAAATAACCTTTCATAAATTCGAGAATAGTGACATTTTTAGACTTAATTGTTAATACAAATAATTGCTCTGTGTTTTGTTTACTGTCAATATCGTCATATTGTGTATTAATGACCTTGCATTTTTTTACTTTCCCAGCAATATCGGCATATCACAAAATATGTACACAACAAATCTCAAAATATTTTTGTTCAACAACGACATATTATACTTAAATACTTTATTTTTGAAAAAATAATTAATAATGCAATCTTACCTTTACACGAAGGACGTAAAAACTCGAGATATGCCGTTTTTGCAGGGAACACACACAACCTTTCACGTACGTGATCGGAACATAACTGAGTAGTGACGTTGTCGTAACGAACCACAAAAACGAAAAGGATAACGCTACAACGTCATATTTTCTCTCCCGCTTTTATTTTACCTCTCAGAGAAATGACGTTTTTGTAGCAAAAACTAGATTTTTTTTTAATTAAGATAGTATTATTAACTAAAAAATCGTTTTTTTTTAGTTATGTCATTCTTGTCGCAAATGAGCGATATTACAAGAATTTTTTTCTTGTGCCGGATCAGACACGCGCATACAAAATATAAGACATCACTCATAAGACACAAGAAATTTCCTTATAATGCGCAAAAGGCCTAAAAGTATGCGTGAGAGACGGCAGACAAGACAAGATTGTTAAGAGTCCGGCACACCATGCAAGCGCCGCCAGCACCGTGCGCTCATACCTCGCTGAAACGATATGATCGTGTCGCTTAGCTCCTCGATCATGTGCACCCGCCTGCCCTTGATACCCATCACTGCAACACCACAACACAACTTCAGACCCCCGACTCACCTTCGAGTTACTGCACTGTCATATAATGCCTCAACACACGCAACCAACTCCTACTCCAATTTATATTCCGGCCACAAAAACAGAACAAGATTTTCGCGCAGCGCAGTTGGGCACGCATCTTTTCGCTTAATTGTAAAAGTACTCTTATTTGCGTGGCGTTACAGTTCTTTACGTTACTTTGGATACCAGTGATCTATCGAATTATTCTGAGGTCAAAATCGGTCCCAGTAGAATTAAAATAACAAATAGATAATTTCTACAGGATACTTAGTTTTAAGTTCTGTGATTCCAATAGTAAGAAAATAATGAAGTAGGACAACTGTTTACGGTAATACTACGGTTGATACTCAACTCAGGACTGAATGCTGCCCATATGATCGGTTTCGATACCTCAAATAATACAGTTGTTGCAAGAATATAAGTTAGAATTATTGTATGTAGACAATAGTATGTTTTCAGGTTTCAGCATTTAGCCTAAATCTTACAAATATGTATGTATACCAAATAGTAGGTCGATTGTTGCAAAACTGAAATAATAATCACTTTTCATAATACAATCAACATGCTTATTAACTATGACTTGATCTACAACTTACACAACCCCAATTATTATTATTAGCAAATAAAATTTAATCAAACAATCTTGCCTCTGTATAATTTTAATTTTAAGATATGGTAACAGATATCTCTTACACAATGTTCTAAGACATTTACCATAATCATGCATTAAGGAAATGAAACCCAGATGAGATTTATAATTACATGCAGTTTTCTTTTTCACTACTTAATTCATTTAATCAATCTTTCTTTATAGATTTTGTAACACATTTTGTTTACCATGCAGAACTAATCCCCAAGAACAAGGCAACTAAAACAACCATCATAATATCATGATATGAAAGTTTTGATTTTTTGCCAATATAAAGGCATTATTATAACAATTTCAACTGTATGTAAAGAAGCTAGGTAATATAAGTAGTCACACCTCAGCGCCACTATACTTAGTCAGGCATTTAAAATATCTAATGAGGTAAGTAAGAAAACTTAACATGGTTAAGCCCAAATGTACCACCCACTAGGAAAATCAGTTATCCAAAATAAGAAAAAAAACCGGCCAAGTGCGAGTCGGACTCGCGCACCGAGGGTTCCGTACAAACCTGTAGTAAGTTTTAAATTATTAAAAATATTTTTATTATATGACGTATTAAAAAAAACTACATAATAGATCTCGTTCAAACCAATTTTCGGTGGAAGTTTGCATGGTAATGTACATCATATACTTTTTTTAGTTTTATCATTCTCTTATTTTAGAAGTTACAGGGGGGGGGGGGGGACACACATTTTACCACTTTGGAAGTGTCTCTCGCGCAAACTATTCAGTTTAGAGAAAAATGATATTACAAACCTCAATATCATTTTTGAAGACCTATCAACGTGTATATAGATACACCACACGTATGGGTTAGATGAAAAAAAAATCTTTGAGTTTCAGTTCTAAGTATGGGGACCCCCAAAATTTATTGTTTTTTTTCTATTTTTGTAAGAAAATCTTAATGCGGTTCACAGAATACATCTACTTACCAAGTTTCAAGAGTATAGTTCTTATAGTTTCGGAAAAAAGTGGCTGTGACATACGGACGGACAGACAGACAGACATGACGAATCTATAAGGGTTCCGTTTTTGCCAAATTTGGCTACGGAACCCTAATAAAGTAGGGTAGTGGAGCTATTATTGAACGATAATATCGTCGCCGATAGAGACACCTATATCGGGGCACTGAAATGTATGGATCTACCTAGTATAACGCTTTTTCACTGAACGACACGACACCGATAAAATATCATCGCTGATAATGTATGTGTCGTAAATGATGGTGTTGAAATATCGGTACCATGTCGGCAATGAAAAAACGGCGTTATGTGTCGCATTCAACGACCTCAATTTACATAGACCGGCCCTGTCAAACAAAGAATGTTAACTTATTTTATTGACGCCGTCTAGTCTGAAAAGCGGGACAGCGCTATGGCGGGGCAAAGACAGGTGTGGAGCGCGCTCTACAGGTCAGACGCCCATTTTTTTTCTATGAAAGGGCCCATCTAGTACCTACATATATATCGATGGTCGCATTACCTTTGCCGGAGTCAGCGTTGCGGATGACGACCTCATCTTTGGAGTAGTTCTTGCCAGGGATCTTGGTGGGCTTGGGGAACTTTCCCGATGCCTTAATGAGCTCTCCTGGCGCCAGTAACGCGGCCGGCTCCGGGATCGGCGCGCTCAGAGGTGGCGACGCAGCACCCGTGCGACCTGACCCTTCCATCGTCGGCACTAGCAGTGGCTGTCGGGGCAAATGTTACCTTATAGAAGCACTGACCGGCATTGATGTTTTTATTCCACTACAATAGGGATGATGACAATTCAATCAATCAGCAAATCTTTATCAAACTAAAAACTCACTTCTAGTATGGAAGTTGTATGAAATTCACAGTTGTGAAGTCATCAAATTTCAACACACTTTTTTTCTTTAATCTATATTTTAAAATGGTTATCAAACTTAAAACTAACCGAGGATGTGAATTTTAGGTCTATTGGAAGACCCTCTATTTAATAATCAGTTAGAAATAATTTCTTTTTGATATAGGCATCATCCCAATTTAGTTAGTTGCAATTTCATCTGGTTGTAAGCTGGATGACCACTTTTCTTGCTCTTTGGACATATCAATCTTCTATTTACGACTATTTCTGGGCTAGGTAAACAGACAGCAACCATCATGTAAGGGTAGGTCACTAGCATATGTGTCTTAAACTTTTGTAGTTTAAGCCTCGTACAAGAGACAAATACCTCGAGAGTGTTGTGTTGCTAGAGAAGTCATCTCTAGGGACATATGTTGCAGAACGTTTGTCCCCTAGTGAATACAAGGCAAGCAGCGATTCTTATTTTTTAAATAAATACATTATTTTGATCATCTCAAGACTTTTTTTAAATGAATGTGTAATTGGTTTGTGCTTTATAAATATTATCCCTGATTTCCTTAACACAGTTTTTATAGGCACACCATGAGAAAGAAAAATTAGTAAAAATCAGGCAGACTAGTAAATACTGGATTATAATCCAGTAATTCAGGAATCCAGATATCAATAATAAAGATAGCTGTGCGTCAGGTTGTTCAGCCCATATTGCACTACGTATTCCGATCACTGATCATCATTTACATAGGATAAGATGGGGGTAAAGGGCTAACTTGTAGTGAAATTAAAATAATAATAAAATAATTACCTCAGCGTGTGTGCCACGATGCTTATAGTATTGATTCATGTTGTCATTGGTCTGCCAGTTTTTAGCACGCAGCTCAATTAGCTCAAGCAGATTAAGTCTTGTTTTCTTATCCAGCCGCTCATCTTGAGATCCATTGCGGAAAACAACAAAATATCTAAAAATTATATGATTTGTTCAGATTAAAATTTCCAAAGTAATAAACTGTTGCTATAGCAAATATGGCTATTTTAGTATTCCTTTTCTTATTTAAAAATAAAAATGTTAGTTTGGCAGATGATGAACTAAGTGAGAAATATTTCTTATTAAATTTTACATAAAGATTTGAAAACTACCCATTTCAAAATTAACCACTTACAAATAGGAAAGAACTAATCCTCTTTTCATAAGTTTTGTTTCTTAAAATATATGTATGTATGTACTTATAGAGGGGACGCCCGCCGTCGCCAGGCGGGTGATCGGTCCATTAATTGAACCATTCCACCCATTTCCCCGTGTAAGGACACAGGTTACTGGTGCCCCGGCAGCCTACCCCCCCCCCGAACCTACCTGTAGCTTTAGTGAACCTTACGATATCCCCTATGGAGAGATGTCTTAGGTCTTCTTCACTGATCCTGTCCTTGCCGATTAATTCCCACCTTACCAATGAGTACATGGGCCACTCAGCTATTCTTAAAATGTAACAAACCTGTCAAGAAAGTCCTTATATAGTGCTTCAAGCTGGGCACCATAAAGCTTAAGGTTAGAGTACATAGTGCAGACATTACTCTGAAGCGCACGGTCAAAATTCCCCTGCATCATTTGATATGCCACTGCCTCCGTCAATACTATTAGGTCATCAACTGAAATAACATAATATTATCATCATAGGCTTAGATAAGCAGTTAAAAAACTTGATATAATGCCCTGTTCTCATACATAAATTCAAAAGATGGAGTCAGAAAAATGACAGTAATTTATACAGTGCCAAATACCTAATGAATTTAAATACAATGTAAACTCTTTATAACGTTATCCTTTATAACAATAAACTCCCTGTAACTTTGAAGTGAGCCCAACTAGGTTGGTTTGCGTTAAAACCCACATATTGAAACACTCTTTATAGGGATACGCCATTCTCTATTACGAAGAAATGTGTTCATATTTGTAGACAGTAAATATTTATTATCAGTATTATTGTTTATGTTATGTTATCAGGTAACAAAAGACTTTGAAGCTCCGAAACATCCGAGGTCGGTCTAGCTTTTGTTATCCTTAATTGCCTTGAACACGTGCAGTATGACACACTGTTTTCTTGTAAATTTGGTTGTTTTTTTGTTCACTCCATGTAACGATAACTCTCTATAACGACAAAAAATGCTCAGTCCCTTGAATTTCGTTATAAAGAGTTTACACTGTATGTACAAATGACTCAACATCTTTCACACAGCAGTATTACAAAGTTCAATGATTTGTTCTATCCAAGTAGTTTATTTATTGCTTTCATAATCTAAGTCAAGAACAAAACGTTTATGCACCACTGCAAAAAAATATAGGTGTTTATGTTCCTAAGTTAACGCAGTTATACTTCAATACACACACTAAGGCTGTGTTAAATGAATTAAAAAAGCGGTTTTAGGTTTCTAATACCTAATAAGATTCTTACCAGAATTTATTTTAACATCTAAAACGGAGTTGCGGTTATGTGCAGAACTGGTCGTCGATTTTAAAGGTCTGGGTACTTCGAGTTTCTTAACCGTGCGGGTCATTTTCGTTAGGGTCGACATGGTGCTGTCCAAACAAAAACATACAATGTAGGCGTTGAATGTAGGTATCATAACATTGCGACTTGCGAGAGCTAACTACTGCATTACAAGCGCTTTACTACGGCTTCATTGCATACATTAATAATACGATACGGACGTCGGAAATGACGGATATGATATTGGTTGAAGGAGTGTCGATGTATTCACGATGGAACAATGCTACGAGAAGTGATTAGGAAAACAGGCAACTCACTCATCCATGGCGACGGCTTTTAGATACACACTAGAAACACTATTAGAGCAAATTGCGTGAAAAGTGAAAGTGATGACAATGATCCTAGCGAATAAATTCGGAACAAACCCGATACGTGTTCATTCCTCGTTAAATTAGTATATTTTTCATGTATTAAAAATGGTTAGAAGAAAAAATTTTGACTTTGAAGAAGATCTAATACTTGACTCAATGAAAAACATTTAGACAAAACAAATGAAAACTTTGGAACACTATGAAATATGAAATAATAAACAAGAAAACTCACCTGGCTACGCCATTAATTCGCAATAAAAATAAATTTAGTGCGGTGCGGTGAGTGGTGACTAATGTCTATGTGAACTGAAAAGTTTTTTATTTCTTGATAACATTTGAACTAAAATACTTTTTAACTTACAACAAAGAAATCTTTTTCAAAGATACCGGAAATTATTAATTAAATTAATAAATAATAATATTAAAAATCGGTAAAATCGATAACAAATAGGGAGGACTCACCACTATCTTTATGCCAGAGATATAATAAAAAGTAAAAACCGATATTCTCTATAGGTCTCTGTCTCTGTAGTCTATGTTTATTATGTCTGTGAGTCTATGCATTTGCATGTGTCGCCGCCAAATCAAAGAATACGCTGTATTGCATAACGGCTGGCCGCATATATTTTAAAATCAAAAGCATCCATTTATTATTTTAAAGGTGTGTTCAAACATAGACTTCCCTGAGTATTTGTTCTGTGAACAAAGAGCAGAAAGTGCGCGGCAGCAACTCGCGACGTTTGTGGGACACAATTCTGCTGAGACTTGAAGAACTCCTAGTCCAAATCATGAGAGGAATCAATTTTTAAAAAAACAGGTTAATACTCTCTCTCTGCGTCGTATTCCTCATTACTGAGGGTTGTGTCCTCTTTCCATTAATCAAATAATGGTAGGAGTTTTCTTGGGATAATAATGCGGTGGGTTCGCACGTCCTTCCGCATACGACTCGACTAAGAGGTATTTAAACTCTTTAGTCGTTGACACAACTAGGCCACTCGTCCCTCAATCACCTCTCTTCCATTATCAAACAAAATCCATCAGGAATACCAAAAATTTAAACAATCAAAGATTAATAACTTAATATATAAAATTCTTTTAAACAACCGACTTCAAACTCCCGCGCCAACTTTACAACAAGCACACGCTATACAAAGTACTTATTTTATTGTTGATATTTTAAAAACCGCATGACCGATTTCGATAAAATTATGGACCACTTGGGAAGTATGCCCTTTCAAATAAAAAAAGAATCATCCAAATCGGTCCACCCAGTCAAAAGTTCTGAGGTAACAAACATAAAAAAAAAAATATACAGTCGAATTGAGAACCTCCTCCTTTTTTTGAAGTCGGTTGAAAAGAGTTTAAACCAATCAGAGATGATTTCGAAATCATTAGGTAATCGGACTGAAGCAGTTTTTTTTCGTAAAAGGTCAATCTGTGACTTGACCGATTTGCTGTGATTGAAAGGTACCTACCACAACTAAAGAACTAAATTAAGAAAGTGAAGTTGACAGATGTCATTTTCAACATTTTAAATTTTAATGTCATCAATTTCAAATGTCATTTTGGAAGAATGAGAAGTGGTCGTGTTTTGGTTTTATGAAATATCAATGTAAAAATGTGCGTAAAGTGTGGAAGTACAAATCATAAATATAAACTTATAAATTCAGTCTGTGTTTTTAGTGCGTAAGTGCTAGTAAAGTCGCAAAGTGTGTGGGTTGATTGTTTATTTATAATTAGTTTGGTACGTACGGTCTATATTAAATGAGGAATAAAAATGTCTTTATTAATTATTTAAGATTATAAATGGCTTTAAAAATTTCGGAGTTTATTACAAACTAGATGATTCCCGCGACTTCGTCTGCGTGGATTAGGATTTTTTGATTCCCGCGGGAACTCTTTAATTTTCCGGAATAAAAAGTAGCCTATGTCCTTCCCCGGGATACAATTTAGCCCTGTACCAAATTTCATCAAAATCGGTTGAACAGATACATTTTTATGATTCCCGCGGGAACTCTTCAATTTTCCGGGATAAAAAGTAGCCTATGTCCTTCCCCGAGATGTAAACTATCGCTGTACCAAATTTCATCAAAATCGGTTGAGTAGTTAGGCCGTGAAAGCGTAGCAGACAGACAGACACACTTTCGCATTTATAATATTAGTATGGATATGAAATACTAGCTCATGCCCGCGACTTCGTCTGCGTGGATTTAGGTTTTTTGGTTCCCGCGGGAACTATAATTTTCCGGGATAAAAAGTAAGCCTGTCTTTCCCTGGGATATAACCTACCCCTATACTAGAAATTTCAGCAAATTTGGTTGAAAAGATGGGCCGGGAAAGCGTAGCAGACAGATAGACAGACAGACACACTTTCGCGTATGGATTAGTAAGTAATTAGTAAGTATAGAATTGTGAACTAAACTAGCCAAATAAGTTATGAATATAAATATGAATTTAATAATGTTGAATGATTTATTGATGATCCTAACATGTTTAAAAATATGCAGAAAATAATGGATATTTTTTTGTTTCAGACAATGCATAAATACTATCTCTCGGTTTTACTAGTACGCTTGGTGTTGCCGGCGTCACTTCTCCTCAGTAAGTTAAACATAGTTCGTACTTTTAATACATGTTTACTTACTTTTAAGTTCCTACGTACTACCATACAAAATATTAAAACCAAGTATATTATAAATATGTAATAAGAAGTAGGTGTACATTCATAGATAACTATAATAAGTATTATCTTCTAATCCTGTGCATTTTGTGTTACTCATCAGTAAGCACTGTTCGTATACACTATGTAACATATTAAACTCAAACTCAGTACTTGTTTTTAAGCCGGGAATCAGCAGCTGGAATGCAAAACTTAGGAACATCATTACATTTTGGCTTGCATGTATTTTGTTAGTTTAAGTTGTTAGGAGATGCAGTCATTAGTCATCACAAGGAGTTTTATGAGCAAAACACATTGTCTCTTGCAAATTATATGAGCAACCAGGCATAAAACCATGTTCTCTATTTGAATTGGTTATAATTACTTACTCCAGTCGGAAAAACTACTTTATTCACTAGGTATTACGATAATTATATCATTGTAAGTAACATCAAATACAGTTTTGTCTTTCACATCATAGAAAATACTACTACCATAAGCAAAACCAATTGTTTCTTGCATATTATAGGAACTAGACATTAGAAGACATTATGCTTAAATAAACCCATGAAAATTTAGGGCAAGTCAGTAATAAACTAACATTTGCTGAGTTTAGTTGGATCTTCCTGTGATAGACTGGTTGTCCCATTTTTCGAGAAACGTGTCAGCCTGTCTTTTCAGAGCTGAAGCTGAAGGTGACACCATTTGGGTCTGACTTGTACAACTTTTATTTTTCCACTACCACCCAATAAAACCCAATACTTAATTATGGCCTCACGGGACCTCGTCAGCCGCAGTCGAACATGCTAACCACTAAATGACTAGACCAACGAGGCAGTTTATTTTTTGTAAAACTTATAAAAAAAATGTAAGTACTTAATTATTCTTGAACTGAATTTAGTCAGTGTATTGTGTAATGTTCCAAAATCTGAAGACAGCGTATGTGTGACGTAATGCGCCGAAACCGGCCGGCAGAGCAGGCCATTGCTCCGCGTCACTGCAGATTTTAATTAATGTTTTTCATTAAATGCAACTTGGCGCTAAATTATTATTATTAGCGCGTATTAATATCTACTACTACACTTTATCTTATGCCTGCCTACTTTTGAACTAGAGGATCATATTCGCCGCGCGGTGTCTACAAGTCGCGTACATATTATAGAGGTACAGTCTCTTTAGTCACTGCCACACTGCTATGCTGCTTGCCCTCAATGTCTTTCCGTACTTTATCTGCGTGTTCCCGCTCTCGCAGCTCACTTCTCAACCGC
The DNA here is from genome assembly GCA_963932025.1 of Erebia epiphron. Classification (NCBI taxonomy): domain Eukaryota; kingdom Metazoa; phylum Arthropoda; class Insecta; order Lepidoptera; family Nymphalidae; genus Erebia; species Erebia epiphron. The sequence goes on from OZ009955.1 coordinate 16,963,984, forward strand.
CAAAAAGATTGATTCGAATGTACTATAGAACTTCAAACTAGATAATGCTCGCGATTATGTTCTGCGGATTTTAAAAATCTCATGGAAGCTCCTTGAATTTCCTCGATAAAATCTCTAAGTCTAAATGAACATGATACAAGCAGGTAGAATTTCATTAGGAACCGTTTCAAAAGGTAACATACAAACCGACACTTTCGCATTTACCTTCGATAGGAAGTATAGATACAGTAGAAATTTATCATCATTTCAATCCATCTGAGAATATTTTGGCCATATCCATGACAGTACGGTCGCTGTGGTCACTTGTTATGAATCCATACTATTAATATTATAAATGCGAAAGTAACTCTGCCTGTCTGTGTGTTACGCAATAATCACGCCTAAACTACTGAAACGATTTAAATGAAATTTGGTACGGAGATAGTCTAACTCTAGAGCCTGAGAAAGGACATAGGCGATTTTTTAATGCGAAAAAAGGGCTGTAAGGGGTTGAAATAGGGAATGAATGTTTGTATGGAAATTACGTCATTTTTAAAGCTAGAAGCTTGAAGTTTTTGTGTGATGACGTCGGCAAAAAAGCTTACGGCCCAGAAAATAAAAATATAGAAGAACATGTGATCATCATCCATATCCATAGTATCCATACCACAGACTACTCGGTGATCCATACTAATATTATAAATGCGAAAGTGTGTCTGTCTGTCTGCTACGCTCCCCAACCCGTTCAACCGATTTTGATGAAATTTGGTATAGGGATAGGTTGTATCCCGGGGAAGGACAGGCTTTTTAGATCCTGATTTTTATATCCTTAAATAAAAAAACTTAATCCACGCGGACGAAGTTGCGGGCATCATCTAGTAATAATATAATTAACTAATTCCACTCACGGTGAGCGGCAGTTATATTTTAATAATTTCTCAAAGTTATTCGCTCATGTAGATCCAATACGTTTTAACGAACCATTTAACCCAGAAATCGTGGTAAACCATCCAGTTATAATAATAATAAGGCTATCCTTTACAAACGAAAGGTTATTTTTACCGTTTCTCAAACCTAGAATAAAAATCTGTTCGGAAAACTTTTGTCAACAGTAATGAAATCGCTACCGCTATGGCTTTGATATCGTTTTAACGTCGCATTGCGGCCAAGGAATAATGTATCCTCTGGGCGCACCCTGGTCTGGGTGCGTCCTGTTACTCTGAGGGTTGACAAAACTTAATATTTTTTCTAAATCGATGGTAACCTAAAGCGTTTTCTCTTAAAAGGGAAAACTTTTCCTTTGCCGGTTCCCTAATAATAATAATGTCCTCCCGACCGAATTTCGGCCACGGCGGCCTATCTTCAGAAAGATTAGCCATCTGCGCGGGAGATATTATAGTGCACAGGTGTGTGCGCGCGCATACACAGGTGCACTCTCTGTTCCTTTACTCGCATAGCCCGATGGGACGGAAAATCCGACACAACCGGAGAGAGATCAGGCGCAGGACCGACGGTTTTACGTGCTCTCCGAGGCACGGGGGGGAAACACCACCAACTTCCTAACACCACCAAATTCCCGGGCTAGTGCTGAGAATTTTTGTCAGAAAAACCCAACACTTGTTACGGCCCGACCCGGGACTCAAACCCGAGACCTTGTCGGCCGCAGTCGAACATGCTAACCACTAGACCAACGAGGCCGGTTCCCTACCGAGTTCAAAAACTCATAATTACCTACTTCCTGCTGCAGTACCGCAAAATTCTACCTTTCGAAAGGAAACGCTTTTTGGTACTTAGGTATAAGAAAATCGGAAGGCCGTCAAGAAATTTATCTTAGTGTGTGATGTTATTGACTGATTTGAGGATTTTTTGCTAGAACTGTGTTCTTTAACCGATATTAAAAAGTGTCATTAAAAAAAAATTGCGATAACTAGTACTTAAACTTCAGTTCAAGGTCCTGAAAGGCTCCCAAGGTCCTCAAAGGCTCCTTGTTATTATAAAGTCTAAATTAAGATGAAAGTTTTTAGCGAAAGTTAAAGTACTTAAACGTTATTCTATAATTTCAATAGGTAGGTATCAAACTTTAGAACAATACCAGCAGACCTTTAGACCTCGCCACCTTAAAGGCCTCCCACTAATCATCGCAATGGGGTGCCCTTTGATATTGTTAGAAAGAAATTTGCATGCCCTTTGGAACACGCAACCGGCATGATTTATTGAATGTTTCCAGTGGCAGTAAGAATTTCACTAGCATTCAAAATATTGGATCAAAATCGATCTATTTCTGTGAGCAATATGGTTTGTGGTCTATCTTCAGACGTACATATTCCAGGCCCGTATTAATAAACTGACATCAGGTAAGAACACGTTCTCAAGTCTCGGTCAATCTATGTTTATGACCGTTCTTAAGCATAGCTTGACCAAGACTGAGAACTAGGTATATATTTTTTAACTGATGTCGGTTTATTACTTACTAGCAGATGCTCGCGAGTTCCCACGGGAACTCCCTTATTTTTAGGATTAATAGGGCCTAGGGCGGCCTGCCCCATTTCGCTCGGGTGGAATTTCTGAAAATCCATGCGTAGAGGTTTTTGGTAAAGTTGACGTAAGTCATGTTATAGCGAAAACCTACATACTTACCTACAATTTTTACACCCATTGGTATGCGATTTACGATCCATCAAACCCTCTTCAAATATGATCTATCAACTTGGAAGATAACTCTACAAATATTCAGGCCTTTGTTATTTTCTAACTGCTGGCATTCTAAAAGCTCTTACTAGTTACCTGTTTACGCTCTTGCAAACAAAACATCTGGCGCAGTTAACACTTTTCGCATGGATACCTCAACATTCTGGAACATTTATAAAGGGCAAATTGTGTACTCTTTTCCCACATGGCTTATAAAATTAATAGCATAGAAAATTATTTTCATTTTTATGCATAGGCTTATTGTATTACATGTTTTAATGCTTATTTTATTTGCCAATTGCTTATTCAGAATATCGGGTTCTTATACTATACTAGATGATGACTGATTAGATGGATTGATGTTTTTGATTCCCGCGGGAACTCTTCAATTTTCCGGGATAAAAAGTAGCCTACGTCCTTCCCCGGAATGTAAACTATCTCTGTACCAAATTTCATCAAAATCGTTCGAGTAGTTAGGCCGTGAAAGCGTAGCAGACAGACAGACAGACAGACACACTTTCGCATTTATAATATTAGTATGTTTTTTATTAAATGCCGCCATGTAAAATAGCATTAAAAAGTTCACCCGTTTACCTAGAAGATTAAAACGAAAAGCGGTAGTCAATGAAAGGTAAGGTAGGTATATAATTGAAAGTTCCTTGATTTTGTGACCAACTTTGCCGAAATGTAGGTGAACTGTGAAGGTGTAAATTATAAGGTTTAATGGGTGAGACCAAACCATACTCTCAGTTTTGGTGCCAAAGCAAAGTTGTTTGCACAACAAATGGGCCGCGCCTGCCTGGAGTTACTGCTACTATTATAATCACATTTTCCGACTTTTCTAAACTTTGGGAAGGTTAGTTAATGAATGAATGATACTGATAAACAGATTTTAATGTAGTTGCACACCTGATAAAATCATACTCAGAATCGAGAAAAGTTAACCTCACTAAGTAGGAAGAACGTAACGTAAGTGTAACTTCTCATTGAAACTGCTCTTTCGTAAAATGCCTTCCGTTTCTAATTAATCTATTTGAGTTAAAAGTTAATAGAAGTCAAGCTGAGATTCAATAAGCCCGCTAAAACATGTCATCCAATAAGTTTCATTTGACCTCATTGAGTCAATTAGTCCAAACTTGAAACATCTGACATTGCGTTTGGTCTTATCTTATTAAATACCTCAGCGGTCTTAGCACGAATTTTGACAACATCCATGTTATGATTGCAAACTTTCCGATCTGCTGATTTTTGACTACGTTAGGCTAAAATACACAATTTGACTGCCCTTTCAGCCAATTTGCAATTTGTATTCAGCAAATATGTGCGATGTGTTAGAACCTAAAAGTAGAGCTGGTTTTAGTTTTAGTACTAAGTCGTGTTTAAGTAACTAGCCTGGCCTATAATATTAACATATTTTGGTGATGAAGGACAAACAAGTAAAACTATGAGTCAAATAGCTCAGAAACCCATAAAACTCTTTAATTCTCGATCAAATCCTGCAGAAGGCTAAGCTTTTCCTTCATTGAAAGTGCTGATATTATGTCTTTTATATTCTAACTTGCACGACCATTCGTTTATTATTAGCATAAAATGAGGTGCTTTCCTATAACCGCTTTGTCCTTCAGTTGGTGCTGGATTGTCCCAGAAGTTCTGTTTAATTAACACACGTTGGCTTTTAATATAATTAAATTGAAGCCACATCACGCAAAGTTGATTCGAACCCAACGTGTTTTATATACTTATTTTATTTTCATCGTATATAACGCTAAGTGATAGTATTCGCGGACACACCCTGATGTAATCCTACATTATATGTCACGCACGGTCACGAATGTAATTATATAATAACAGAATTTGCCTGCGATTTCAGAAAGGCAACGAGATAGTATTTGTTCAATCAAATACATCAAAACTTCATTTGCGTACAACATTCTTCGTAAGTTCTATTTATCATTTATAGGACAAAGAAGACAATTTAACGTAACGTAGGTCATTGTTAATGTTAACGTTTTTCCTTCCTGTACATTTAGGAGTAGTTGGCAAGGATTTGCTCATTTACCTAATATGTACTAAGTAATAACCTGTAATCTTTCGTACTCTATTCTAACTAAATGATCGTAATATCGTAAAGAGCAATGTTTACTTGCTGTGTCTAAACCTTGACATCCATCTTGAATGAAAGAACATGCGATTAAATTTTACACATGCTTGCGCTATACATGGCAACGATAGTACTGCCGTAGTTACAATAAGATTCCTATTCCTAACGTTATGAATCAGGACATGGGACAAGTTGATACATTTCTACTATAACCGGACAAAGTATATACTTAGTAGAATATAAAATCTAACACAGTTTTCTAGGGAAATCCTTAGATAGATAGATCTGACTTGGATGTATCCCAGGAAAAAAAACAATTGGCAAACCCTAGTTTTACAATCAACGTAGAGGAATACAAATAGTATGGTGATGGAAATAGCACTCGGCACAAGGGAGTCACTTGTCGATATGGTAGGTATGGCTATAATGGCACGCATAATATTCGGCCGGCGAATAACGTTGCCTTATCGGATGTCTGATTCACAAGGTCGCCTGTAGTTCAACTGGTTATCTGGCAACCTACATTATACATGACCTCATCATTCCGTGGAATCCGTCTGTTCTTGTTAACACGATATTTTTTTTGTAATTATCACACATTATGTGTAGCCTAATAATGTTGTATGTTCAGTTGAGTCAATGGTTCCAATTCGGCTGTCAAATCTCTAAATTAAGACAAAGTCAGTTCTAAAAAGAGCTAGAGAGATTAGTTTCCTACGAGACAAGAAAGCACACAAGCGAGGACACAGCCTCGCTTGTGTGTTTTCTTGTCTCGTAGGAAAGCACAAATTTTATAAGAGTTGAAAGATTTGTGCACAATCGAACAGGCACAAATACTTTTGCAGTTATCTTTAGTCCTATAAGGTTCTTTAGAAGAATTTGATATGGCTTCCAGTTCCTGTAATATAATGAGTAATGAAATGACTTCAACTTGTTCTCTGCAGTTCAAATATAACTAAAAGAAGCATTTTTATAGGACAATCCTGTTAGCTTCTTATTTAAAGATTTCATTAACACAAGGCGGCATGTTAACTCATCTTAATTAGTTACAAAAATTGAAGTTATTAACCGTGACATTATTACTTATTGTTAACGCTTTGTTAAACTCCCACAGTAACTAATATTATATTCAGCACGAGACATAATCTTACTTTGGAGTAAAAAGCATTGGTGATTCATTTCCTATACACGATCGAAATATACCTATACAATACAGGTAGGTAGGTGGTAACACTCAATTTAGATAAAGTCCATTTAGTATCTAGAAAACAAGCTAAATACTATGTCCGGACTGCAGATCTGAGTAACATCACAGTCCTCCTAAATCTTCCGTCATCATCTTATCAACCCTTTGCAGGCTCACTACTGAGCACGAAGTCTCCTTTCAGAATGGAAAGGGTTTGGAAATCTTCCGTGCATGCATCATTATTCATCACTTCCAGAATCACAAAGGTAACATTGAATGATGAGTAATTTCCTAAATCATAACTGAGTTCGGTATAATATTACCTTTTATTCAGATCTGAGTAATTAACATGACACTAACTTATAAATTTTCCATATTATGCTGTGTGATTCTGGAATTGACACGTCAGTTCCAGAATCACATCATAGAAGTATTTGCGTTTATTTACCGAGCCCGACTGCATCTGATATTTAAACTAGACACAGAATGATAAACATTGTCTGGACTCTGGAGTCTCGATATCTGTGTTACTCTTTTATAATCTTAGCGACGTGGACTCACTTCATGGCATTACTAGTTTTTTGTTGTTGCCCTGTACTATGCTTTGGTAAAGATATTGTGGATGGTATCCTCAGGGATGACATACCTATTAAAGAATTAAGTATTCATCCTAGGGACTTAGATAAAACATCATCAACGCCTTTGTTTGGTATACCTAATTTGCAGTTATCACTTCGTATTTCTAGTCCGCCTCAGTATGTGATTTACAGCCATGATATCATACTAGGGCATTGGCCCGTTAACGACTCACAGCGTTTCGATAGACACCGTTAACGTGTGGGTTTGGCAACATGTAAATAGTAAAATTAGCCATTTTACAACAACTCAAAAATGTTCTAAAAATCATTTTACTCTATTGGTTTTATTAGATTTCAAATTTATCTGCCTAAGATTTGGGGTATTACAAATAAACATGGCGTGGCGTTTTATATTTAATTAATATTTTATTTTTAAGCTATTGCATAGCTTCTATCGCGGGCTTTGAGCGTGGAGACTGGAGACCGAATCCAGAAATTCCGTAACGAAAAAAAACCTAACACTTTGGTTGCTATGGCTACTTGTGTTGTTGACTTCAAGTTGTTGAAAATAAAAAGACAATTTTTATGAAAAGATGATTTTGGTTGCTATGACTACTTGTGTTGTTGACTTCAAGTTGTTGAAAATATAAAGGCGAAATAATTTTAAAGAATTATGTTTTCAATAGTCCGGGTATCCAAGGGTTCCCCTTGGACAAGGGACTCCAAGGAGGGGGATCCTAGGGGGCCCCTTGGACACCCGGACTATTTATTTTAGTGTATGGTGAAACAGAGAATTTGACAGTTTGAGAGAATTATTGGTTCTCGAAACGATCATGCTGCTGCAATATAGAACACCATATTGATGCGTGTTGATGGGGACAATGTGCAGTACAGCTCCATAAATCGGGTTGCAGATCAAGACGAGGCCACAAATTACCCAATAGAATTTTTGAATCAGCCCTCGGGCTTCCATCGCACACATTGAATTTAAAAGTTGGAGTGCCTATAATTCTGCTGTGAAACCTAAGTACACCAAAATTATACAATGGCACCCAACTAAAAGTGACGACTCTACAGCGCAACGTTATAGCGTTAAGCGGACGTGTTGACAGGGTGCGGATTCGGACAACGCGTCTTTATTCCTCGAATACCTCTAATCCTGTTTTAATGTTATAGTGGGGACCAAGGCCTATTATTAACGCCACTGTATGCGCAAGAATAACGATCGCGAACGAAGTCGCAGGTACAGCTTGACTTGATCTTTTAATATTATAAATGCGAAAGTGTGTCTGTCTTTCTGTTATCTTTTCATGTCTCCAACCACTATTATATATTTTGGCTCTATTTTTTAACGTTCGGCACAGATTTCACTTTCGTCGTTCGTCGAGACAGGCATAGATAACCTATATATAATATAGGTTATGAATTTCCGGAATAACAATTTAAAAATTGAATGTAATTAGATGAAATTAAATTATAATTAAAATGAATTTAAGTTCATTAAATAAGAAATAGTGGATGTATAGTTAAGTAAACATGAGCATCTGCTTTGTATCAAAAATGTTGTTATTGTGTTTATAATGTGCATATCGGTTAGCAGTTATCTTTAGCATCAATAAACTTCAAGTACTTATAAGTAAATCTTAACTTATTTCTTAAAATCTTGGTGTAAAATATGTTAATAGTTATTTCGGTAATGCACAATCCTACTAATCTTACTTCTTACCATGTTACTAATATTATGAATGCAAAAGTGTATTTGTTTGTTGGTTTGTCCCTTAATCACGTCGCAACAGAGTAACGGATTGACATGATTATTTGCATAGTTGAGGACCTGGAGAATGACATAGGCTACTTTTTATCCCGGAAAATCAAAGAGTTCCCGAGGGATTTTAAAAACTAAATCCACACGGACGAAGTCGCGGGCATCAGCTAGTGTTTAAATATATATGTGGACTGGACACAAACAAAAATATCTAGGTAGGTACGTAAGATAAGGAAATGTTTCTCAAAAGTTTTAAGCAAAGCATGACAGTTTAGTAAATACTTTATAGCTACCTACCTATTTACCCCAGCTATTGGGATTGTTCTTGTACAAATCGGAATTGTCTATTGGGTAGTTGAAGGCTGTATGATGTATCACCATTTGCCAGCAAGTCTGATTGCAGCCAAGCGCTAAAAAATCATCCATGATTGGGGGCGGCGTGCAGACGGATTTAGGATATAATTTTTTATCTTGGCAAATCTAAGAGTTCTCGCGGAATTATCAAACAACCTCACGCATTAACTAGTATATTGTATTCATACTAGGAGTTTGTTTGAGAAGGGCGCATGCAATATGCATTTAAAACACGGCATAAACTTAATCTTGTCTAATTGTCTACTTCGATAAAGGCGCTAACTAATTAAACATCACCTTATCGTCTATCGTACTTAAGGCGCACATGCATAGGTCGACTTTCATACATTTTTCTGTTCGATTATTCTTGAAGAATATACATTTTTTAATTTTTTTAATTTGTTTTATGATTTCTTTAGGGCATTTTACAGACGCAAGTTTCATGTCAGGCAAATATTTACATTATTTATAATTTATAATCGGCATTCAAAAAGTGTCAGATTTACGCATGTGTGAGGTGTGAGGTTTACATTCGTCTTAAAAGATGTCGCCGTGTCGCCTAAATAATGCGTCAAAAAAATATATTTGAGCGCCATCTATCATTATACTGTAAAAAGTACTTCGCTGTTACATGCTATAAAATTTTATAGGTTATGGGAAGTTGAATGAAGGTTCATATCTAAGCACGAGAATTGTGGAAATTTACACGAACGAGTGAGATTCATAAATTAAATATTAGGTCGTCGCACGCGCTCGTGTATTCCCCTAGCTAAGCACGAGCATTGTGGATTTATTTAATTGTATGGCGTTTACATACAGTTTATTATGCGTTTCTATAAAAAGAACGCTTATTTCGCTCGTTTAGCACCACGGGGACACATGCAGGGAGGTAGACGGTAGTTCCTGCGTGGATTGTGTATTGCGATTATTTACCTACTTAGGATTTGTAGAGTTCAAAATGAACCAAATAAACAAGACATTTGGCAACATAATTTAGGAAACGTAAATATTCCAATGCGCCTATGTAACTCCAGGTCCTCAACTATTCCCATGCAAAAAATAACCTTAAGCTCGATCCGTACCTCTGTTGCGGCTTGATTGAAGGACAAACCAACAAACCAACAAACAAACACAGTATCGCATTTATAATATTGGTAGGTACCTATGAAGTATGATTATAATTTAGGTATATACATACTAGCTTTTGCCCAGGGCTTCGCCCGCGTGAATAAGATGTAGCCTAAGTTCTAAGTCAGGCTATAAGCTAATCTCCATTCCAAATTTCAGCCAAATCGGTTCAGTAGTTTTTGCGTGAAAGAGTAACGAACAAACTTACTTTCCCCCTTGTAATATTAAAAGTATGATACCTATGCTTACCTATAGACCTACTGTTTACCCGCGTGGATTTTAGTTTTTTAGTACTTACATACCTACCTATCCCCCGGGAACTGTTAATTTGTCCGGGATAAAAATGGCCTATACTTTATAATTATGTTAATCCAGAGTAAAAGCTGTCTCTATTTCAAATTCCAGCCAAATCGGTTCAGTACCTGAGTAGTATGTAGGTACCTACCTAATTATTGTGTCGTGAATAAAAATATATATAAAAAATATCCAAACAACCATTTTAATATTTGATATTTTCATCTAAGTTTATAATTATTTACTTACTAGCTGATGCCCGCGACTTCGTCCGCGTGGTTTGAGTTTTTTGTTATTCCCGCGGGAACTCCTTATTTTTCCAGGATAAAAAGTAAGCCCGTGTCACTCTCCAGGCCCTCAACTATGCCCATGCCAAAAATCACGTCAATCCGTTGCTCCGTTGCGGCGTGATTGAAGGACAAACCAACAAACAAACACACTTTCACATTTATAATATTAGTATGATTTACCAATACTTTTTTTGCATTGTGTGATAAAAACAATCGCCTCGCAGCCGGTTAAGTACCTAACAAGAAGTAGGTGTAGGTACCTACACAAGACAACGCCGCGCGAAAGAAGCGCCGGCCGCCGCCCGCGCCACACGAGTATACCTATAGTTGCCCGCGCTGCCGGCCGAAGGCTGAAGCTAGTACCACAGTATTGGTATCTACTATCTACCAATACTAACTGTGGTACGATCCGCGACTGCGAATATAGCTAGGTATTCGAATAATCTACAACTGCTGATGTAGACATTTGTGGGCAACTTATGGTTTCAGTTGTACGATCGGAATGACAACCTTATATAATAACTCATAAGACTGAATTTCAAAAATGTCAAATGGTTTCATAAGGTTTAAATTAATTGAAACTTTTTATTTGTAGGTATTTTTTTAAATATAACCTTATAAATCTGCAATTATTAGGACTCAATTTCAAAATGGAGTTTTATTCGTTAGTACTAACTAGTAACTACTAACTATGTGGGTGGTAATCGAGTCAAATTAGGTAGTGGAGCATTATTCAAGTTGGTTACCTACTGATTTTGATACCTAATTAGAATGGAATTCAAAATTGCGCATCGCTAGCCGAAGCGGCCTCTATAGTCCGGGAGGCAGCGGCACAAATTTCGGGTCATTTCCTCCTGTTTTTATTTTTTGAATATCTGCATGAGTTATGTATGCAATATGTACCGTACCTATGTCTAATAAGTATATATGACTGCCTCGTTGGTGTAGTGGTTAGCATGTTCGACTACGGCCGACGAGGTCCCGGGTTCGAGTCCCAGGTCGGGTCACAACAAGTATTGGGGTTTTCTGACAAGAAATTCTCAGTACTAACCCGGAGTTAGGAAGTTGGCGGTGTTTCACTCCTGTGCCTCGGAGTGCACCTGTGGTTGCGCACACACTTGTGCAACATAATATCTCCCGCGCAGATGGCTAATCTCTCAGGAGATTGGCCGCCGTGGCCGAAATTCGGTCGGGAGGACATTATTCATTATTATTATGTCTAATATGGTCGTAATAGGGTTGCGATTCCTGCAGAAAATTCATAAAAAATCTCCTAGCTTCTGGCATGAAACTTGCTCAACACATTAATTTGAACTTAAAATGTTTAAAAAATATCGTCTTCCAGCTGAATTCCTCAACTATGTATTCCATCCATCAACATTTTTTATTACGAAATGTGTGTGTACGGCCAAGTGCGAGTCGGTCGAACTTGCTTATCTCCGAAGTTTACCAATCCAAAAATACAGAAGTTAAAAAGTATTGTACAGAAGAATGAAAAATGTATAGATTGGAGTGAAATAACTGGTAAACTGATGTTAACAAACTTTATATTATCTATTTCTTTGACAAACTGAATTAATTGTAAAGCATATTCTTGTATTTTATTATATTCTTGTATCGCTAACAAGGGTTTAGGTACGATGGCAATAATGTCATTGTATCTGAATTTGAGACTAGAGAAGATTTATTGCAAGTGAGTAAATAGGTATTTAAGTACATCCATATTAAGTAATATTATATATAAGAAAATGTGTCTGTCTGTCTGTCTGTCACGCTTTAACTGCCCATCTTTTCAACCGATTTTGATATTAAAGTCAAAGTCAAACCATATATCTTCAAATTGGTACCTGCAAAGTACTTTTTGATTGTCTATTTTACAAAGTATAAGATGTGATGGTGATAATTAAACAAATCATCCTTCAACTTCGGTATGAGTCGTAAAATGCTAATTTGAGTACCCATCAAAATCTGATTGCAGAATGATTTTACTGGTTAGTCAATATTTTTACCAGAAACTTTTATTTCTTTGCCAAATTGAATCAATATTCTTGCAAAATAAAAATTCTAATTCTAATTCAATATAAAATGTACCTATTCTGATATTACAGACTAGCTGATACCAGCAACTTCGTCCGTGTGGATTTAAATTTTTAAACATGCCGTTGGAAGTCTTTGATTTACTGGGATAAAAAAGCATACCTTATTCTTCATATTTTTTAATATATACGTGCCGTGAAAATAATCACGCTGATCCGTTGCTTCGTTGCGACGCGATTGAAATACAAACTAACAAATGTGCAATTTGTCACTTTTCCATACTCACATATTTTTATTCTATAATAATATTAATAGGTGACCCACCCCAGATTCGCACTTGTACCTAGTGTCTTTACTTAATGGTTAAAAACCTAATTTTGTATTGATTGGCTGTTATCCGTCCGGACTTCATCTCCGAACTATTCGTCAGGTCTTCATAAAATTTACTTAATAGTAGTACAATCTTTCTAATAAAGAACGAATTGTGTAAATCGGTTCAGATTTGGCTGAGTTATGGAGTATAATTGACAAATTATAAATTTATATAATTAATTTAATTAATAAAAGTCTCAAGGCTCTATGTAGAATTTCCATTAACATGCGCTATTTTGCTCAGAAATTATAAAATTACTACTATTGCAGAAGATTTTATTAGTTGCTTTCAACATTACTAACTGCTGTAAGACTACTACCATGGTATTTAAATAATCAGTCTTCCTGCAATCGGCGCCTAAGGAGTCAATTTTGAGTGAATGCTCATAACCATAGCCGTCTCTATCTCATAGCCGTCTCTATCTCCACAGGGGATAGAGACGGCTATGTCATAACCAATCCGTTGAGTAGAAGCGGCATTTGAAGGTAAATACTGAATTAATGTATTTCATACATCATTTTTAACATAGTTTTCTTCATATTTTACTTGAATGTAGTATTGTTTTCTAGTAAAGGTCGTAAATTCTTAAAATACATATGCAACAAAATATTGCTGCCGTGAATTCGTTACGGTCCTTTGAGTAACTCTTTCGAAATTGTCAGTTAATGGTACAAATTATTACTCAATGGATATCAATCATTTATACATTTATATACTGTTACTCAATCATTCATACAATGTGATTTTACATACTATAAATTGGTTGGAAGTTGCACTTATATTTTTCAGATGTCATTTTACATATTTTAAGTACAAATTAAAGAATAAAGAGTTTAAAATACCCAAAAGTACCTACTACGACTATTATAATTTTATGGTAAGAAAGTGTGATAATTCAATTAACATTGTGATCAGTGCCCTTACTTTTCCTTTGAGTAATTGTCAAGGTTCCACTGACAAACTGTCCTCTCAAAAATATTGCATTTATGCTTATAATATTGGCCATTTATCATTTATATAAGTATGTTATGTTATATTGAAATAGATATTTTTTATCGTAACTCGCAAAAACAAAAACATAAAAGATTGTCTATTTCAGAAGAAATATAGAAAAATATGACATTAATTTGTCATTATTGTGTTATATTGTCATTAGGTTAGTCAAAAGAACTAAAATTATCAAATTTTGATAGTGTTTCTATTATTTTATGTTTTCCGTCCCATTTTTCTGATTGGCATGATTGGTAAGTCTAATAAAAACTTCTGTGAATCTTATTTAAAATGGTTTTTTTAAGTACATTTGTGAGATAAAGTTCTGTTTCTGAATGGAATAATTCTCCGTCGATTCATTTTAAAATGATTATTTTTACTATAATTTAACATAATATTTATAATCAGTGCTATTTCTCATAAAGATAAATAAGTAGGAAACACTAATCTATCAATAAAATAACAAACATGGTAAAAAAAAATCATCGATTTTAAATCATGTAGTTAACACGTTAAAAAAAACGCCCCAACTATAGTGTTATATATTTTTGGAATCTACTCATCAATTTCTAGATGATGATCATATAGTTAATCTTATTTTCGAAAAAAAAAACAATTTTAGTCTTTAATGCGGGACCATGGTCACCCCATCATTTATTTTTAAAATTTTACTAGCCTATGTCACCCGGAATAAGCTAGGAATTCTAACGATACCGCATTTATCAAAATCGGTTCAGGCGTATAGAAGTTATGGTGGAATATACAAACTCACATACATACATACATACATACATACATACATACATACATACATACATACATACCTACGTGAACCCTGAATACAATATACTCCTTTTTTCAGGCAGTCGTATAAAAACATTTCGTTTCCTCTTGGTCTATAATATCGCGGTGATAATTTCTTATTTCGCTCTTGCGCGTAAATCACGCCGCATCAGTAGGGTTGCCACTTGCCACCCATACCCGGTTCTTGGTCTCTCGAAAATTTAATTATAAGCCGGCACTCTGTCCGAAATGATAGTTACGAATTAAATCGCATTAATGAGTACTTGTTGCTTAATTACGCCACTACTATTGAACCGATTTGGCTGAAATTTGTTATGAAACTTTTTATCCCGGAAAAAACCATGGTACTGGAACTATTATATTTTCACAACTTTTGAAGAAAAAAAATAATATTTTTAACTGACTTCAAAAAGAGGTTATCAATTCGACACGCATAATATTCCGTGTGTAATATTATTGGAACTTCAAAATATTCACATAAATGACAATCTATTAGGGCTTCCAAACATAATGTTTGTCCATGCATTTCTCCGAAAATATGCGACCAATCGTTTTTTACTGGCTTACATTTAATTCAACTTAGATAACAGTGCAAGTTTCATTTGAGTTTGTTGTGAGCTCTTCTTATACCAGGGCGCGTTTGGAACCCTCGTAGCTTTAGTTTTAAGATACCGTAACCGATTATCACCATCATGTTTTTTTAAAGTAAGTAATTTTTAACGTCAATAAGTGTACCTACAGTGTACCTATATTGAATAAATGATATTGACTATTGACTATTGACTATTATAATAGTTTCGATAGTTTTCAAGATTTGGGCAATTGTTCGTTTTCAGTAAGTGTATTGAAGTTTGAAGTAGCTTGTTTTCCAAAAAAAGTTGGCAACCCTAGCCGCATTATTGTCACCCGTCCCCAGCAAAGACACCCTACCGGCAAAGCCGTGCCGCCAAGCGATTAGCGTTCCGGTACGATGCCATGTAGTAACCAAAGGGGTATAAAGTATGGGTTTAATAAAAACTGCCATATTATCCCTACTAAGTTAGTCCGCTTCTATCTTAGACTGCATCATCACTTACGACCATCTCACATGGTGGCACCATCAACCATGTGAGATTGCAGTCAAAGCAAAGTTTATCTTGTATCCGAATTAAATAAAAAAAATACTAAGCAAAACTAGGCAGTTTTTGTTTAAATGCCATCTAGTTCAATTTTATAGTAAACATTTCGTAGTTTATGTTAGAACCACAGAACTTGGATAGCAATCATGATGTCAGTGTGTGCGTGGGGGTTGCGTATATACAGTAATCGATATGACAGATTTTTATTAGTGGACTATTTGACTAAATGGCTCCGTTTTAAATTAAACTAATGATGTGATAAAATAATACGCATTGATATACTGGCGCAAGTGTAATCAGTTTTAAAATCAGTGCATAGGAACTTTGCGAAAATATCAAAAACCTGTCAAAAGCCCTAACAACGCCATCTAGCGGGAAACTGTCCGGGAGAAGACGTTGTGTTGACCCTTAACATAAGGTGGAACGAGGTTATCTTTTTTATAGCTTTATTAGCACCTTACTAGAACACTGACATAACATTGGTTTGTGACGATGATGAATCATTTTACGGCTGAATGAGATTCCTCAATGTGTCCCACGCACGAACATTGCGTGTACAATAAATACCGAAAACTTCAAAGTGTAGGGAAATGAGGTCAGCTGATTTTGCCAGGTTTGATGAAGGAAACGGCTATAAATTTAACGTTGTTTGAGGGTAAGGGTTTGTTAAAATTGGGGAGACAGTGACACACATACACCAACGGCCGACCTTACAATGCGAAATTGCCATAGCTAAATGTTACTGTGGCATTTGTTCACTAGTTTATAAATTCTAATGAGAATAGTTTTCACCAAATGTGGTAGGTATCGATAGCGACTAAACGTTTGCTAGCTCATTTATTTGCCTCATTATCTTAGCAATATGACATGTTTTGCATTAACTAATAATAATTGTTTTCAATAAATGAATTCAGGGTTACACTAACAACTACGCTTCGTTATACATACATACTTACCTATTATCTAAGTACATATTTTATATATAGGTATCTATTCTATAAAGTAGGTAAACTAAATGATGCCCGCGAGTTCGTCCGCGTTTTTAAATTCCCACGGGAACTCCTTAATTTTCCGGGATAAAAGTAGCCTATGTTACTCTCTATCAGACCTTGAACTAAACCAATGCAAAAAATCACGTCGATACGTTGTTGCTCTGTTGCGGCGTGTTTGAAGGACAAACTAACAAACAACCACACTTTCGCATTTATAATATTAGTATGATATCTTTTGCTGATAGGCGTATCTATAATAACTTGTTATTACCGTCTACTATGAAACACCTCTACGTTGTAGCGTGATACTCATATTACATAAACAATACACGTAGGTAGGTATCCCTTATTGTGGTTCCTTGTAAATTATACCCACCAAAAACATTCTGTAAAAAAATAGCCAAGTCTCGATGGAGCTGCTTGTTTATCTCTAAAAAGTAATGAAATCTCTAGACAAAGTTGAGCCAAGTCTAAGGTTCCTTACTGCAATTTCTTTATTATTATATTTAATGTTATGTGACTTGGCCGTTGACCTGTACGCACTAACGTGTAAAAAATGTTCAACGGTTAACATTTTTTCACGCTCTAGATATTGAAAAACATGCGATCAACCGTTGAACATTTTTTACACGTTAGTGCGTGCAGGTCAACGGCCAAGTCACATAACATTAAATATAATAATAAAGAAATTGCAGTAAGGAACCTTAGACTTGGCTCAACTTTGTCTAGAGATTTCATTACTTTTTAGAGATAAACAAGCAGCTCCATCGAGACTTGGCTATTTTTTTACAGAATGTTTTTGGTGGGATTTCACTTCTTTTTGCAGAAAGCTGACAAGACGTGGGCTGATTGACTTTTTAGATTTTCTTATAATACACAGTTTTTTTTCTTTTTAGTAGTAGTTTTTTTATTATTACAAATCTTTCTTTTCTTTTTTTCCGGTTCTGATTCTTGTACACTAGCAACAGTTTTTCGTATTGCCCATTCACGTTCATTATTTATTCTTTTAGACGGTTTGGACAGTTTGATTTCTGAAAGATCGGCGCGGTATTTACGCCTAAGCCGGTTGTATTCGGTGATCGCTGATGCTTGAGCTTTTATACTCTTGAAGTCAATATTTATGAGGTGCACCCCATGGAGATTTGTTACTCGTGAAAGTGCCACGTAGGCTTGGCCACAAGAGAATATGGAGGTTCCAATATCCATGAGGGCACTTTTTAAGCTAAGACCTTGGCTCTTGTGAATTGTTAGGGCATATGCCACACAGATTGGGAATTGCTCTCTGTATACGTATGCCCGGGGTATGATCTCAAATTTTGACTTAATAGGCAATAATTGATGAATTATATTATTACCAAATTTTACTACCAATTGTTTAGGCTTTGTTTGGTCTTCCGGATCCCACTTCACTTTTTGTACAACGCCTATCGACCCATTCACTAAACCTAAACTAACATCAATGTTTCTCCTAAGCATTACTTTAGCTCCCTCTTTTATGATTATAGTTTCTTCCAGTCCAGCAGTCATCGACGCATCGTCTTCATATTTTTGTAAACACTCTCGGGCTTTCTTTACCATATATTTTGAACAATCCAAGGAATCTTTAGCAATTAATTTAATTTCGGGGTGCGGAATCGCTTTTAACATAGCATTATTTAACTGCATACACATATTTCTAGTCGGTAGTAAACAAACAGTATCTTCTGGTAAGTCACTCAAACATTGTGCTATTTCCATTAACTTTCCTTTATTGGAATGCGAGAACAGAGGTATCAATCGGTTAGACAGTATATCTCTGTCTGATTGAGTTGTCACTCCTACTCGGATTCTTTTTAACATTTCTACAAACGTAGAATCATCCAGCTGTCTCATATTTATCGTAAGTTCGTCGTAACTGAAAAGTTCAGTCCATAGGTTTGGAATACTTAAGGAGCCTACAAGTTTATTAACTTCTGAAGGGGTTAGTTTTTCAAATGGTGACTTTTCTCTAACGGGTGGAAGTTGCAAAAGATCTCCAAGCACTAAAATATGTTTTTTCCCAAACCACCCATCCTCTACATCAGAAGTATCAAATACTTCGCATAGACGAAGATGTATGTAGGCTAAAGTTACATTAGATATCATAGACACTTCATCTATAATAAATAATTCGACATTTTTTAAGTCTGTCCTTAAAACTTGAAGTACTTCATCTGAAAGCGGTTTGTATTTAGGAGTTTGCTTATGCTCCACGGGTAATTGTAGTAATCTGTGAACAGTTAATCCGTTTATGTTAAATGCTGCAATTCCAGTCGGGGCAGTGATAGCAACATTTTTATGCAGATGGTTTTTAATCCATATTTTTAAGGTTTTTATTAAGTAGCTCTTGCCGGTGCCACCGGTGCCACTAACAAAATGACGCAATATTTCCTTTTGGTTCGTAATTTTATTAGTGACCGTATACAATACCTTTTTTTGGTCAGAATTCAGTTGATCTATCATTGCTTGCTCATTAATTTCAGACATCTCTGCTTCAACTAAATCAAGGTTGTTTAAATCTTCCATAGCATTTACCGCTTCCAAAGCTTCAAACTCTAAAGGATTGTCGGGTCCTTCATTTACTATATTTTCCCTTTCTTCGTTTAGTTCTGCTACTTTTTCCTCTACCTTTTCAAAAGCTGTTTGTAAATTATTTCGTAATGCAGTCCGTAAATTTCCGTAGCATAAAGCTTCATGTAAGTCGTCTTTTACAGCATTAAATGCTTCTGTGTATGATTCATGTTGCATTTTTAAGTCATCTAGTACTCTCCAGGGTTTAAACAATAACAATAAGGAAAAGAAATATTTTTCTGGCATTTGTTCTACATCATACAGGTAATGGTTTATTAGGTATGGTCTATTTCGTTTTTTTAAGTATTTTTTACTTGCTAAATCATAAAATTCTACTTTATCTGAAACTGGTCTTGTATTAACTAAATCATAGTCTTTCGAAAAGTCAAATAGATTCATGTTTTGTAATTCGTCAGGTCTGGCCGGGTAAACATTGTCTATCCAGGAATCGTAATATATGTCAGTCGAATTCGGGTCAAGCGCATTCATTTCAGCTTTCGATTTGACCCTGCGATTACGATGAATGTTTACGTCTAACCATCTTATTGTTGTTTGTGGGTCCGTGCCGTATAGTGGTATTCCCAATAATGTGTCGCTAGCTTCTAAAGCTCCGCATTCTCGATTCGATAATACTCTGAGACCAATATTATATAACCGGCTTCTAAGACTCTTTGTAGAGTTAATATCGTTAAACATGTCGGTTGCATGGGTCTTTTCACTTTTAGTAGTATATTTGGTCACATAATAGTTCAAAATGGCTGTTTTCTCTCCAACATATTGAATGTCAATATTTCCATTCCACGCCAAGAGCAAAGTAGGATTGTAGTCATTAATCATATCTGACTCCTTTGAGCGGACAATATTGTAGAGACGATTATTATTTATTAGAGCTGAGAGTTTTTCTTGCCGCTATAGTTTGAAAAATGTCTCTTATGATAAGAGAATCCGTCACAGTGCGAGGAAAACCAAAGCGGCAAACTGAAACAAATCCTTTTTTGGTTTTCTTTCTCCTCATGCAATAACTGTTATGTTTGTGCATTTGATACGAAGTGACCCGTTGATGTAAGGTAGGAGAATTATCTTTTTTTGGAATAGCACATGTAACGTATTTAGAAATAAATGACGCTACCTCGTCTATAGATGATCTATGTAGAATAGGTGCATCTTTAACCCATAACATCAAATGGAAATGCTGAGCACCCCTGGATTGGTACTCTCGACGCCAAAAGTAATGAATAATTTTGCCTAAAGGTTCATCTGAACTAGTTATAAAGTCTAACATGGCATGAAACTTGTTATCTATAAAACGTGAGGTAGATACGGGGTCAAGAGCAACCAATTCACTGATAGTTTTATTGGCCATTTCAACGCCGTTTACTTCCCTGATGTACTCTCCTAAGTCATCCCACATCCACTCGGAGGGACTCATGGTAAGAAACCAAGTTGCTGGACCGTAATTTTGCGTCATGCAATTTACATCGTTTCTTGGTTTCTTCCAGTACTGTTCAGTGTTCCTCAGTCGGCCAAATATCGCGGTCAAATCACCTTCCAGCTCGTCATTTTTAAGCATTTGGAGATACTGTTCTGCCGTAATCTTGTCTCTCTGATTAGCACAATTCATTTTATAAAAGATTCCGGAGCTTAATTGGCGCATATTAGCATCATTCAATAAGAAAAATAGGTACTGTTGGTTAAGTCTAAATTGGGGATGTTTTGACATGAGCCGGGCTTTAATAAATTCACTAGAAGTTACTTTCTGCTGCCGATTTTGAAATTGGCCGTATTTTCCTTCTACATATAAATGTGGAAAACATTTCACATCAAGGTCTTTATCTCGGGAATCAATCGTTGCTGTGTTTACTTTAAGCATTTGGTAGAGTTCTGAAGCTGGTGCATTTTGTCTTCGTTCATTCAAAGGATATATAGTGTAATGCTCATAACCGGTTTCCTTTTCTCTTGTGATTTGAGTTAATAGTGCTGCTGTACCATCTTCTAAAATATCTTCTTCTGCGGGATCTGGTGTATTTGAAACATTATGTTGAATATTTTCATGTATGTTTATGAGCTGGTTAGGTAAATCCGGTAATTTTATATGGGTATAATGTTCGTTTACATTTTTTAAATATTGTAATGCTTTGTAAACTTTATTAACGTCAACAATGTCTTGCCATATAATATTTGCTTTGTTTGGCGTACTTCGGACTATAATATAAAGTTCTGGGTTTTCTATTATTGCGTCTTCAGGTTTCGGGAGCTTTTTTAGTGTTTCTTCTATCGGAAGCGGTAAATGAAAAGTCCTGCCCTTCACTTTTTTAACCATCTGACGATTTGGTAAACGTTTATTAGCTACAGGATTCATTGTGACCACCACCTGAAACGCTTTAGCTCGTTGGATTAAAATAATTTCATAGTCGTTTAAATGAGCTATTTCTGGTGGAACAGTGCTTATGTGCATGTCATTGAGGATACAGACTGCAGGCATTTGGTTAGCTCGAATCTTAGCAAGGCATGTATGACATATGTACGGACTGTGAGTTATCAGGCTAGAATTATAGTAGTTCAGGAGCTGATTCCAAACATCAGTTGATATGGGCTTTCTTAAACGTTCTATGGAACAAACGTCTCTAGAGTAACAAAGTTTATTGCACGACATACAATCCAGTTTCGGTGTGTCTACGCTCTTTTTAGAAAATATTTGGAAAGCAACCTTATTACTTTTTATTATTTCATCTTCCATAATTTCACTATCAGGTGTACGCTCTACAACGGCACTTCCTACCGTCGGTTGCTTTCCTAGCTCCTTAAGCTTATCTAAATTACCACTTACCAAAGAATCGTCAATATCAAGCAATAACTTACAGTCGCTGTGTATTTTATAAATTTCTCTGATAATTGTCCGAAGATGTGGGAAATGCGCTTTAACGTTATTAATAAAGTCTATATTTTCTTGCAGTTTTCCTGTTTCTACAGACATCGAGTAAATTTGCGCAGTAGTTTGGAGACTCAATACTTCGAAAATGATTTTCAATTTTAATAAGATTACTTCATTTAATAAGCACAATGAATCCGAACAAGACCATACCAGACTTTTGGACATGTCCTTAACATTTGTAAAGGTTTTTGCTTTACCAGTATCGTCAATTTCAATAGGTTTTTCTTTATCACCATAAACCTTATAAGCTTGTTCACAATAAAATGGCTCCTGATTACTGCGATGCTCTGATTTACCAAGAAATGCTTCAAATTTGTCTTTAATATCAGTGCTTTCAGGACATACCTTTAACTTCTCTAATGCCGCTATTAATTTTTCTTTTAATTTATTTGCAGATTTATTCAAATCTTCTAAAGTTCTTTGCCTATTATGAAGAGTCCACTTGACTATTTTTTCTGATTCTAATCTATCTTTATTTTTCGTTGTAAGAACTCTAGTGATTGTTTCTATGTTTCCCTTAAACTTTAGTTTGTCAGTAGATCTTTTTCGCGCTAAGTTTTGTTTGTTTCCTTCCGGATGTGAAGCACTGTAGCGTGCTACAGCGGCCTGATGTGCTTCAGGGTGTGAATCAGTGTAGCGTGCTACAGCAGCCCGGGTAACCTCTGGATGTAAAGAATTATAAAGTTTTAGGGCTTCTCGACATTTTTCAGGGTGTTTTTGTCGGTAACGAGTAGCAGCTTCTCGATGTTGTTCAGACCGTGATAGTTCGGATACCTTAGGTCTTCCTTTTTTAGTTTTAGTCTGTCTACCGCCTTTTTTATGTTTCATGTTAAAATCACTTTGCATAGAGTTTAAGTCATATGATGTACAACTAGCATTATCTGATGTTATAGAATTTAATGTTATGGGATCAAAGGGGGAAGAAGATGGAGAGGTATCACTTATAGGAAGCAGTACATCGTAGTGGCCGCTTAAGTAACTACCGATAAAACGTAAACACTTTTTTTGGCCGGCTTCACCAAATGAACCTCTTAGTATACCGTTCTCATACACTTCAAAAGTGAAGGGATAGATTTTTCCAGCAGCTATCAGTTCAGAAACTGAGCCGTAAGTTGTGGGTTTCATCATATCGCGCGTGTAGGATTGCGGGCTTGTATATACGGCCCCATCAGCATCACATGTGTACACTTGCATGTCGTCCCAATGTTCAGCAACGTATGCAACTATAGCAGATCTGACACTGCAAGTTGAGTCAGTGCTACCATACACCAAGAAAGATATTGAATGGAAGAGACATGACCCGTCTTTGGGCATACCAACTACTCGGTAGCCACAAAATTCATGGTCGTCTTTTAATATTTTCGACATTTTTGACGATATTATCTTGTGAAATCAAACTCAAATAAACTCTACGACCGTTAGTTTATGGACTCTATAGATATAACGTTGATATTTTTAAACGAATCGAAATAATATCTAACCGTAAACTAAACCTAGAATACTGGAAAAGTACTAATAATTTACAATATTACTTACCTACCTAACACTAAAATACACCTGAACTTATGATATTTTTTAACTAATTGAAGTAATACCTTACTGTAAACTAAACCTAGAATAGGCACTAGAAAAGTACTAATAACTAACAATATTACCTACTTATCTATCACTAAAATATACACCTAAACTAATGATATTTTTTAAAAGAACGTGATTCGAAGTAATGCCTAACTGTAAACTAAACCTAGAATACTATAAAAGTACTAATAACTAACAATAACATAAAATAAGAAGAAATAAATGAAGAATAAACAAAGGGCAAATTATTTTTACTGAAATATGCAGTATTAATACTACTTAAAAACTTAAGTAATTATAATTATTACTAATAATCCTTTATCCTAAAATTCCTAATGTATCAAATCTTCGAATTATTATTTGTTATAATAAGAATCGATCAAGTAACCTTTAAAATCCTCACTAAATACACTATACAGATTACAGATGAACAAATCAACCAATATCAATGTATGATCTCTCTCTAGCAAACGATATGCGTGCGCAGTACAAAAATGTCGTAAACGACTGCAAACCAGCCAGCTGCCACTTCACCATAAAACGTTGCTAGTAATACAAATCGTTAGCGCGTTTCAAAATACAGTCAGCGCCATCTAGTGATATGTGCTGATACCACCAGTCCAACGCATTTTTCGAACGCCAACATTTATAGCATTGATATAGGAAATTATTTTACAGTTTTCCTTTTAATTTCATTTTATATTCATACTAGCGACCCGCTCCTTCTTCGGACAGGTGCAATTTAGATTTGTAATTTTATCGTAAAAAAACAATTAAAGGGAACAATTTACATATTTTACATATTACTAGCTGATGCCCGCGACTCCATCCGCGTGGGGGTTTGAAATATAGATAGTAGCCGATTCTCAGACCTACTGAATACGCATATAAAATTTGGTAAAAATCGGTCGAGCCGTTTCGGAGGAGTACGGTAACTATCATTGTGACATGGAAATGTTATATATTAGATGTAGGTACTATATTTACTTAAATGTAAATTAATTAAAATTAAAACTTAATTTTTTTTATCCACTACAAGTTAGCCCTTGACTGCAATCTCACCTGATGGTAAGTGATGATGCAGTCTAAGATGGTAGCGGGCCAAACTGATAGGGGCATAGCAGTTATATTAAACCCATACCCCTATTCGGTTTCTACACGGCATCGTACCGGAACGCTAAATCGCTTGGCGGCACGTCTTTGCCGGTAGGGTGGTAACTAGCCACGGTCGAAGCCTCCCACCAGGCCAGACCAGGGAAAATTCAGAAATTATAAATTTCCAAATTGACCCTGCCGGGGATCGAACCCGGGACCTCTGCACGCTAAGACAACAGCCAACAGACAACACTACGCCACGGAGGTCGTCAAATACTTACTTTGTAACTTAAGTGAGTATTTTTAGTAATCACTGTCAAAGTTTTCATTACTTACAGCTATTATTACAGAATTGCGCATAATAAAACTATATAATATTATAACTAATCACTAGCATAGATCTCGATCCCGTGGGGATATAGGGATAATAAATAGGTAGCTATGTTCTTCCGTATAATTTAGCATTTTATCTATTCTATATATATACTTATAATAAAACTGTAACAGGTCCAATTCTGTACATTGAAGATATTTTGAAATTTTTTTTTGGAGGGCACTCATTATTCGATACTGAAGCCAAATCTGTAATTTTTTTCATTTTTGTCTGACTGTCTGTATCTTGGCCGCGCATCACGCCGAAACTACTGCATGAATTCAAACGAAACTTGGCACGGTTTGAGCCCATACTACAAGGTAGGACATAGGATACTTTTTATCCCGAAATTCTACCCCCGAAGGGGTGAAATAGGGGTTGAAAGTTTGTATGAAAGTCCTTAATTTCTCAAGTTATAGCCATGAAACTTGATATATGAGCTGCGGGTTGAAAATGGAGACATACGTGTTTCACAGTTTTTGAAAATTCGACCCCCAAAAGGGTGAAATAGGGGATGAAAGTTGGTATGAAAGTCCTTCGTTTCTCAAGATGTTTTACAAGTTATATCAACGAAACTTTTTATTTTGGCTTACGTTAAAAAATAAAGAAGTAGGTGTATCACAGTTTTTCAAAATTCCACCCCTAAGGGGGTGAAATAGGGGGTGAAAGTTTGTATGAAAGTCCGTCATTTCTCAAGTTATATTGATTAAACTTGGTATACAAGCTACCGGTTGAAAATGAAGAAATAAGTGTTTCACAGTTTTTGTAAATTTTACCCCCGAAGGGGTGAAATAGGGGTTGAAAGTTTGTATGAAAGTCCTTCATTTCTCAAGTTATAGCCATGAAACTTGATATATGAGCTGCGGGTTAAAAATGAAGACATACGTGTTTCACAGTTTTTCAAAATTTCACCCTCAAAGGGGTGAAATAGGGGTCGAAAGTTTGTATGAAAGTCTTTCATTTCTCAAGTTCCCTCACCACGAGCTGCTTTAGCCACGGACAGCTCTATGTGGCTCTTTCGAGGGTGAGTGGTGCTGATAATATGTTCGACGGCGTTACACATAACATAGTATACAGGGAAGCTCTGTAAATAAAGGCAACACCGTCACAATATAATCATGGCAATCGCGAACGAAGTCGCGGGTACAGCTATATATTTGACTAGCTGATGCCCGCGACTCCGTCCGCGTGTTTTAAGTTTTTTTGATTCCCTCGGGAACTCCTTAATTTTCCGGGATAAAAAGTAGCCTATGTCACTCTCCAGGTCCTCAAAAGAATATACATACATACATACATACAAAGGCTACATTTTATCCCGGAAAATTAATGATTTCCCGCGGGAATCGAAAAAACTTAGTTTTGTGATCCCAGGGAACCCCAGATATCGATTTTGAACGAAATCGGTACGATAACAAAGAATTTCAAAATGGCGCTGACTTTTTAAAATTTTTGGTAACAGTTTCCTGTTTTGTGATCCCAGGGAACCCTAGATATCGATTTTGAACGAAATCGGTACGATAATAAAGAATTTCAAAATGGCGCTGACTTTTTAAACATTTTGGTAACAGTTTCCTGTTTTGTGATCCCAGGGAACCCTAGATATCGATTTTGAACGAAATCGGTACGATAATAAAGAATTTCAAAATGGCGCTGACTTTTTAAACATTTTGGTAACAGTTTCCTGTTTTGTGAATCCAGGGAACCCTAGATATCGATTTTGAACGAAATCGGTACGATAATAAAGAATTTCAAAATGGCGCTGACTTTTTGAAAATTTTGGTAACAGTTTCCTGTTTTGTGATCCCAGGGAACCCCAGATATAGATTTTGAACGAAATCGGTACGATAACAAAGAATTTCAAAATGGCGCTGACTTTTTAAAAATTTTGGTAACAGTTTCCTGTTTTGTGATCCCAGGGAACCCCAGATATCGATTTTGAACGAAATCGGTACGATAAAAAAGAATTTCAAAATGGCACTGACTTTTTAAAAATTTTGGTAACAGTTTCCTGTTTTGTGGTCCCAGGGAACCCCAGATATCGATTTTGAACGAAATCGGTACGATAACGAAGAATTTCAAAATTGCGCTGACTTTTTCAAAATTTTGGTAACATTTTCCTGTTTTGTTATCTCAGGGAACCCCAGATATCGATTTTGAACGAAATCGGTACGATAACAAAGAATTTCAAAATGGCGCTGACTTTTTAAAAATTTTGGTAACAGTTTCCTGTTTTGTGATCCCAGGGAACCCTAGATATCGATTTTGAACGAAATCGGTACGATAATAAAGAATTTCAAAATGGCGCTGACTTTTTAAACATTTTGGTAACAGTTTCCTGTTTTGTGATCCCAGGGAACCCTAGATATCGATTTTGAACTAAATCGGTACGATAATAAAGAATTTCAAAATGGCGCTGACTTTTTAAACATTTTGGTAACAGTTTCCTGTTTTGTGATCCCAGGGAACCCCAGATATCGATTTTGAACGAAATCGGTACGATAACAAAGAATTTCAAAATGGCGCTGACTTTTTAAAAATTTTGGTAACAGTTTCCTGTTTTGTGATCCAGGGAACCCTAGATATCGATTTTGAACGAAATCGGTACGATAATAAAGAATTTCAAAATGGCGCTGACTTTTTAAACATTTTGGTAACAGTTTCCTGTTTTGTGATCCCAGGGAACCCTAGATATCGATTTTGAACTAAATCGGTACGATAATAAAGAATTTCAAAATGGCGCTGACTTTTTAAACATTTTGGTAACAGTTTCCTGTTTTGTGATCCCAGGGAACCCCAGATATCGATTTTGAACGAAATCGGTACGATAACAAAGAATTTCAAAATGGCGCTGACTTTTTAAAATTTTTGGTAACAGTTTCCTGTTTTGTGATCCCAGGGAACCCTAGATATCGATTTTGAACGAAATCGGTACGATAATAAAGAATTTCAAAATGGCGCTGACTTTTTAAACATTTTGGTAACAGTTTCCTGTTTTGTGATCCCAGGGAACCCTAGATATCGATTTTGAACTAAATCGGTACGATAATAAAGAATTTCAAAATGGCGCTGACTTTTTAAACATTTTGGTAACAGTTTCCTGTTTTGTGATCCCAGGGAACCCCAGATATCGATTTTGAACGAAATCGGTACGATAACAAAGAATTTCAAAATGGCGCTGACTTTTTAAAATTTTTGGTAACAGTTTCCTGTTTTGTGATCCCAGGGAACCCTAGATATCGATTTTGAACGAAATCGGTACGATAATAAAGAATTTCAAAATGGCGCTGACTTTTTAAACATTTTGGTAACAGTTTCCTGTTTTGTGATCCCAGGGAACCCTAGATATCGATTTTGAACGAAATCGGTACGATAATAAAGAATTTCAAAATGGCGCTGACTTTTTAAACATTTTGGTAACAGTTTCCTGTTTTGTGATCCCAGGGAACCCCAGATATCGATTTTGAACGAAATCGGTACGATAACAAAGAATTTCAAAATGGCGCTGACTTTTTAAAATTTTTGGTAACAGTTTCCTGTTTTGTGATCCCAGGGAACCCTAGATATCGATTTTGAACGAAATCGGTACGATAATAAAGAATTTCAAAATGGCGCTGACTTTTTAAACATTTTGGTAACAGTTTCCTGTTTTGTGATCCCAGGGAACCCTAGATATCGATTTTGAACGAAATCGGTACGATAATAAAGAATTTCAAAATGGCGCTGACTTTTTAAACATTTTGGTAACAGTTTCCTGTTTTGTGATCCCAGGGAACCCCAGATATCGATTTTGAACGAAATCGGTACGATAACAAAGAATTTCAAAATGGCGCTGACTATAAAAAAAACGGATCTAGATAAGAACCTAGCTGTTAAGCGCAATATCTAGGATACAAAGTAGCTAATGCAGGCATAAAAAGATGGCACTGTTAATTAAGAGCGTGGGGGTGTCAGGTTTTTTCGTTACGGTTTGGTCTCCATAGTTACGGAAATTTTCGTTACGAAATTTCTTGATTCGGTCGCCGCGTCAAGGCTTGAAGGCCCGCGATAAAAGCTATGCAATAGCTTATAAAAACTATCAAAACTTTTTTGATAGTCTATGTGGGCGTCAAACTCTACCAAATTTCAGCGCTCTAAGTACCAGTTGCATTTTGATGACCTATGTGTCAGTGTCGAAAATGCGAAACTTTGCTTTCGCTTAACTTCGGATCTAAATGATCTACCGACTTGAAATTTTGGATTTCAAGTGTGTGATTATAGCTTACTAGATGACGAAAATTTCAGCATTCTAGTCCTATCCAGAGGTTCTCAAATAGGGGCCTGAAAATGCGGCGAAATGGTTCCAGAAAAGATGGTACGGCAGTGTTGCTTCGCGCTCGACTTGGCGGGGGCACTGCCGTGCCCCCAGATTATCATTTATCAACAATAGCCACAGGTTCAATAATAGTTACTCCTATTATCTATATTATAGTCCCTAGAGTGATCTAGTACCACAGTCTAGTACGATATATATATATATATATTAAATTATGTAGTTAACCATTTTTATCTCAACTTGGTAGTTGGTTGGTACTAAGTAGGTAAATGATGAGTTGCATTTGCGTTGATTGCAATAAATAAAACAAATGTAGGTGTTAACAACTCAGCCAGGCTGACTGGGATGACAAAATAGCTGATAACAAAATGATGAACATATCACAAGTGGCATCATGTACATAATATGAATGACGAGTTAAAACGATTCTTTTGGAAGCACAATATGGATGTCACCGTAACTGTCGACAGATTGTGAACCGTTCAATGTTCCGAGTGTCAATTTTTTAATATTCATTTTATTTACGGTTTCTTGTCTCTTTCTTGTAGGTTAGGTTAGGGTTCGACACTTAGATTTTATCGGGTTAATTTCATTACCGCCGAGTCTCTTGCTGGTTCTTCTCGGTAGGAATGGCATTCCGAACCAGTGGTAGATTCACTTAACGATTCAATAGCACTGGTAAAAGTTTATTTGAATAAAAATCATTTTGATTTTTTAATATACTTACCTAACAGATTACAATCTACCGAAAAATTATGCGTTAAATTGTAATCTGTCGACAGTTTACAAAATCACTAGTTAGATTACAATCCAACGGCCTTTGCAATCTTACGGTGACATATATAAAATGTCTCATAAGGGTATAGAAAATTCATTGAAATAATTTATGGCAAGCAACGATTTTGTTGTTTGTTTTGTAATGACTAATGACCGTTTATCATTTATCTCCACTATCAAAGCACGGTTTCGTGGCTAAATGCACCGATTAGATATAAAAATAAACTTGTAATGCCTACTTCTAGGCTTAGTATAACTAGCAATTCATTTGTTGGAAATAGTGTCCACTTCTACAATAAGCTCCCAGAAGACATGTTGAAAATGTCTCTGAATAAGTTCAAAGTTAATGTAAAACGTAAACTCATTAAAAAATCTTATTACCATGTAAAGGATTACTTAAATGACAAGGAAGCTTGGCAATGATTTGATCTATTGGCTCTGATAGTTCCTTAGTTAAGATGATTTGTGAAATGGTGATAATGAAAAAAAAACCCGGCTGAGTTTGTTGTGGGCTCTTCTCAGACCAGGGCGCGTTTGGAACCCTCGTAGCTTTAGTTTTAAGATACCGTTACTGATTATCACCATTATATATTATAAAAAACTCGACGTCAATAAGTGTAGTATACCTACATAAATTGAATAAACGTTATTTGACTTGACTTTGACTTTGACTAATAATTTACGGTAACACAACTTCAGTGATACTATTTGTAAACAATTGGTATGTTTTCTTTCAGGTATCGCACTTCGTCCATTCGGCCTTTCCCTGATATATTTGCTGTTGTACTTAATATCACCGTTTCCACAAGTCCCGGACTCGAAAACTTTTCGAGGTAAATATTATTTCACTTAGAACTTTATATGAAACTCACCGTTAAATTGAGTAGTAATAAAATCAGCGCTTTATGCGTGAAACTAAAAATAGCTTGTCTGTTCAGTTACCTTCATGTTGAAATAGAGAGAATATGGTTCTCTCTATTCTACACCTAAACGCTTTTTTTGTTTATAGGTTTCCGAGGAAAATACCTTCAGCTCAATTTCGCAGTGTCATCACTACTCCTACTGGTTCATGCAATATGGCACAGTGTACTCGCTGGGTTTGCACCATATGGCAGGCTACTCGAAGAGTACCCAGTTGTTCAAAAGATTGGTTACAACCTAGGCCTCGTGTCATACAGTGGGATAGATCCACTGATGGCCATCCATTATTTAGCACCTGAGGTTGGCTAATAGCTACGTATAATAACCTTATACTTCTTAATCTTCTGGTGTCCAAATCAATGAGATATTTTCAATATTTTATTTTCAGTTGGTCGTCTTGGGTCTATCATTAGCAGTATATTTAGTTGTTCGCACACTTCTTATTGGATCTCCTACTGATGAGGTAGTAAGGAAAGACTCTAAACATCAGCGATTTCCTCTTCTTACTAGCGCAGGTATTATTCCGTTTTCATGTGTTCTACTGTGACGATATTGCAAGATTTGAAATGCCAGTTCATTTTCGCCAGATTCTGTCTGGTTGGCTCGTGCTTCTGTAAGTTCTGAGTTCTGACTGAAATTAGATGGCAATTGTAATGTCGCTGCCAATTTTTTTATTTATGTTATTGTTTTTACAGGAAAGTACATCGCTTTATTTCTATTAATGTTCTCCGGTATAATGCGGCCGAGTGTGACATCGGGAATATATTTTCTGGTGTTCATGGGAGCCACCACGGCGTGGGCTGTTGGTAAACCTTTAGAACGTGCCTTCGCAGTGGTAACCCGCTGCGTCATGTCTATCATGGGAATCCATATAGCCGTACTCCTCGTTTACCAATGCACTTGGATTATAGACATATATCCGCCTGATGAAGATTTTGCTAGGTATGTAACTTTGTAATATGTTAGCCTCAAAGAACGAAAAAACACGCAAAACGTTGTGGTCACTGTAAAACATCCAGATCGTGGAATTACTGTTATGGCTCTTATAAAAACGCCCATGACGCGTTATAGCAAACACAGAATAGTTATTTGTGTTATATGGGGCCAAAGAAAATTTTTGTTCCCCGAGGGCGCTATTTTGAATTCAGAGCGAAGTGAAGGATTCTAAAGTAGAATCCTGAGCGTAGCGAGGAATTCAATATACGCCGCCCGAGAACAAAAAATTTGGCCCCGAGTGACACACACTATTTTTCATCATTACGTATGAGAAAAAGCTAGGAGTATCAACCTACTATGTATGGACATTACCTATACGTTTAAGCACCAATCGGTGCGCTGCCTGGCGGTGGGCGGCCGCTTCCTCGAGATCGGCAAGCTGGACCTGTCCAACAACACCGCGCTCGGCATGAGCGTGTTCCTCAAGAACACCACGTTCCACGGCATCCTGCTGGACGCGCTGTTCGGCGCGGCGGGCGAGGGCGACGACAAGGCGGCCGCTGCCCGCCACCGTGTTCGGCGAGCGCGAGCTGGAGCCCGCCTTCCGCTACATGGCAGCCGGCAAGCACATCGGCAAGGTGCTGCTGCGCGTGCACGAACGCGGACCAATCAGAACATAGAAATGAAAAGTCCCATGGGCCTAAAAATTACATTTTGCTCCCTCTATCCTCTGAAGCCAATATTCGTTTTTCGAATAGGTATGATGAAAAGACTATTTTCCGCGGTATCATGCGATTCGACTACAACGCGTTGTGGTCATCAAGAATGAAATCTCTGTTTTACAGTGATATATAATATTTGTTATAGTTACGATTGTCTTCATTGTTAACAGATACTTTGGTCTCACAAAATTGGTAATACTTAATGAGACGGATTCCTCCAGCTTCGCATACGAGGTGACAGATGACCATATGTGGGCTACACTAGCCAGCCCTCTAGTTATACTCTTCTCTTACTTTTTTCTCGCTATTGAAACGCGAGAACTGTTAAAACCAAAGGTGCGTATACCAATGTTTGATGCATTATAATAAATGAAAATATAAGAATATATCATTAACCGACTAATTACTTGCTTGAAATCACGTTATCGGATATGGCTGTCTTTTTTTGAACTAACGCTGTAGAGTTATACGCCAGTCCAAAGCTGTAGTGGCTCGTAGTAGAATTTATATTGCAATTTTTTAAATTTGCTGGGATGGTTAGGCAAAGAAAAAAGGTGTATTAACCGGTCTCGAAGCGGGAAAGGTGAATGGTTCGTTGGTGCGAGGGGTATCCTTCCATCGCAACAGCCGACAGGCTCCCCGGGACAACTGGAAAACCGCCACCAAGAAAGTTCGCGTAAGCGTACCCCAACGAGTTTACGTTTCACAATATTTTCATCATGTAGCAATTTTTTTTTGTTTTCCTTTCAGTTGGATTCATGTAAATATAGAATTGCCAAATAGTCTATTAGAATCTTTAGTTTGTTATCTTTTACCATATTTATATGCATCGTAGTTAATCAATTTATCGCACTGTATACTTGTACCATTCTGTATATTTCTTTTAGAACGGTTGTATTCTGGTTTATGTGTAGATAGCGGACTTCTTAGATCTGTGTGAATCTTATAATGGACACTATTTTAAGACTATTCACTTGTGTATAAATATACTCAGTACTCACCAACCCCTTGTAAAAAATACACAAAAAATAATTCTACATACTTTTGCACGCAATTTTAATTGAAGCTAACAATTTTTTAACAACTCACGAAGCTAACAAATTCTCTAACATAATATATTTTACTTAGTCTTAAATTGAAAGTGTACCTTAACTTTAAAGAGCATGTCTGCTTGTGCTAACTTATAAATAACAATATTTCGTTTGTTTCTTTCGGCATTTTGTTGGATGAAATTATTTTGTTTTTGCAACCTGCTTTCGTTCTTTTGTAGGTTGCATATTCATACATAAATTCCAAAGCACTTCGTGGGGACGCCAGTGAGAATGATCCTGTAGGTATTTCTTTTGATATTAAACTTTGGGTGGATATTTTTTGCTTTGCCGGATTTCTATGACACTCTTGGAAACATAAATTATACATCCTAAAAGCTTACTTGGTTTTAAATTGTTACTGTTGACACTGTTTCCATGCATTTTTATTTTTCTCATATTGAATATAGCACCTATTTTCATGTTGCATCATTTGGAGCTTTCTATGTTTATCACCCGTATGTAGCTATTGCACTCACAATATGCTTGTATATGTTCAGATATTTATGGTTATCTC
Organism: Erebia epiphron; assembly: GCA_963932025.1. Taxonomy (NCBI): domain Eukaryota; kingdom Metazoa; phylum Arthropoda; class Insecta; order Lepidoptera; family Nymphalidae; genus Erebia; species Erebia epiphron. Next base: position 16,998,501 of record OZ009955.1, read on the forward strand.
GTTCAAATGTTACCTACCTGGAAGTTATCGTACTATGCGTATGAATTTATTGATATTTCTTAGTTATTTATTTACGAGTACGTATAACCATCGGATTTAGGTATAGTAAGGATATAGGCGAGGTAGGTTTTTGTATGGTTATTTTAATGCGTAAAATGAAATAATTATTCAAAGTTAAAGATCTTGAAATTTTACTTAAGGTACAGGGATCTATACTATATTTTCGTAATTCCGTAGCTACTGCGCAATATGAGTCCAAGCAAACGGTGGTCAAGTCGTGGAGGGTCGGTATCACGCGCGCTCCATCAGGACTCTACTGGCTCTGTCGTCGTTCCTGATGAAGGTATGAGAAAAGGTGTAATCGACAGATATCGTAATTCGTAAGACACCAGAGGCCCTCGTATCGTAATCATTTGACAGCAACCGTAATACTCGTGTTTAAGGAGTTCATACATGATTTTTGACCTACAGTCATTACGATTTCCTTATACACAATCGGTGGGCAGATAAGCCTTAAACATAATATTACTAACTTTGATTGAATTTGGGAGGAAAAAATTATATGGGGGAAAAATATGTGCTGCTTAGTCAATTAATTAGGCTAGGCAGCTATAATTTATGTAATGTAGTGCGCTTTTAGCCCGGTTCTTCGGTTAGCACACTGTTCAATTAAAAAAAAATCTAAGCCTACGCCTAGTGGGGCCAGTATACTTAAAATATTCTTACCTATACTGAAATCTCCTGCACGTTCACAGTAATGTTGGATGTGATGTGGTATACTAATCTCTTACACCTTCAACAGATTTTAATATATTTCAATATATTATATTTCCAGAATCGATAATGGAAGACGAAGAACCGTCGTTACTGGATGACATTGTAGCAGCTATTGTAGACTTCTTTCAAGTATTAATCAGGTACAACTTGCACACATGGATTTTCTTTATAATTTAAAATATTTACATCACTTCTGCTCATACAAATTTCTTCATCAGGTCATCCTACATCGCAACAACGATAACTATGATGGCTTGGAGTATAATGTTCCACTCTTGGCTGACGTTCGTCTTTCTGATGTGGGCTAATGTCGTATGGCTGTGTCAAGACCAGCGCTCCTTCATGCTGAAGACTAGTCCGGTGTTGGTTTTCTACGCGATGCTGCTGCTTATTGCGCAGTACATATACGGCATGAATCTTACTGAGGCTGAATTGCCATCAAATATCACGGTAAGTCGTGTTTTTTAGGGTTCCGTACCAAAATGGTAAAATGGAACCCTTATGGTGCGACTTTCTCCGTCTGTCTGTCCGTCTGTCCGTCCGTCACACTCGATTATTTCAGTAACTACCGAAGCTATCGACATGAAATTTGGAATAGTTGTGTATATTAGTAGCCCAAAGACACTGGAATTAAAAAAAATTGGAAATTATTTTTGTTCTTATTTAAAAAGGGGGGAAAATCGGAGGGTTGAAATTTAAAAGTGAGATAACTGTACTGTGTGGGATATCATATGAAAGGGTTTACTTTGTACATTCTAAAACAGATTATTAATTATTTTTAGTCATGATAGTTTTTGATTTATCGGAGAAAAAGTCTAAAAAAATACCGTTCCTCCCCCCCTTATCTCCGGAGTTTACCAATCGAAAAATCTGAAATAATTATGGTCAATAGGAATTTATGTATAATTTACAGGAAAACTATAGCCAATGCTCTAACTAGCATAGTTTTTTTGATATTAACAGTAAACCTCTACAAACAAAGTTTTGCGGTTCATTAACAAAGGTAATTATTACCGTTTTACATCTTTGGTCGTTATTTTTTTATACGTCATAAATCGTAAACCGCAATTTATCTCTATTAGCTACAGCAAATTATAACATGAATTCAGGAAATCACAACTCTAGCGATTATCTCGATGTGATAATCGCAACTTTCGCGCTAAGGTTTGCGATTGTTATGGTGGTTTCATTCTACCAATCTCGAGTGCAGCACATATTTTGTGCACAAACATTTTCATCTCGAGTGCACTCTAGAAAAACTATGCATATGTTTGCTTTTGAGAGTCCACCCGAGAGAAACACACTGCTGATGCTGCAAAAACGCGCGAGTCAAACTTATAGAAATGATTGATTGATTAGTTGATAATTGAGACAGTAAATTCTTTCTCTTGTAAAATCTTTGTGACGCAGTTTTGGTCCATAGAAACCGTTCATCGATTATACAAATTACAATATCACATTGACTTAATTTTCATATAGTTCTCGCATTAATATTTACACAATATTGCCAATTATTGTTTCATGTGAGGAGTAAATGTGACGATGTTGACTTACTAACGCCAAAATTCTTTTCATAGGAGGTGAATCTACGTCAAATAGGTTTAGGAAGAGCGGATGGCGAGCCTTGCGTACCATTGCTCATAAAGTCACTATTCACGTTCATGTTCTGGGTGACACTCAGACAGCGCGTGCAGGAAATGCGCCAGCGCCGTCAATCGGCTGTCATCACGGATATGGCCGCGCCTTTACGAGTTACTGTTTCCACGGCTGCCAGTGGTAAGTCTAGAATTGGTAGTACATATTTATGATACAAGAAGATGTGGTGGGTAATTTTAAATATGTATAAAATAGCAGTGAGAACTAGGCCGTGCTCACTTTGCATGCGTTTTCATGCGATCGTGCGAACACGAGTAGGTACGGAAGCGCTCACACTGGACGCGAGTTAGACGTACGTATACGCGCGTAAGTATAGTTCCAACGTCCGAAAACAATCCGAACTTATTGGGATTTCTAACTTAACACTTCAGTGCGTTGAACATAAAATTGGTTTACGGACACAAATGTTCAAAAATTTATTTCTTCATGCGTAGATACCCGTGAAACATAATATGATGAAATTCACCACACACCAAAGAGGGCTTCACCCAAGCGATATCACCGAGCTATTTGACAGAGAAAAACTTATTCAGAGTGCGCTGCACTCAATTCTTAGGACCAGTGTTCATACATTAATAATGTCCCTCCCGACCTAATTTCGGCCACGGCGGCCAATCTCCTGAGAGATTAGTCATCTGCGCGGGAGATATTATAGTGCACAAGTGTGTGCGCATCCACAGGTGCACTCTCTGTTCCTTTTATTCTCATAGCCCGATGGGACGGAAAATCCGACACGACCGGTGAGAGATCAGGCGCAGGACCGACGGCTTAACGTGCTCTACGAGGCACGGAGGTGAAACACCGCCAACTTCCTAACTCCGGGCTAGTACTGAGAATTTCTTGTCAGAAAAACCCAATACTTGTTTACCGACCCGGGACTCGAACCCGGGACCTCGTCGGCCGCAGTCGAACATGCTAACCACTAAACCAACGAGGCAGTTCATACATTTACGTACAATACAATTCGCATCCAATGTGAGCGCGGCCTAAGGCCATGGTTGAAACTTGAAATTATCCTTCAGAATAAAACTAAACTAAAATCCACTGGGTGTTCGTTTTGCCAATACACGATTTAGTATTATTTTTATGATTATAACTTGTACAATAATATGAATACAATAGTAATTATTCTTAATGTTTACTTTTTTCTGCAAACCAACCACAGGTCTAATAATTGGTAATTATTCATCAAAAATTGGCACTCGACTACAAGCGCTTTTATTATCGCTTCCTGGTTACCTATTTTAATCTTATTGAAATCCCCAAATTATTTCTTTACCTCTTTAACCCAATCTTAACATTATTTTCGGTCATCACGCTGAATTAAATCCTATTCAATTCTATTCAAGACACTATTTTATAGTTTTAAAACTTCTTTTTCGCACTGAAATGCCTCTATATACCAACCTATCTAATACCCACCTATAACAAATTTTAACATTGGCAGCTATTACGAATTTTGCCTTTTCTAGCTAGACTCTACTTACTACTTTAGGTACTTACTTGTGCTGTAACGTGCTATTTATAGCAGCCGAAGCGTCACGCGACGAAGAGCGTCGTTCTAGACTGTTGACCGCACTGGGCGCGTGGATGCGGGCCGCCTGCGCACGATACTGGATCTATGTGGTGGTCATTATGCTATTCGTTATCGGCATAACTGGGGACCGTATGACCATCTTCCGCATCATCTATATGTTCCTATTTCTAGTCTTCATACTCATGTTTCAGGTATTTGGAAGAACTTATTAGTAACTAGATGATGCTGCGTGGATTATGATTTTTTTGATTCCCGCGGGAGCTCTTAAATTTTCTGATATAAATAGCCTATGTCCTTACCCGGGATGCAACCTACCTTTTTACCAAATTTCGTCAAAATCGGTTGAACAGATGTGCCGGGAAAGTGTAGCAGACAGACACACTTTCGCATTTATAATACTAGTATGGATTTTTTTAAATTGATTTTGCTCATTTACTTTGTTTTGTTTCGCTTAATATGTGTATTCTAAGAAATCTAGAACTTTTGCGCATAAAATCGTGGATCACTTCATTCCAATTTAGTTGACTTTTAAATAAGCACATAATATACGGAAATCATTACAAAAGTTAAACAATTTGGGGCTTACTACGCAAGTGTACCCCGCTTATTACATCTTTACACGATAACCTAACCCAACCAAATCAATGTTTCACAGACGAAAATCCGTTTTGTTCCTTTTTGCGCAATCTCACTTGATACATCATGAAATTCATGAATCATGATGGTTTTGCTGCTATTATTTTGGCTACTTAAAGTTTTTACATTTTTTCAGATAAGTTGGTACTGGTGGCGACGTTTGATGTACGTTTTCTGGATAACAGTCATCATATACTCAATGATTAACCTCATACTGATATACATATACCAGTTCGATAATTTCTCTAAAACAATTGAAACTTACCTCTTGATCAATGAGAAATTGTAAGTTGTTTATGATTTTCTTATATGCACTGAGATATATCTAGAAGAGAGTTTTTATGCATGATAAGGCCGCTTAATGCGTGCTGGAAAGCAATGATGAGGTCATACCTATTTTGGATATAGGTTGGGTAACGTACCTTGTCTTACCTATAAGGCATTCAAGTCAGCCAGACCAAGCCTAATTTTTGTAATTCCGTGTATATTTTATACTAGACCAAAGTCGATAAAACGGTGTAATTTTTGTCGCCCCGAATTGACAACATCAAGATATCACTGTAAAAGGCAATTACAAAGGGGTGTAATTTTCGTAAGAGGGCACCATGGATATTGTCTATGCGAATCATTATGTGGGACCGCTTTTTCTTATAACTCATGATGTCTGATATTCCTTAGATAAATCTCAATGCCCATTGTGATAAACCGTAACTCAGTATAATAACTCGTATTTATCACAATTTCCCCTCTTGTAGACAGCACGATTTGGGCTTGGAACCGTATCATCCAGCAGATTTGTTCGTGAAACTTTTAACACCTACACTATTCCTCATAATCACGATAATGCAGGTGCATTACTTCCATAAAGACTTTATGGCACTGTCCGATCCGAAAACGAGGTAAGCAATAAACCATTTTGCATAAATTATTTAAAAAAAAAAAAACTAAGGCATTAAAGTTTAATTACGATTGTTGTATATTTATATTTAAGACCTTTGTCTTCGTAACAACGCGAGCATGTCGGTGACGGTAACGCGAATCTACAAGTTTACCCCGTAACAAAAAGTGCTCAACGCGGCTAAATAAGTTTTCACTCCAGGATTTATTTGCAGGACAAACAGTATTGTTAAGGAAGGCGAATCGAGCAGACCAAGTGGTGGCGCATCCACTATTCAAGGCGATGTAAGTTTATTCTTTATTCATATAACTTTCGGCCGAATTATGGAATTTATTGTGTATACATATATGAGTAGCATTTATTTATAGCGATCTCATAATATCGTAGTCCATTTACCTACAGTGATAATGCCCGCGACTAGGTCTTCTACAAATTTGGATTTCTGTAATTTCAGTGGGAAATCTTGGATTGTCCTACACTTTAAAAAATCATGAGTGAGTAGGCATTTTTTAGACACGATGGCGCTGCTGCAACCTTAAAAACAGACCTTGCATCATCACCATCAGTTGGTAAATTGTAGGTAACAGGTCAGCCGGCTATCATTCTTAGAGCATCATCACTTACCAAGTTACCACCAGATGAGACCGCAGTCAAAAGCTAACTGCTAGTGGATTAAAAAAAACGCAAGCTCACCTATTTCCACAAAATTTGTATTAGTTTAATAATCCTGAAATTCAAGTAATTTTCAGTTACCTCCACTACCTCTGGAAGGGCGACCAGCGTCCGCCGAGCCGCGCACTGATAGCGATACTGAAGCTGAACAGTCAATGGGGACCTCTTCTTTGAATACAGCTGCTAAGAGATCCATGTATAGGTTAGCGTTAAACAATAAATTGTCTGAATTATTCACATATCATACGTGTCTACAACAAAATCTTGGATCGGGATAGCGTTGACTATGCAAAATGATGGATTTCTCTAACAACTCTTTTGCGGTGTATTTATTTGCTATTTTCTGCTTTGCAACTCTTTTGATATCTTAAAATCGACAAAATATTCGTATATTCAACTTTACCACATAAATGTAATATGTATTTACTTTAAAAGTTTGGAGACCACTTAAGTGTATTGTATTTTTTTTAAATAAAATGATAAATTAAAGTTTTTGGGGTTGCTTGCAGCTTCCACAGGAAATTACAATTCCACTATTTATTGTGTACAGAAAGTCGTCACGCAGTCGATCGTACGCGGCGACGGTAACGGAACGCAGATCGTTCATTTCCGCGCTGCGTACATTCGTGACGAGCAAGTGCGGCGCTTTGCGGCGCAGTCTGGGCGCCTGGATTGACAAAACGTTCATCTTCCTTGACATACATCTCGTCAAGATTATCTTCTTGTCGGTTTTGCTGCTCTGCGTTTTTGACGTGAGTTTTTTTAAATGATATGTTATGAACCTTAAAATTAAACAAAACTGATGTCACAGGTTTGGCCTTTTTTTGAAATGAAACTTCTTATGAATCGTTGTGATTTGTGAATTTGATGAATCAAAAAAGCGACACTAAAAAGAGACAAATATATATAATGGGATTTAGCCTGTGAGAGAATGATATAGAATATAAGTTATATTCGTCTCATTCTCTCGTAGGCTACTTTTCTGAAGTTTCACTTCTGCCGTGTGTGAATTACACACTCACACACTTTTTTTCTCTTTCTTCTATTACTCGGAAAATGTAGTTGTATGAACCCTAAAAATAAATCAAAATGTATTTTTCAGGTTTCGGCCATGCACGTTCCAATTATGATAATAATTGCACCTGCACTTCTAATCAGTGCTCGCAGACAGCGCGTGTGCATACTCTTCATATCGAGTCTAGTCAGTATTTACTTTATGGCGAAGATGATTTACCAGATTGATTACATAAAACACAGCTATTTTGATGTCAACTGCACCCGAGTAAGTATCTGGATTCTAGAACATCTACTTTTATGAGAAGTTGTAGAACTTTTCAACTTGTCGCAGTTGTAATTTTTGTTTTACCGATTATTACGTGGTATGTGTAATTCGAAACAAGAATCCGTCGTTTATTCGATATCTTTATTGAAATCAATGATAGTTTGGGTCCAGAAAATTCTTACGGAGTCGAATAAAAAGAAACGATCACGATTTGGTAGCTTTCCAAGCGCCAAAGGTTTTAAACTACGAATAAAATTCTGTACTTATCTTACAGTTAAATGAAAATGGTACGGAGAATATCACAACCTTCAATGACGCGGAATGGGTCGGTTTCCGAAAGGCAACGTCTGATAAACCGCTGGTTGTTTTGCTGAAGGGATATATCGGCCTCATCGCCGTATTTACCTTCTACTCTTTAGTCACGTATAGACAACAAAACATCAGGTAATCGAGAAATGGTGCCATTTTTAGTTAGACCTAAATTTATATCTAAATATACCCATTTTCCTATATCTACTCTATTCTGCTGGTCAGATTATGAATTTTTCTTACGCCTATATCGGTTGTTAGATTGTATAGCATGCTACTACACTGAAATGTGTGACTGATACTAGAAGAATTCAGGCCTTAATATGTTATAGAATTAGCGAATCTGTGTAGTATGTTACATGAAATTAGTAATTACCGTGAACGGTACCTCTTACCCTTTTTAGTTATGAAGTAGTAATTTCTGTATTTTTATGTATATAATATTTATTTATTCATTTATCTCAGTACACCCCTCCCGCTTTCTTTTAAAAGTTTCCTCTACCCTAAGGTTGCCTGGAAGAGAACGCTATTCATGCGGTAAGGCCGCCTGTTGTGCCATATCCGCTAAAATGATTGTTTTTGTCTTTTTATCTCTTTTAATGGTGTACAATAAAGTACATTTTACTTTACTTACTTTACCCAACCTTAAAATTGGACCTTGGAGAAATTGTGCAGTTTTCAACAACCAACGAATTTTTTCAGGGAGATGGGATTGTTGCCAAGTAATGTGGAAAAGTTGATGTTCCCAAATATTACACGCAAAGAAGCGGACACAGATATGATACACTGTATCAAGTATTTGATGAACTACGGTTTCTATAAATTTGGCGTCGAGGTAAGTTTAGTAATAAAGTGTATAACGGTTACCATCTCTTTTTTTAGTCTAATCCAAAAGGCAGATCTTGTAGTTACACACATGAAACATTAATGAAATTCACGATCAAACAATCAATGAAATTCACCTATGACAATGGATTGATTAGATAGACGATTTTTAAATACATGTCATAAATCTGTATCAGCAGGTTTTATGGTCAAAGCCTTGATAGCCCTACCGTTAAGCAATATGGATTCCGACAAAATTTAACTGCAGAAAAAGAATAGATTTTTCTTTAAATTTTTTTGTGTCTTGTACTCTATCTCGCTTAAAAATACATGAAAGCAACATTATGTTGTTTAATTGTTCTTCTTCTTTTTCATGTGCCTTTCAATTACTGAAGGTCAGCAGTCAGTTTACTAAACTTCTCCTTGTCGCTGGCTAGGCGGAATAGTTCATCGACTGTTTGAATACCCTCTCCCTTATGTTACGTAGTCATGACTTCTTCTTCTTGTTTAGTTGTTACCATTTGTCAAAAAATCTCTCGAGAAGCTTCGCTTTTAAACACTTAATAAATTTCTCAGATATCATTGATCTGTTTAATGGGCGTCATCGGTTCACGGATGGACCTCTACGCCGTGATCTATTCCGGCTGGCTGCTAGCGCTAGTGGCCGCTAGGAGGGCGTGCCTGGCGCGGCTGTGGCCCGCCTTCACCGCTTGTGTCACCGTTTTAGTGCCGATACAGTACATGATCGCGGTTGGCTTTATGCCTTACTTGTGCATTAACTTCCCTTGGAGTGGCGACTCGCAGGTAATTTCGCTGGAATAGATATAATAAATTTGTTTACAGGAATTAATATCTTTGAACTTCGCCCAAAAAAAGGAAATTGGGAAACTAGGGGATTTTATGAGCTTTGGAGAGCAAAGGGTTTTATGTGCACTTTGATAAAAGAAGGAAATTGGTTCTATAGATTACTGTGCGCGAAGATTTTCAGAATTTATTTCAGAATATTTTATTAATATGAATATGAATGGAAGTTCCATGTGATGAATTTTGGGGATGCATTTAAGTTATCCGAGACGAGTGACAACTGTTTAAGCACCAAAGAGTTTGAGAGGCCTTTTCTGAATGTGTGTGAGTGAATGAATGATTTCTTTTCATAAAACGCATAATTGCGCGAAAACTGTGCTCAATGCTTAGTTTATTCGTAATTTTTTTACCACATTATACAGAATTTTAACGTCTCAAACTAACTAAACTGTCCTATTTCTGTAAAGGCTTGTATTTTTATCTGAAATAATAATTTCGCAGCAAACGAAACACATTCGCACCTGGTTATTCCTACCATACAACGAACAACCGCCGCACGCAGTCAAACTAATCTTCGACTTTTTCTTACTACTGTTTGCTTCGCGACAACTGAGAGTGTTCCGTATAGAGCAAGCTCAGGGCGAAAATTATCCGGGAGGTTCTAATAGTGAAGATATTGGCAAAGATTGGGAAACCCCTAATTTCGTAAATCCTGTCCCAGACTTTTTAGGATATGTTGGGTATGTACACTAACTAACTCTTATTATGTTTTCCAATATACAAAGTTACTCGATTGTCAATAATGGCTATTGACAAATTATGACGCGATTCCGCAATATTTATAACTTTTAAAGACATCAAATTCAGTAAAGAGTTTGCTTAATCTCAGTTCCAGCTTCGATTTAGCCTTTAGAAGATTTTTTTGAATCCTTTTCATTATTCACTTTTACCCATAATATCAGCAATAATATCTTTAGACTTGGAATAAACGGCAATAAATAATTCAAAATTCTGCTGAAATTCAAGTAAATATATCATCTAATATATTAGTAGGTATTATGCTTTTAAGATCCTTTGAGTTCACATATAAAAATTTCGTAGTCCAGGAAGCAGGTATGTTCATTCAAGTTCGTAAAGTTTAAGATCGGTTGAGCAGAAGTAAAAGACACACAGAAACGTTTTCGCTTTTATTGTATTTATGGAAATGAAAGTATGGTTTATGGGTATTTTGCGATATACACTGCGAGCACTGTTTACTGCTCTTACTGGGGAGAAATTCGTTCCGTTATGGACTGACATTATCCTAGGGAAATATATGACGTCATAAATCGTCGCCATTTTTTGTACTGTGAGTTTCGAGGTAAGGTGCTCTCAGTGCTGACAGCGTTCTGTTATAAACAGTAACCAGTATAGCTAACTATAAAGGAACGGCTTCGCAGTATACTAAATTGATGTCACACCTTACAGTGCTCGCAGTGTATATCGGAACATAGCCTATATAGCTTACTATATGAACTTTCAGGTCATGGTTGGACGTAATAAAGCGTATGGTATTTTTGGGCATGCTGTGGGTGACTCTGGCCATAATGTTTATGACGGGCACAAATCGTGTCAACCTGTTCTCCATGGGTTACCTTATCGGCTCCTTCATTTTCTTGTGGCAAGGAACCGACTTTTATCTACGGCCTAAGGTGGCTATCTTGCAATGGTAAGTCTATTTTTACACGAAACATACAAATTGAAGCTAATGCTGGTATACACAATCACTGAAATTAATTTACAGGACCGTTAGACAGCATTATGAAAGATATACTTAGCTATATATATATATTACTAGCAGATGCCCGCGACTTCGTCCGCGTGAAATAAGTTTTTTAAATTCCCACGGGCAATCTCTAATTTTTTCGGGTTAATATATAGCCTATGACTCTTACAAATAATGTGGTCAAAATTGTTATATCAAAATCAGTTCAGTAGATCCAGAGATTACCCCCTACAACGTCACAAACTCACAAACTTTACCTCTTTATAATATTAGTATAGATATAGACTAGAGCTTATTTTGTTCAGGTACAGATTGTTTATATACTACAGTATACCACAGTATTGACCCTCGACACATTTCTAAAGAACTTTAGTGTGTGTTTAAATTGTTTTAATTTTTAAAGTTTAAAACTATTGATTAATTTGCAAACAAATAACGTTATGCCACACGCAGATTTTAGAGATTTGCGAGGTCAAAATATTTCGCTCTCATCCCTCCCGTAGATATCAATTATCAATTATCAATGAGGGCTACCGTTTTTATGCTCACTAGTTGGCGCCACTTGTGAGTAAGGTCCTTAAGTAAGGCTGTAAATTCGGTAAACAAGCATATTTCTGAAAAAAAAACCCTTTTGTAAATAGTAAACATACAGGAACCTGGGTAATACTAACCTATGAATTAGCTGTTCTTTCGTTCGCTTATTTTTGCGCCTCTTTTTCTTAGCTCCGCTTTCAAAGTACGAACACTGTCATTTATCAACACGTATCTTACATCTTCCATAGTTAATAGGTTATTGCCAAATATTCACAACAGTATCTAAATAATTAGACTTGCGATAAAAACCCAGTGATATTTGACATTTCGGAGACCTCACTCTACACTAGCGCCCCTAGCGGCGAATTTAAACGCGGTAGCCCTCATTGAAATAGTATGCCGTCACGCACGATCACGTGATGCAGAAGAGTTGCTCTTAAAGAAAAAAAAATGTGTGACTCAGCTCCGACGCACAACTGGAGATTACTCATTATGAAAGAAAAGTGTTACCATGGAAACATAAACAAATGTTGCCATGGAAACGTAGTAAATAACGTAACGGAGAAAATTTTATTGTACTCCCCATAAATTTTAATACCGCGGGCTTATATATGTCACCGTAAGATTGTAAAAACCGTAAGATTGTAATCTAACGCTTTTTTTTCGATAGATTGTAAACAGTCGAAAGATTGTGAACCGTTCAATGTTTTAAGTGTCAATATTTTGAAATATTCATTGTATTTACGTTTTCTTGTCTCTTTCTTGTAGGTTAGGTTAGGGTTCGACATAAATAATCAAGTAGTGCTACGCGAACCTGCACTCGCGGCTAACTTCAGAGTTCCGAGCCGTCATAAAGTTTGAATCCGACTGCAGTTATTACTTTACTTTATATATAATGGCGAAATACCTACCATTCATTCACTCACTGACTGACTGACTAATCACAATATCTCTGGAACTATAAAGCATACACTCTTTTGAAAGGTAGGTTCCTTCTTATATGGTGTAGAAGTCAGCTAAGAAACTGTTGAGAAAATTCAGCCCTGAGGGGTTTAAATGTGCGTTGGAAGTTTGTATGAAAGTCTTTTGTTTTTGAAGTTACAGACCTGAAATTTAGCACTATTATGTTATTACTTAAAATGTCAAGTCAACCAATTGTTAGCATTATTACTGTTTTTCATTATATCTCATGAAACAGGAAGTATAATATTTGTCAATTTGACCCGTTTCATGTCATTCGATTTATTCGGCCATATTGAAATACGGTACGGACGCCATATTGAAATTCGTTAGTATATTTATGTCACCGTAAGGTTGTAAAAACCGTAAGGTAACCATATTTATTTAGGTTCTATCGGGTTAATAAACCTAACAGATTACAATCTACCGAAAAATAATCCGTTATATTGTAATCTTTCGACAGTTTACAATTTGCGAGTTAGTTTATAATCTAACGGTTTTTACAATCTTACGGTGACATATATATGAAAATCGATTCTTCAGGAGGTAAACTCCAAAAACAAATTAACTTTTGTTTTTAAGGTGGTCATGGCTAGTCCGCTACAACGTAGCAGTGGTGGTTATAAAGGCGCTCCTACAGATCCCAGGCTGCATGTTCAGTGCAGTGATGCAAGAGCACGCGTGCTGGCTTGTACAGTTGCTCGGTATTGGGTGCGTGGACAAGTTCGCCGGTGGGAATATCGCACGATTCCTCAAGATGCGGTATGATAAGGTCGGTTTTCTAAAACCAATATAATTAACATAAATTAAAATGTATGTATGTGCTCGCGACTTCGTACGCGTGGATCGAGGTTTTGTTGTTCCCGCGGGAACTCTTGAATTTTCCGGGATAAAAAGTAGCCTATGTGTTAGTCCAGACTATAATCTATCTCTGTGCCAAATTTCAGCCAGATCCGTTCAGCCGTTGCAGTTGGGGCGTGATTGAGTAACAAACATCCATCCATACATCCATCCAGACATCCGTCCAAACTTTCGCTTTTATAATATTTATTTGATTATATATAAAATCAACTTTAATATCTTTTGGATAGAATGGCTTTCCGAAACTGGTAGGTTCATTTAATTATTAATAGATTTAACATTTAAATAAACAAAATAAATAAATCTTTATTTGTCATGGTTTCTTATCTCCTTTATTTGTCTTTTGCCTGCGACTTTGCTCAGGTAAAGACGTAGATACCATTTATATTATCGGGATAAAATTTATCGTATGTCTCCAGGATGCAGTCCCCTCTTTGTGCCCAATTAAGTTGAAATACGTTATTGAACCATACGCTTCAAGTATTGAGTTTACAAACAAACAAATTAATTAATGTAAACAAATACTACATTATTTCGGATTATGCAACATTCTGACAAAGTGTGCAAGTGCATTTCTCCAGTTATATCATAAGGAACTCTTCAATTTTCCGGGATAAAAAAATGTCCTTCCCTGGGATACAATCTATCCCCATACCAAATTTCATAAAAAAAAAATGAATAGATGGGCCGTGAAAGCGTAGCAGACAGACAGACACACTTTCGCATTTATAATATTAGTAAGGATTAGTTTCCTCAATTTGTTTTCTTTCAACCGTTCTCTTCGTATAATTAATTTTTTTTTTTCAGGAGTCAATCTGCTCTGTACCTCAGGAGGACATTGGCTTAGCATGGGACGGAGTATGTTTTGCTTTTCTGATCCTGCAAAGAAGACTATTCCACAGTTACTACTTCTACAGAGTAATTGATGAGAGCAAAGCGACCACTGTCCTCGCTTCCAGGTAAATTCTTAAGCCCAGCGCTTACAGTGGATAAGAGCAGTGTTTTTGATAATAATTTAAATTCGGCTTTATGATCGTTGCCATACGGTAGGAATTTGTATGTGCGTGGAGCTTAGACCCGCCACGCGCTTAGGCCTGTCACGCGCCGCCTTAATGCTAAAGAATATAAAGCTTAGTTTAAGTATTTATCTAGAAAGGCACCTTGCCCAATTCCACTTTTCCAGCGCGTTGCACTTTAGTACCGATTTTTTTCGGGATGATATTTTGGATGTGTAATCTGATCAATTTTGTGCAACTGCTAGAGGGGCAGATTTAATAGAAGAATTAAGGCAGAAACAAATGACGATTCAGGAAGAGCAGGAAATCAAAATATTAGAGAAGATCAAAGTCAAGATGGAGAGAATAAAGGCTAACCAGAAGAAGATTCAAGGTGTTATGTCCAAGGAGCCTGGGCATCACGATGCAGGTAAATATTTGATACTTACTTGAATATACATTTTTGCTACTAGGAGATGTATGCATTTTAATTGACAACAGTGTTAATTATTCAGCGTTTTCACAAACAAAGTTAAACTTGATAAATTTGTTGGATCCAAACCAGCCATCATTGAAATTTTTTTTTTGTGATAGGATTACAGTCTGTTTACTTGAGTTTAGGATTTTTGTTAGTTTTGAAATGTAATGAGTAAAATCAAAACCACTCATATGCTATTAAACTATTTAATCAATTCTTAAAATTTTACGAAAAATGTTTCTCAGTAAGTAAGTTTAATGTCATTCCTCATGCTAACGACGAAACAATAGATGACGAAGAAGAAAGAGACGAAGATGAGGAAGAGGAAACTCAACCGGGGGAGTCGGAACAAGTGCCGCTCGTTCGCGGGGATTCAGAAGAATCCCGGCGTGGATACCACACGCCCGCCTCCCCTTCCCCACCAGGCTCCCCGACCCCTTCCCATTCCGCCCCAGCCTCCCCGCGAGGCTTCCACACTCCTCTCAGCGAAGCGTCCGCACCTCCCACACCAGTTAGACCAACACTTCCCGCTCCGTTTCCCCCGCCTTTAACAGCACCACCTTCACAAGGCGGTCCCCCTTCACCATCCTCAGCCTTAATGACAGTCTCCCTTGACGCGTATCTCGAACCCAGACGAATCTCCTTCGAGTCCCCACCATCTTCAGAACTCATTCCTCGCGCCCAAAGCCCTGAGGAATCCTACCCAGTGTTCTCCCCTCCTCCGATTAGGCGGCGGCATACAGTGGCCAGCCCGAGCTTACTTCAGAGGACCTCAATAATATCGCATTCGAGCCGCGCCGAACCTAACTCGCATCATACCTGTAACTACATCAACAAAACTATTTTTAGGCGATTTTGCGTACTAGATTTGCTAAATAATATCATCGTATCTTTCCCAAAATATAGCCTGATCTGTTGCGTTTAAAATACATCATGAATTATTTTAAATATGCCCTAATGATAAATGAAATGGGTCAACAAATGCTGCTGTGTTATTATTTAGCAAAAGAAACTCACATGTTAAAATAAACACGATCAATGTTACACAATTGTATATATTGTAAAGCATTCTTATACAATTATTGTATATAAATATGTTTTTAATTTTATAATTTAGAACATATTTTTTTACTGTATAGGAACCGATTCAGCGCCGGTCACAAAAAGACACAGAGGTATAGTTTTAATTACTCTCGGTGACGGGTTATTTGTGTAAATTCTTAATTTCTGGATATGTAACATTGTCACAACTTTAATAAAGATTACCATTATACATTCTGTTTACATTTGCACATTAGGGAACTACTTCCAATCATGAATTGTCATAATCACCTAAAAAATGTCCATTATTTAGTCCCATATTTCCTTGATTAATAAGAAACTTGTACGCTTTCGTTTAACTTTTGTCCTTGTCCGGGTGACTCCAATGCTAACTGTGTCCTCGCGTTGAGTCGCTGAAATTTAATCGCTTCCCTGTGGTGTGAGAATGGTGTTGAGTTATGCCTTTCTTTGTAGCACGCGCGAGACCGCCGTATAAGCCGCCCTCCAGCCATCAGAAGGGTAACGTTAAGCAATTTTCGCCCTCCTGACCTTGTGTTTCTATTACTAACCCATTTGCAGCTTCTTGGTTATCGTATTTAGGCAATCGAATGGCGGGGACTGTCCTATATCATATTTCACTTTAACTGGAGTATTTAGTTTGGGAGCCTGTAAAAACTTGTAAATTGTAAATCTAAGACAGAATGCGCCTTTGCATGTGCTCGGTTTGTTTTCTGTGTTTCTGCATGTTTTTTTACATAGATGTTGCTTGCGATCGACTGTGTATTAGTGTTTTTTTAGGGTTCCGTACCCAAAGGGTAAAAACGGGACCCTATTACTAAGACTCCGCTGTCTGTCTGTCTGTCTGTCTGTCTGTCTGTCTGTCTGTCTGTCTGTCTGTCTGTCTGTCTGTCTGTCTGTCTCCAGGCTGTATCTCATAGACCGTGATAGCTAGAAAGCTGAAATTTTCACAAATGATGTATTTCCGTTGCCGCTATAACAACAAATACTAAAAATTAAAAAAATATATATATATTAAGGGGGGTCCCCATACAAAAAACGTGTTTTTTTCGTATTTTTTTGCTCAATATTAAAAACGGTAACAGGTAGACGGTTCAAATTTTCACAGAATATTAACTTGTATATTACCTTTCAAAATAAATAATTAAATATCAATTAAGTAAATATTAAAGGGGGGCTCCCATACAACAAACGTAATTTTTTGATATTAACAGTAAACCTCTACAAACAAAGTTAGTTTTGCGGTTCATTAACAAAGGTAATTATACCTACTTCTTGAGTACGGAACCCTCGGTGCGCGAGTCCGACTCGCACTTGGCCGGTTTTTAGGGTTCCGTACCCAAAGGGTAAAAACGGGACCCTATTACTAAGACTCCGCTGTCTGTCTGTCTGTCTGTCTGTCTGTCTGTCTGTCTGTCTGTCTGTCTGTCTGTCTGTCTGTCTGTCTGTCTCCAGGCTGTATCTCATAGACCGTGATAGCTAGAAAGCTGAAATTTTCACAAATGATGTATTTCCGTTGCCGCTATAACAACAAATACTAAAAATTAAAAAAATATATATATTAAGGGGGGTCCCCATACAATAAACGTTTTTTTTCGTATTTTTTTGCTCAATATTAAAAACGGTAACAGGTAGACGGTTCAAATTTTCACAGAATATTAACTTGTATATTACCTTTCAAAATAAATAATTAAATATCAATAAAGTAAATATTAAAGGGGGGCTCCCATACAACAAACGTAATTTTTTGATATTAACAGTAAACCTCTACAAACAAAGTTAGTTTTGCGGTTCATTAACAAAGGTAATTATACCTACTTCTTGAGTACGGAACCCTCGGTGCGCGAGTCCGACTCGCACTTGGCCGGTTTTTTTTTTGTAAATGTATTTTTGCAATATTGCACTTCTTTCACAATTGTTTTATTATTTCACAATGAGTTCAAACACAACTTTTCCTATCATAATAGGATTTTTTGTTGGTTTTAAAGAAGGTTCCTATATTATTTGTTTTGGTATCTTTGAACCATTTCTATTCTTGCATGTTTTAAATAAGCCGTAGAGTAGATATGTCGTCATCAACAAGCCTTTATACCGCGCTTTCTATACAAATTGATGCTTATTATTTAAAACAAAACCAATTAAGTAAATTGTAAAAAAGAAAGCTATTAAAATAATAGGTTTAAATGTTGTGGCCAATTTATTCGCTTTCTCTTTTATTTCGATTTTTAATGTACTTAAATATAGGAGTAAAAATAAAAAAAAACTGTATAAAAGTGCATGATACTGTTTATTAGTGTGACCATGCTTTGTTGTATGCTGTTTGTTTTATCGGTATTTCTCTATACAGCGGTGCGTTCCGGAGACTACTACATGTTTGACGAGTTTGATGACACTGATGTCCATTTGAAGGATGAAGAATCAAGTTCAGACGAAGATGCGCCGAAAACTATGGGCTTCGGAAAGGTAAAAATGTTAATAACTTTATAGAACTGTTATTATATTAGTTACATTTTTTAATTTATATGGTGTTAGTCTTTTTGAAAAGGCATGGGTACTGTTATGGAAATAACCTTTATTAGTACGTGCCACGAAAGTTTCAAAAGGGGTAAATTACTGCGAAATAGAAACAGAATGTACGTATTCATGTTCTGAATCTCATACATATAAATTGACTACTGCACACCTTCGTGGCTAGAACTATAAGGAGTTTTGTTATGTTATGTTATGGGATAAGTATAGTAGGTAGTTACGTTGCTGTAAAGGAAGTTATAGAATTTAGTAATACAGCATGTCGGTCTTATTAAAGACCTAAATTATGGATGAACTGTTAGTTTGTGTTGGTAAATTAACATTATTAATTGAATGTTGTCCAGGCGTGTTGTTTTTTGAATATTATGTGGGGAGCTTATGGTGACTAACAATATGAGCTTTGCAAATAAGTTGCACAGCTACGAAAAAGTACATTTCGCTTCTCGATACCACTTTACAAATGACGTCAATACAATTAAATAAAACCGGACATTTCCTAAATAGTACGAACTAGGTAAAGTTAGAAGTACGTCAGTAATTGTTTAAAAGAGAAAGTAGTCCAATATTTAACTTTTGCTTTCCAAAAACGTTGTCATAAAAATTTCGGTATTAAACATCTTACGCTCACTCAATTTCAATGCAAAATTTATTTACTTATTAATTTGTCAAAATTTTTTCAAGCAATTTTGGCAGTCAAACCCTAATTTCTAAAACAACAACCAAAGAAAGAAATAACATGTCTTTCCGTCTTACATTTTGTCCCAGACTTCTATTAATACCTATAAAACAAGTGCGAGAGAGGTCAGCTTATTTTACCTTCCACTTATAACATAAATCAAGATCCAATAGATAAGCGTGCTCCAGTATCACAAGACAGCAGGTGTGATTGCAGCCCATCTCTGGTCTAGATATCTGAAAAAAGTAATAAAATCGGAACTAACATAATATCGCAAAAACGGTTGAACGCATGAAAAAATGTTTCATATAAAAATTGTCGCTATAATGCTCTACAATTTTTGAAATAGATGTTAACATCATTGGAGCAATAGAAACCGAGATAATCGCGAAAAACCTGTATTTTGTGACGTTTGACCTTGAATAACTCACGACGCGGACATCAGATTTTTTGAGACTTTTGAGACAACTTTTAGAATGCCAAAATGAAGGTATATACGAAAATCCAGCTTATTATCTTTCACTCCGAGGTTGACCCTTTTTTATGCTAAAATAACTGGACAAAAGCAGTACTAGCATAACATATAGTATCGAGAAGCGTAGTGTACGGACAGTGGTGGTGTGTGGCAGCTGGTGTCGACTGCTATCAAGACGGACCTGCGGCGCGCCGTGTCGCTGCGCCGCGCGTCCGCGCCCGCCGTGCGCTCGCACGACCCCACGCGCGCCTCCTCCGTTTCCTACCCCTACTCCTATCCCCACCAGGTAATGTAAAACCTACGCCAAATAAGTTCACGCGCGGCAAAACTTGAATTTATTTGACTCTTTATCAATCTTAACTTTTATCCTAATCAGTAACTCGTTATCAAACGTCAAAACGCGCGCTTCGTAAGGGAGGTTGTATGAAATACTACCTTGTGACGACAAAATTCGGCGCACTCTTTAAGAGAAAACTCAAACTATCAGATGACGTGAATTTTACGTATTTTGGGAGATCTATGCAATAATCACTAAACAATAATTAATTTATTATTACATAGAAAGCATCCCAATTGTTCAATCATAGCGCAAGGCATGTTAAACTCTATTACCTTAAAATGGCTAATAAACAGGCCTTATTTAATTTTAATTTGATAAGTAAAAAATAAGTTTCTAAGCATTGCCGGGTATGAACAGCAGCGCCATCATTCGCGCGCAGACTTATTTGGCGCGGACTATAGTATACCTCTAGAATAACGAATCATTTCAAAATTATTTGTTCACTCACCCGAAAGAAGCTAGGGTGAATTGACTTGATTGCAGTTACCATACAGTCAATTGTTTATTCAAGTAAAAAGTATAAATGTATAGGAAATATCAGTTGAATCCTTGGGAAAATTAATAGTCGCTAGTTTGTTTCATCAGCTCATCATTTACAATTGTAAGTAAGCGTTTGACGAACAGATGCGGTCATATAAATGTTTTATCGACAATAGATAAATAAATCCATGTGAATGTAAACTGTTGGAATTGGTCAGTAAAACTAACCGCGATCTCTGCTGTTTTAACCTTAAAATATCCACAGTTCCTTGTTATGTTTCCCATGAAATATATGTATTTTATTGTTCCAAAGCTTCTGAAGTAACTGTATACGTATTTATGAATTTAGCTGTGATGGATTTGAATGGGAAACTTTGGCATATTCATATTTTACGACTTCACTATTTATTTAAGTGGGTAATGGATATTTATGTTGCATGTTTTTGGTTTGTTTGTCGACATTATGCACTGAGATTTATATTAGACCTCACTATTTTAGTATGGTATGTTTCATAAATAAAATTGTCTTTTTTAATAATTGTCAGTATGATGTTGGCTATAATCGTATAAAATTATTTTTACTAAGACCATGGGGTTTTAATTTTGAAATGCACCTTGTTTTTGCTGGAGCCAATTGTTTAGTTGTGTACAATCTACACCTATTTAGTTGCAAGAAGCTTCTGTCTTGCTTCTATTAATACAAGTCGATACGTCATAGATATAGATTTATATAAAAGCTTATACTGTGATATGATATTTAGATGACCACAATATCGCCAAGAGGAGAGAGCGTCCGCCCCGCAGATGTGGATATTAGGATAGAGGAGCCCGATCGGCCCGGGCCCGTTTCTGATATTGACGAATTTGCACCACCGCCAGGTACGTTAAAAAACTAACGATGTCTTACGTTTTCCCTCTAAACAACCTCATCCACCCCTGTTATCAGAAAAAATGGGGAAGCTCAGATAAGTTCCGACTGTTTTTCAGTAATCCATACTAATATTATAAATGCGAAAGTGTCTCTGTCTGTCTGTCTGCTACGCTT
This sequence comes from Erebia epiphron, assembly GCA_963932025.1. Lineage (NCBI taxonomy): Eukaryota > Metazoa > Arthropoda > Insecta > Lepidoptera > Nymphalidae > Erebia > Erebia epiphron. Next base: position 17,020,094 of record OZ009955.1, read on the forward strand.
TCACGGCCCATCTGTTCAACCGACTTTGATGAAATCTGGTACAGGGATAGGTTATATCCCGGGGAAGGACATAGGCTACTTTTTATCCCGGACAATTCAAGAGTTCCCGCGGGAATCAAAAAATGTATCTGTTCAACCGATTTTAATGAAATTTGGTACAGGGGTAGGTTGTATCCCTAGGAAGGACATAGGCTACTTTTTATCCCGGAAAATTCAAGAGTTCCCGCGGGAATTGAAAAAACTTGGTCCACGCGGAAGAAGTCGCGGGTATCATCTAGTTTGAAAATAAATTATTGATATTTTCTAAATTGATACTTACCTAAACGTAAAGAATTCTGCGTTAATTCATACTCTTATTGTCGCATGTTAGTGATAGATAGCTACAGTTACTAGTCAAGTAGGTATATCATTGATGTAAAATTAATATTGTTTCACAGAACCAGAGACATTCATAGATAAAATAAAAGGTTTCTTGGATACTGCGGGCGAATTTATAGCAAGCATCCTGGTATCCCTGACGCGACATCTCATGAAATATTCGCGAGACTACAGATACGTATCCCGTACGTTATCCGTAGAGAAGAAGAGATTAAAGGTAAGTTTACCTTTTCACGAGTTTATTTTAAAATGTTTAACCAATTATTGCTCGAAAACCTACGCGGCTTGGATACAACATCAAAACTTTCATAATATAGTGTAGCCATTTCCTAAATTATATGTGTAACTTTATGAGTTCCTTTTCTTAGGGCCTGCCCTTCTGGTTGGCAATGAAAAGAATGCTGAATTTCATGCGAATAGATTTCTACTTCATCATTATTTCATAGAATTCGCATTTATTTTGTGCCTTGACTTATATATTTCAGAACATTATTATTTTAATTTCAATACAATTATTGTTCAATTCCAACAGGAGAAGGAAGGTTTTGGCATCGGGTTAAGAGAAGGCTCTCAAATGATTTGGGAACCATTGCCCGAGACATTATTGCATCAGTGAGTAGAATACCTATGTTTAAAAATGTAATTGCGGTAGTTAAGCTTAGGTAAAATCGAAAAAAACGCATTGGGTGCGGTAGCTTATTTTAGGCTTTGTTTTATTAACATTTAGATACCTAAGTATTAACAGTTAGTTTTATATATTGAGTCTTATTTTTATTGAAACTGGCAAGCGTAGATTCTTGGAAATATTTAGTTTGTAAGCTGTTAGTTACTGGTACTTTTATTTTGCATGCCGCTTCTTCTACTTAATAGGGAAACGGAACACGTGGAGCAATCAAACGCGAATCTACTGGCGCCGCCTGTAGACATGGGGTAGGTATCGACCATTAGAGCAACTTAATATTTGCTTCACAATCGTAGTAAATCTTCTTGAAGTCATATGAGTAACCTTTGCAATCAGCATACATCATTAAAATGTCTTAACCCGTAACTTGGGCATGCGACTCGTTAGAGCCAAAGAAGGTTTGCATCGATTGTGCCTTCTAAACTAAGCTAGTAAAAATTAGTCATATAGTAGAAGTTGTAAACCTGAGAACTGTAGAAGATAGTATAGTATTATACCAGTTGTTTTGTAGATCCCAGCTTCATTTAGGTATAATAAATTTAGTTTAAGAAATTAGATTGTGTATCCCATTAGTGTAGAGAATAGTGTCCATTTTTGTGCACAACTCATTAGAAGCTCGCACCTGCGAAGCTGAATACTTGGAATTGCGTAGACGGGGCAAACTGCTGACCATATAAATTGTAAATTAAATATCCCGGTCGTGCACGCTACGAATATGAGTGCAAGGTATAATACATATTAATTTCGAAGCTTATCTTCCATATTTCGACTGACCGAGTAAGGTTAGGATTAAGGGCACTTTATCCCAATTCAATTAAAATAGGATAAAATTAGAGTACCTATCTAGATTTTAAACTAATGGCGATTCAGGCTAAAAGTTCAGATCAATCTGCCAACATAACTATATTACTGAAGTAATCTGGGATATCTATTGCATTCCAATAACAATTTTTCGGCGTGTGGGTTCAAAATTCTTAAAGTCCGGGGGTTTTTCCAGCCGTAAGCTAAGTGAGATTAGCGTCCCGGAGATCCGTATATTGGCGGCTAGCATGGAGCGTGGTCTGGACTCGCGTTCCACCTCGCCTGCGCTGTCTGATGACACCTCGGAACACGAAAGCGCCTTTAGCTTGCAAACCAGCGAAAGGTTGAGTGTTGAGCAAGCAATTAGAGCATCTACTTTTTTTGATTTTTTCTTTTACGTTTTTGAGATTGAAATGTTTTAATTTGCGGAAGTCTATGATACACAAGGGACAACAGTTTTCATCATCATATTAGCCTTTTGACGATCACTACAGACAGACTTAGACAAAGGCCTTCCCTAGTGACATCCACTACACCCTTTTCTCATTAGTCCTCATGCAGCTATTTCCCGCGACTCACTTTATATCGTCATTTGGAAAGTGCCGGTGGATGCCCCACGCTAGGCTTTACTATCATGAAGATTTCACTCTAAATTTATGAATTTTGGGTTCCACTGGCCATCACTCCTTCAGCAAGATTTTTAGTCTAGACAATGGGGCGGTTTGTTATATGGAGACCACCGCATTAAATCCTCAGTCGTTGCAACTTGGCAAGGTTGTTGTATGGTATAAACCAATACTAATACACAAATATCCAACAAAAAATCTTAGGTAAAATAGGTATTTATACTTAAAACTAAATTTTTATGACTGAATATTTTCTCGATTTCTTTTTAAAATAATAGTAGGTAGTATATTTACTCCCAAAACCGAAATAGCAAACGAAATTATCATGCAGAACATTGATATTTAAACCGATTTTATTATCAAACTTAAACTGCGTTTACGCGATAGTGTACATTCCTGTTTTGACAATTGGGTATAGCCTAAATTACCTTACTTCCTTTATGATTTCTTATTGGATCTTTATAATATACTTTTAAGTCAAGATACTTTATCATACTGTAAAGTTTCGTCGTCTGAGGAATTATTGTTGGGGTCAACTAGCTTTATTGCCTAGACTATTTTTGCTATTAACGGCTAAAAAATATAAATTTGGCTAACCAGATTTATTTAGCGGATTATATCAAATACACTATCATGAAGAAGTCAATTATCAAGAATAGTTTGTTATCCCTTGTGGTTCTTGAGATTTGCGTTGCCTCTTTGACCTAATTAGTTTTATCGCATTATATTAAGCATGACTTGATAACAGGTGGTTTATCCCAAAACTATTCAGTACGTGCTCTAATCGCAATTTTTGTAGTCGCTTTTGTATGGGCTTTGCTATTTATGGACTTTCTTCCTAAACTCTTGACTCATTAGCATTTTTTTCCTAGGAATTTTCGTGAATCGTATCGTATCGTGGAATGATATTTTCTTTACTAGGTTTCGTGTACATAATTTATTATTCTTCCTTTCTATCAGACTGATTTTTTATATAACTTACAATCACGCTCAAATTTTATCATTATAATGAATGTTACCTTATTCTTTGTGTAATTTTTAAATGTTGTCATTATAATGTCGCTGTAAATATTAACAATTTTAATACGAATTAACATTGGATAAAGATGCATTGACTTTTTACAGCAAAGACGTGACAATGCTGGAAGAACAAGACGACTCAATGTTTAAACAACAAAAATCTCCACTTGTGCACCTCGCGTACGCGTTGTGGTTCGCAGTACTGGCGCATACAGATATTGTGTGCTACATTATGGTTTTTATCAACCAGGTTAGCATTATTCTTAAGGTGTGTTCAAACATAAGAGCGACAATTTCACAACACACAACAACACGCGACGTTTGCAGGATACAATTCTGCCGCGCGCTAGTAAGAACTTGAGGATTATATCCACGAATTTATACGGGACAGACGTCCAATGACAGCGCAGCAAATCGCGCGCAGTAGCCGCTGAATAATAAAATATTACCGCTTTATGTTTGGACATACCTTTTTAAAGTTGTTCTGATTATATAAAAAACTAGCAGATTCCCACGACAACGTCCGCGTGATATAAGTTTTATAAATTCCCACGGGAGCTCCCTAATTTTTCGGGTTAATATATATGACCTATGACACTCACAAATAATGTAGCTTTCTACTGGTACCAGAATTTTCAAAATCGGTTCAGTAGATCCAGAGATTACCCCCTACAACGTCACAAACTCACAAATTCACAAACTCATGAACTTTACCGCATTATAATATTAGTATCGATGATATGAATACTTAATAATAATTCTCTTTTTTAGATCCAGTCAGCTACGATTCTTTCAATTCCTTTACCACTTATGGTATTCTTGTGGGGCACTTTGACCATACCACGGCCAACCAAAACATTCTGGGTAACTCTTATTGCGTATACAGAGGTACGGATAAATTTATATTCTCCTTTTAGTGTTTTAAAAATTCTGGGATGTTTGATAATTACTAGATTTTATTGTAGGTTATTGTGTTGATAAAAAGTATGTTCCAATTTGAAATTCTACCGTGGAACCAAAAGGCGATACCGGCGAATATGCCGTTCACGGCGCCAAGGATAATCGGAATCGAAAGGAAGTTCAATTACGCCCTCTACGACTTGCTTCTTCTACTTATTATCTTTTTGCACAGGTAAAATTTATATATCTTTGATATAAAATTCACACTATGTTTGGTTAACTTTGTTAATGTAGGTTGTTGACATTGGTCTGAGTATTCTAATTGTTAAAATTTTAATTGAATCAAAACAACAACAAAATTAAAAAAAAATCAAGTATGTCAACAAGGTAGACTTTCCTTTCCTAGCTAAAGGATGCCTGAAAAATAAAACATCATAGCAATGACAGGTTTATATGAATTATGAGGTGTACAAGAGTATGAGACCACGTCCATAGTGTGTTTCACCCTGAGCTTCGGAGTTTCTTCGCGAAATTTTCTGGGTAGTGCGGGCATTCCGAGCCAGGGGTTGATTGGTAAAAGAAAGCAATAGTAAAAGTTTATTACAATAGAATACTTTCTATTTCAGGTTTATGCTAAAATCTCTAGGTTTGTGGAAAGAGTCCACACCGGAAATAGAACTGCGAGAGGATATGGAATACCCCCTAAGTTCTGAAGACACGCACCTACTAGTGGCTGGTCGTGGCACTGAAGTGGGCCGCAAGTTCCTCGAACTACACGAAAGATCAGGCCCGTGAGTATATGCAAAATATACGGAATTGTTCCTTTGACCTTCCCAATCTTTTTCCCTGCCAATTTACAATTTAACATACATAATTAATGGTTGTTATCTATACTTAAAAGAATAAATATTTGTGGGTAAATGTTGTGTAAGAGCCAAATAAACTTTAAAATATATGGATAATATACGTTTAGACAGACTTGTGGCCAATTCTGTTGACAAAAATCTCTAATGACAGCTCTAACTCTATGGTTCCTATGGTTATGGCATGGTATGGTTCCTTTCCGCAGGGATTATTTTGAATCATCATTTTAGTTTAATTTAGAGATGGTGTACAACAGAACTAGCTAGCTAAAGATACACACTGTACCACATAGATTTACGTAATGTAGCGGTTTATAGCGAATGAAACTTCCAGTTCATTCATTTTATTAAATAATAGTCAACAGTTCACGTTTAACGTGCACCTAAATATGTTGTATGCGGGCAGACAGTCGTGCGCAGTCGGACTTGTGGCGTACCATAGCGCATCAGTACCTACGTTCCATCGCTGCTACCGGGCCCACTTCTGATGCTACTTCTAGAAGAGATCCTGAACCTAACAATGTCGAACGGTTATCTTGCCTTTTACATATTCCTAATCTCCTAGTACTCCTTATTTATCCTGCCCATATTGTCAGATATTTTAAATACATATCCACCACCAAACATCATCAGGAATTTAAAAACATTGAGTAGATTCAAATGGTTTTTAGTAGAATCGTTTTCATTTTTGATTTAATCGTTATTTTGGCGAAATTGTGACGTATTAACGTGTAAACATTAAGTTTCACGCTTAAGTTGAAGATACACAATTAATTTTGTTTTGTTAGAACTGATTAGAAAAGTTAAAACTAGAATTTACATTAATGTTAGTTTTAGTAACTATCATTATTGTAAAATCTATTATTTAGTACGTTTTCGTTGAAATTTCTACTTTTTGCAAGACTGCAAATGAAACAGGGAGATAGCAAAAGCATCCGTGTAAAATTTTTAATAATACGTCTAAGTCAAACCAATATTTTCACAAACAGACAAGATGACGCTGATCAAAACGAAGAATTTAATGTCCTGCAAATAAAAACAGAAGAAACTAAAGAGCCACCAGAAGACCGCGCTGATCAAGAAGAGCAAGCCGGACCTTCGCATGCTGCTGATGACGACCATTACAAGTATATTAATATTGTGTCCATAATAATTTATATCAACAATATCTTTAGACTTGTATCTCTAGTATGAATTCGTGTCAGCACATTCTTACAGATTTTGCCCTTTTTATTTGTCTCGGTACGAGGCCATACCTTCTTTTTACCATCTAAAAAGTACCAAGCACCTAGCACGTACCCATCTGAAATTTAATCGTCACGTTTATCAGATGTGATAGCTGTGAGTCACTTACTACAACTTCACTAAAACTTCTGGCCCATACCAGACCAAAGAATACTAACAATTGCTGACCAGCATGTGATTTAGAAATTTAAATATTGTTACAGGGTTAACGATGATCAAGAACCAATTATTGCAGTAACAACAACGATGGAAGACAAATACTCCCACTATCCTCAAGTTGTGCTACTTTCGTAAGTATTTGTTGCAGCTATAACAAGAACTACAATAATTATTTGGATCCTACATTGGCCAAATGTAGGATCACATTTAGATTGGGTTTCTTAGAGTCTATTTCGTTACAGGATTAAACGCTATCTTCGACCGACAAAGGACTTTTTCCAGCGAATGTTGGCGCCGGGAGCGCGCGTCACAGCGGATATCTATGCCTACATGTTCCTTTGCGATTTCTTCAACTTTCTCGTCGTTATATTTGGATTTGCTGCTTTTGGAGTAAGCAACACCCACAATCTTAAAAAGATTCTATAATTTTTTGTAAATGTTTTTGGTTGTCTATTGGATGTTGAATTTTTCTGCCAAGAAAGTCTATATTTCTTAAAATAGTCATAAGTAGTCAAAAACTTAATTTACTAATTTTATTTTATTCTGTTCGGAAAACTTACAGCATTGCATTTTAGCAAAAACAATTACATACAAAAAGTGATTATTTTAAGGTAATTCGTGCCAAAAATACTCAAACACATTCAAAACTGTACCAATTAGCGTGCCTGTTTTTCTAGAATGTGTGAAGAATGATCAAGCCATAAGATTTTCCTTTTCGCACGGTACTGTTTAGTAAATAGATTCGCGATTCGATTGGTATTTTTTCGTCGGACATCTCTGGCGCACAACTACCATCGATATATATGTAGGTACTAGATGGGCCCTTTAGAGCTCGCTCCTAACCTGTATGTCCTTGTCCCCTCCATTGCGCTGTCCCGCTTTTCAGGCTAGATGATGGCGTTAGTAAAATAGGTACACATTCTTTGAATGACAGGGCCCGTCTATGTAAATTGAGGTCGTTGACAACTACCCACTTCCGTGGATCCATTATAGTAATGGTTTTGAAGACAATTTTATGCATCACTTATTATTTAATTTTACTACCTAGACTCACCAAGGCGATGGAGGCGTCCAAGCATATTTAGAAGAAAACAAAGTGCCGATTCCGTTCCTGATAATGCTTATCCTGCAATTCGTCTTGATAGTGATCGATCGCGCGCTGTATTTGCGCAAATTCATGCTCGGAAAGATCCTATTCCAATACACGCTTATCATCGGCGTGCACATTTGGATGTTCTTCGTACTCCCATTCATCACTGAAAGGTACATACAGATCGACGCAATAATGCAGTCGAAGATTCTTGTTGTTGTGGATAAATAGATAGCCCTAACAGGTTAGCCCGCTACCATCTTAGACTGCATCATCACTCAGGTGAGATCACAGTCAAGGGCTAACTTGTAGTGGAATAAAAAAATACAACCTCAATTTTATGTTCTTAGGCCATGAATTTTGTTTCATTGAAAATATAAATATTTAATAATAATATATTATCTGTATCACATTAAAATTATTTTACCTATGGAAACACAAATTATGTTGGCAAGGCGTACTACATATTACGCATGGCAACATCGCTCTCTTCTAAACCGCCTGCCATTGAGGTGGTCGGGTCAATAACTCATATAATAAATATTGTTATAATTTAATTAATTTATAGGCAGCTATTGTGTCTGAACAAGTATTTATTTGGTGTGGTTTATATTCCCACAAATTTAAAAAATGACCCGTAATTTTATTGCAAAGTTTGAAGTTAGCTATTGCCACGCATATAAAGATAGAGCTAGAGAGAGAAGTTTGCTTGATCAAGCCAATTACCACTCAGGACTGTCACTTTGATGACACAGGATTTATTCAAGGTCGAGGAAGTATTCTTAGATCACGTGTTGCAGAACTTTCAACACATATCTGCCGCCACCGATGTGGTACATGATTAAGTGTATCTACCTGCTGCTGTCGGCCTACCAGATCCGCTGCGGGTATCCGCGCCGCATCATCGGCAACTTCCTCTGCAAGTCCTACCACTTCCTCAACATGATCTGCTTCAGGGGGTGAGTACAGAAAGTTGCAGAACGTTCAACACATACCTACCGCCACCGATGTGGTACATGATTAAGTGTATCTACCTACTGCTGTCGGCCTACCAGATCCGCTGCGGGTATCCGCGCCGCATCATCGGCAACTTCCTCTGCAAGTCCTACCACTTCCTCAACATGATCTGCTTCAGGGGGTGAGTACAGAAAGTTGCAGAACGTTCAACACATACCTACCGCCACCGATGTGGTACATGATTAAGTGTATCTACCTACTGCTGTCGGCCTACCAAATGCGGTGCGGGTATCCGCGCCGCTTCATCGGCAACTTCCTCTGCAAGTCCTACCACTTCCTCAACATGATCTGCTTCAGGGGGTGAGTACACAAAGTTGCAGAACGTTCAACACATACCTACCGCCACCGATGTGGTACATGATTAAGTGTATCTACCTACTGCTGTCGGCCTACCAGATCCGCTGCGGGTATCCGCGCCGCATCATCGGCAACTTCCTCTGCAAGTCCTACCACTTCCTCAACATGATCTGCTTCAGGGGATGAGTACAGAAAGTTGTAGAACGTTCAACACATACCTACCGCTACCGATGTGGTACATGATTAAGTGTGTCTACCTACTGCTGTCGGCCTACTAGATCCGCTGCGGGTATCCGCGCCGCATCATCGGCAACTTCCTCTGCAAGTCCTACCACATCCTCAACATGATCTCCTTCAGGGGGTGAGTACACAAAGTTGCTGAACGTTCAACACATACCTGCCGCCACCGGTGTGGTACATGATTAAGTGTATCTACCTACTGCTGTCGGCCTACCAGATCCGCTGCGGGTATCCACGCCGCATCATCGGCAACTTCCTCTGCAAGTCCTACCACTTACTAGACATGATCTGCTTCAGGGGGTGAGTACAGAAACTTAGCACTTAATTAAGCATAAAAATTTATTCCATTGACCACCGGGTCAGATAAGTTTGTGTCCCCACACTCCTATATTTTATTGACGTTCAAAAAGTGTACACTGTACCTACCTACCAAATTTGAACAAAGATAATTGAATTGAATTTAGCGATACAGTTATGCATTGGCGATTTTGCACCGGTGGCCGTATAAGATCTTTGAATGCTAATGCTTCTCATCTCTCAAATAGCTGGAAGCCGCTGAACACAGTCACCAAACTGGTTTACATCGAGCTAATTTATTGGCCTTATCGTGATTATCTATACTGCTTTACACACCTATGTCACTCTCCAGGTCCTCAACTATACCTATGCCAAAAATCACGTCGATCCGTTGCTCCGTTGCGGCGTGATTGAAGGACAAACCAACAGACAAACACACTTTCGCATCTCACTCAGGTTATAAAGATGCTAGAAGGCATATCTCCAAAAATTTTCATT